>CM017911.1:21144664-21308777 GCA_008369825.1 Triplophysa tibetana | reverse complement strand
TTCTCTGTTTTTGCTCTTCTTTCTCTCGATGCGTTCTGCATCTCCAAAGGATGGACTAGAAGAAGACTTCACTTTTAACCCATAAGTTTGTGCCAGGCTGCGGCCTCGTCTTTCCAGATACAGATCCTCTGCATAAAACTGGTTCTCTCTGATCACTTCCAGCCAAGATCAACTGGAGCCTTAACAAACTGCATCCGGACTCTTTCTTTCTTTGATGGGCAAGACGTGCAAGTATCAAACTAGTCTTATTAATGGATGCAGGGCATCATTAATCCTTTTAACAAAGGTCCTTTACAAGAAGAAACTGATGTTAGTTCAGGCTATTGATCTTCTGAATATCATATACTGCCATAATCCATGCTCTGTTCTTCTCTCTGCTTCAACTTCAATCTTCTTCCAATGCTTAACTGTATGTGTGTGTATGTTAGATTAGTATGTGTCTAGTCTAGATAATAAAGTCCTGTTTTATTTCACACGTGATGTTGTTTGTAGTTCATGCTCATAATCCGGAGTCCCTAAACATGCCGATTCTTGCTACCTGCTCGTAATGCTAAGTGATTTCCCCAAATCATGAATTTGATCCAGATAATTATAATTGATCATTATTAATTAAATTCATCCCAATTTGGATTGATATTTGTTTCCCTTACAAAGGGTGGTGGAGAAAATATTACTTATAATTGGGATCAAAGCTCATGATAATTCTTACATATTTGATGAAGAATAGTGTTTAAATAATTCTGTTCCTCATTGAATTCACTACAACAATGATGACAAAGTGTCAAGTTGATGCAGAAGGCAGTCGACAGGTTGAAGCCCTATCTCAAGCAACAGAATGGCGCGGTGTATTTTCCTCAAAGTTTAGAGTATATCTCTGACCCTGCACGTTACAACGTTCTTCCCAGGGCACGTTGCACACACATCCAACTTTTGCGAGAATTAATACCCATCCAGCAAGTCTAAAAGTTTTCAGAAACTGTGTATTTTAAACTGTGTAATGAGTAAAAACTACATGTCGAGACGGAACAGCTAGATTTCCCTAGTCTCAACATCACAAAGGATTGACACAAAGCTCCCAGGCACCGCTGGGATTTGAACCCAGGATCTCCTGTTTACAAGACAGGCGCTTTGACCAGCTAAGCCACGGCGCCATCGTCATAAGAGGTTTTGGGATAATTGTGACTGACAAGTAACAAAGGGGAAAACAAACAATTAAAAAGAGATGGTAATCGTGGAAGAGGTCACCTTTGACGTGGAGGGGTATGGGAACCGAGGGCCGCACTGAGGCAGAGTCAGGGATGAATTGATCAGTTTGTTTCAAAACCGTCATGGTCTTCGTTTTTTATACAACAATAACAGTTTGTGAACTTGACAAAATGTTTTTTTAACTGAAACTTGCCACACAATACAGTGTTTTGTGAGGACTTCTTGACATCCATCATCACTTCAGTATTGCAACACTGTGCAGGTAAGCAGGATTTGATGAGCAAGTTCACTTCTTGGGTGTTTCTTGAACATGTATAAGAGCAAAACCCTTCTTTCAAGTACAAAAAATGTGCAATATGAAGAGCCAAGGCACTACCGGGATAAGAACCCAGGATCTCCTGTTTACGAGACAGGTGCTTTGGCCAACTAAGCCAAGGCGCCGTCGCCCTTGTCTGCAAGTCATGCTACTAAAAAGTAACAAAGGGGCGAAAACTCACGGTGAAATGGAGGAAAAAATGTAAAGGGATTGTTTAAGGCTAATTTAATGTGTGTACCCTTTTCATGTATTAAAATATCCTTCCCTAGTCAAGAAGATTTTGTAAGAGTTTCCTGTAAACCTAAATTAACCGCCTCTCTGGTGGGACTCGAACCCACAACCTTTGAATGCCCACATTTCTTAATCTAGAAGTCAAATGCGCTATGCAATGCGCCGCAGTGCCTTGAGCGCTATTCTTGTCCCTGTTCATCAGGAATGCGGAGCATGCCAAAACTATTCCCTGGATCAAGAACAAAATCAGTCTACAACGACAAGGGAGTAGTACACAAAGAGCCCATACACTTGGCACCGCTGGGATTCGAACCCAGGATCTCCTGTTTACTAGAGAGGCACTTTGAACAGCTAAGCCACGGCGCCAGCACCCAAATCATTCTAGCACAGGTAACTCAAAAAACGAAAGGGGCCAAAACAATGATGTCAAAGTGTCAAGTTGATGCAGAAGGCAGTCGACAGGTTGAAGCCCTATCTCAAGGAATGGCGCGGAGTATTTTCCTCAAAGTTTAGAGAATATCTCTAACCCTGCACGTTACAACGTTCTTCCCACGGCACGTTGCACACACATCCACGCGTACGCTGCGCGGGGAAGACCCCAGATTTTTCGGGGGTCCGACGCTGCACCAAGCAGACCTGGGGTGAAATCACGCCCCCCCACTCAAGGGGGTCCGGACGGGAGAGGCGCCAAGCGAAGAGCCCCTCAGCTGCGCTTCGGCATTCGGTCACAAGGTGGCGCAAAGCCTGTCCACGGCCCAACTAAAGTGAATGGGGCTCATGCCAATGGCATAGTCCAGGGGTGATCGGTTTGTGCTTACCCTGGGACCCCAATTCCTCTCAATGTTTGGTCCCTCTATTGCCGGGCGACGCCCCCTGACACGCCCCCCGTACCACCAAAGCACTATTTGTCCACTAACCAACTACTTTTGCCAAAGTGGTCAGGTGACCACCCGGGTCGTTGAATATGATGTCTTCCACGTGCAGTTTATCGAATGGGCCAGGAATAAATGATTGGTGGACATTGCACAAAATGGGCATTTTAAACGTGTAAATATTAATTTTTTGTTTTAAAAACCACAAAGCTCGATTGCCACGCCCCCTCAGACAAACACATGTCAGTCCCGAGTGGCAGAATGCAGGTTCTGGTAAAAAATAGTTGGGATGCTGCCAAATAGTGGTTTGGTGGTCGGGGGCGTGGCCATGGATGGGTCAGCGGGGTCGAAGGTCAAATTGACACCCATAGTTGATCAGTGGACAAATAGTTGTTTCGTGGACCCTGGCACCAATGGGCGGTAAGCTGGCACCCGCCTCCCAAGCTAACAAATGAGTCGTGGTACTCGTATAATGTTGGAGGACAAGCGGGTAAGCGGAAATACATGGGATAAACCTGTGAGGTAGGCATATGATGTTCGTGGACATGGGGCTAGGGGGTCTTCGAGGGGTGTCATGGCGCGAGGGCACCCCTGGTGGTGTCCACACACCCCCTATCCGGGGGCAATAGATTTAGAACTTGTCTTACCATGGGGTAATGTGAAATCACCCACTTCCCATTTAGATAGACGCTTCGTGTCAGGCGTTTTCACACTACGATCCATCGCAACACTATGCGTCAAATGGCAGTTTATTTGGATGGACCTTCTTCCACGAACCCCCTACATGTCATTCCTCTGAGAGAGAGAGAGAGAGAGAGAGAGAGAGAGGGCTGTTAAATGCATCTCTTTAACGGTTGGAATGTGTAGTCATCGCCGGTGAAACTGCAACTGTTTGAATCAAGGCTTCTCGTGTATTTTGAAGGGTGTCTTTGTTGTTGTTTTTTTGCGCTGCCTCGGTCATTCCCTGTGCAGTATAAAGTAAGAAAGACTCGATCTATACGAAAAAATATGGTAGCATTTCAGACTCCACCCCACGAAACAATGCCACCATAGGCTTGGGTGAAGCACTGCATTCTTGTGCTGGCTTTCCTTCGCTCTTCCTAATTGCAATGTTCTGGGGAGCGTTCACCAGAGATCACCGACTTTAAACATGATGGTGTTACGTGGTGACCGCTCCGGTTCATGTGTTGGTGGGTATAGCTCGAGTTTTTCTTCATCAACGCATAAATCTTTCGCCTTTTCCTAAAGATTTCCGTGGAGGGAAACCATTGCGAGTTTGTCTTATTTTTGGATGCTTTGCTCACGGCAAAGCTGCATACGTTTGTATAAAAAAGCAGTTTCCACCTGACATGCGAAACCTCAGCTCAATCGAACGTGCGTACAATTTACTTTGGACAAAGAGAATTAAGAATACAAACAAAGCAAAAGGTGTTATTGAGCGGTATCTGACAACAAAGTGGAAGGTGTATTTTGAAGTAACTGGTTCGAACAAGGAAGGAGTGTTTTAATCTTGAGCTGTTTTAAGTTGCTGTAAATTGTCAGTTGAGGCAGAAGTGAAATCAAAGCAGTCCTCCCCGTCAGGGAATCGAACCCCGGTCTTCCGCGTGACAGGCGGAGATACTGTCCACTAACGAGGAACACTGGTTTGTTGCACAGCACCAACGTGTGACGCCAACTGGGTGCAAACACCAAACTCAATCCTGTTTGGCTATTCCTTTACAGAAAAGAGAAAGAGGCAGGGAAATGACTGCAACAAACTGCTGATCAATTCAATTATTCTAGATCATCTCACAACAAACAGAACCAATAATAAAAGTTTATCCAGCAAGTGGTTGAAGTTTTTACCTTAGGAAAGTTGTTTATATTGTTCATATAAGTTAGACCAGTTTGAGTATGAGACAATTTGTTTTGCACTTAAGCAAGTTGTTGTCTTTTTTTGTTCCAATTGCTCATATTGTTTACCTCATTTGTAAGTCGTGTTGGAAAAAAGCGTCTGCTAGATGTAAATATGGAGCGCTTCACGGATTTGCGTGTCATCCTTTCGCAGGGGCCATGCTAATCTTCTCTGTATCGATCCAATTTTAGTATTTGTGCTGCCTTAGCAAGCACGATCGCCATGGCAAAACAATTTACCTATACGCCTCGTTTCACAGCAAGCTGTTTGCTGGCTGGTAAGTTCCATACTGCCCACCATCCAGTGTGGCACCACACGTATCTTCAGGCTGGAGAAACAAAAGGTGACCTCACTGTTGGATGGAATGGCTAACTGGGTTTAGTAGTGGGAAGCTGAGATTTAAGGCTTCATACACGACGATTCTAATCACAAAGTCAAAGCCGACATAAAGGTGTGGATAGACTCATCGGAGTCATATGTACCAGGAGACTGGAGGTATCGGGTTAAAGTTTTTCCTTTAGACGCCTTCTGATCGTGGCGTGGTCTTACAGCACTGTGTTCAGTAGATTTGAAAATCCACCAAGCCAGCTCGCATTTGTATGTGTTGGTGGTATAGGGGTGAGCATAGCTGCCTTCCAAGCAGTTGACCCGGGATCGATTCCCGGCCGACACATTCTGGAGAGATAGATAGACTGAGGGCTGTGGAATGCATCTCTTTAAGGGTTTTAATGTGTAATCATAGCCTGTCAAACTGCAACTGCTGAATCAAGGCTTCTTGTGTATTTTAATGGGCGGCTTTGTTGTTATTTGCGCTTCCTAGGTCATTCCTTGTGCAGTATAAAGTAGTAGTAAAGACTCTATCTTGAGGAAACAACAAGGTAGCACGTCAGACTCCATCCCACGAAACAACGAAACTGTAGGCTTCTGTGAAGAACTTCATTCTTGTGATGCCTTTCTTTCGCTCTTCCTAATTGCAATGTTCTGGGAAGCGTTCACCAGAGATCACCCTCTTTAAACGTGATGGTGTTACGTGGTGAATCCTCTGGTTCAACTGTTCGTGGATATAGCTCGAGTATTTCTTCATCGACGCATAAATCTTTCGCCTTTTTCTAAAGATTTCCATTGCGAGTTTGTCGTTGTGAGAATCTGGATTTCGTCCTGTCCTCTACAAATATTGCATCTGTGTACAATACAAAATTCATATATCATATGTTCTCATTCATATTCATCCCTATTAGTATTAGCTTCTATTCACATAAGATGTGCCTTACTTTCCAGTTGTTTAACCTCGTTGAAAGTTGTATCATATCTCATGCTGCCTTATGCTGATATAAGTATATGTTGGTCTCCATCTCAAGGTTCCTAATGATGTCAAGGGACAATTGTTTTGATACTGTAATGTTGAATACGTACTTTGTGATACCATATCGGATTGTTCGCAGGAGGAATAAGACTGTCTGGTGATTTTCCACTCTGGTGGTTTTCCATGACAAATGTTATCTCCTGTTTCAAGCATATAAATATTAGTCCTTAATACAATAAACTTTGGACTCTGATTGAACTAGACTCCTGTGTCTGTGTCAAACTTTGTCTCCAGGCCTGCAAACTCTGTGTGTTCCGTCGACTAGACTCTTCAACCGTAGAATATTGTTTAGACAAGGGGACATAAGAAAATTACATTCTTACAGTCATATATTTGGGAGCTTTGCCTACAGCAGAGCAGCATAAGTTTGTAAAAAATAGCAGAAAAGCCATGTTTCCTAATGACAGAGCCAAGGGATGTCATGTATACAGAGAATATCAACGGACCAAGCACTGAGCCCTGAGGCACACCTGTGTCGAGATGTTGGGACTCAGACACCTCACCCCTCCAAGATAATCTAAATGACCTACCTGAGAGGTAAGACCTGAGCCATTGTATAACCATTCAATTGAGTAACAATTGAAATGGATTCATCGCGAGCAAATTACTGACAAAGCTACTAAAAATGCAGCCATTCCATGCCATTTATACCAGAACAGATTCTAAATTATCTTCCCAATTAAAACAGGGTTCATTAGGAAATGCTCGTAACAGGCTGTTCATTAATTCAATTGGTTTAATATATATAATTCTTGCAAAAAATTAGAAAGTAGCTCAGACGATTGCATATATCCTTGCCTTCGATAGCTCAGTTGGTAGAGCGGAGGACTGTAGGCATCTCACTTGTCATCCTTAGGGCGCTGGTTCGAATCCGGCTCGAAGGAAGCGTCTCTTTAAGCCTTGGAGACCTTCAAAGACCATTGTTTTCAAAGTCGAAGAGTGATGTGTCAACAAGTGTGGAGTACAGGTCCCCTCTGTCCCCCCCGGGAATTGCGCTCCTGGCCGGACGTTATTTCTAAATGACCTGTGGCCAATGAACGGCTGCAATCACGGGTCATTCCGAAAGTTGTAGGTCTACGGTTGTTGAGAGCACAATACCACCACAGTCACGATGGCCGAGTTGTCTAAGGCGCTGCGTTCAGGTCGCAGTCTCCTCTGGAGGCGTGGGTTCCATCGGGCGTGAGTTCTGTCTGCCCCTTTTTCTGCTGTTGATTTGCATTCTTCCTGAGTGCTGTCAGGGAGGGCCAGTGCCGCAATGGATATCGCGTCTGACTACGGATCAGAAGAGTCTAGGTTGGCTGGCTCGTTGCACCTCCGCTCCTTTTCGTGCAACGAGGGCTTCCGCTGACCTGCGCCAAAAATAGCTCAGACGATAACCGATGAACGGCCCTTCGATAGCTCAGTTGGTAGAGCTGAGGACTGTAGGCGACTCACTGGTCATCCTTAGGCCGCTGGTTCAAATCCGGCTCGAAGGAAGCGTCTCTTTAAGCGGTCAGAGCGCCGAATCCTAGCGACTAGACCACCAGGGAGCACAAGCTTCGTCCAGCTAATGCTTTGATGATTTATACACTAACAATATCTCATGACCATAAGTAACGTGACTTTACCAAACCGAATTGTGAGCATAGATTGAAACACAGTTTAAGTGACCCGTTTGTGAGCGTGAACACAGAGAACCCATCACAAATGCCTTTATGGTTTTTATTAAACTCTACTCAACATGGTGAAATAAATAACGATCGCAAAAACACAAACATTTACAAAAGACACAAACACAAATGCGCTAGGAAGCACAGAGAGTGAGAGTGAGAGAGAGAGTGAGGAGGGCATGGCCGCGAGGCAGGTAAAACATGTCTGAAAACCAATAAAATCATCTTTAACAAATAGGCACGCTCTTAACGCAGCTACTCTATATTTGCAGAAACGGATACTTGCAATCTCGGTGTTGGACCAATATCCGTATGCGCATGGATGGAATTCTTGAATGGTTTCAGAATGCAGCCCTGTTAAAACGCTGAGTTTAGGTTCTGTGTTAGAAGTTCCATGGCCTAATCGGACTCCCCAGAGGGGAGCCCCAAGCCAGGGTTTCCGTTAGATTGTCCTCCTTGTCCTCATCCAATTTCTAATTCCAAAAAGCCCCTTCGAAGTGGATCGGTGATGGTGTTTTTAAATGCATACCTGCCCTGCCCCAGATGGTCTGTGGGACAAAACCATGAAAGTGATAAGTGTGCCAGAGAAAGTTCTTTTGTTTCTCATGGCGCCTCATTTGCATAGCTCTGACAGTATGTTCATTTTGCATTTAATACCTAAACTTACTTATGGACATAGTATGATGCATGCTATGTTTTTATGACATAGCTCATCATATAGGGAATTCAGAGAGTTTTTGTCAGGCTTTGCCTGTTGTTTTTTGTATTTTTGGTTGGTGTTTTATTTTCTCTGCTGTATTTTCTGTCTTACAGATTTGATCGTCTGGTACCTTGTTTGCCTCCTTGTTTTACTAATTACCACCACCTGTTCCTGATCGCTCCTTTTCCAATTTGAGCTTGGCTGTGCCAGCTCTCAGTGTGCGATGTAATCATTTGTGACGTTGTTTGCTCTAGCTGTGCTTTGGATTTTACCTTTTCATTTTTTTTCCGTAGGAACATGGTAACCCGTGAGCAGGTTTGGATTTATTTTTTCCCCTTTCTGTTCTTTTGGTTCCCGTTTACCTTTCCCGGATTTTTTTGGATTTTGGTTTTCTCTGCCCGCAGTGTTTTGTGTATCTTGGCCAGGAGTTCCCTGCCTATCCTTTGTTCATTTAGTAAGCCTGACTAATAAACTGTGTTGTAACTTACCTGCATCTCAGTCCCTTTGTGCACCGTGACAGTTGTAGTTACATATGATAAATACAAGGCATTGAACTGTGAATCAACCCAACGTATGAATACATCAAATGAACCCTAAATCAAAACTTGCACATCTAACAGTTACAGAGTACTTAAAATGGCATGAGCGCCAACACACAACCTAGACATTTAGATACATTTACAGAAAAGGATAGTTTAAATCACATAAGTTCCATTTGTCAGGGACGTTTATCTGCTTAGCCTCAGATGTTAAGTAAGAGATGACACAGAGACTTATCACCAATGCTTTGAAGCAAAGGAGACGTAATTGTTCTACAGAGGAACCAAATGGTTATCACACTCTCTTTGAGAGTTCAAAACCTAAAACCAGACCCATGGAGCCATGCTTGCTATGGTCTTTTGATGATGGTCTCTAGAAATCAGGACAAAAGGGAGTGAGGGGGTTTATGACTTTCCTCTCAATGATCCAGTCACTACAAGTGTGCCCACTTAGAACCCCCAAAAAATATAGATAGTTCTATGGAAAAATTGCAAGACAATGAATAATTGGGGAATGTTTCCAAATACGTGACTGAGGATCCATGCGGGCAAGATGTGTCGGTGAAAGCTGCTTCAGCATGCTGGACGCCCAGACACTTGATGCAGCTATCGTGTCCGCCCCCCTCCTTGATGAGGGTGCCGCACCCAAGAGAACAGTGGGACATGCCGCGCTGGATAATGTCAGTCTTGAAAAGGACTTTTTTTTTAAATCTCCCTAAAACCTTGCCCAGGGGAAGGTCGTTGTAGGTTGGGACGATCCGCTGCTCTACCTCGTAGATCCGGCAATGTAGACTTCAGGAATTCTTTGAATTCAGTTTTCGTAATCATGAGCGATGGCTCTGAAGAACAAAAGGTAAATGAATGCTGCACGCAGTCTTCCTTCTATACCGGATATCCTTGGCAAATTTCATTAGCCAAATTTCATTGGCCTATTCTGTAGTAGTCAGACTTGATAGGTTCTCAAGGGCGAACCCCATCTGTCGGCTCGACACAACGTCGAGAGACCGACAGAAAGGGAAGAGTATGTTTGGCATGTATTACAAGTAGATAAGAATCACGCATAAAACTTACACCGTTTGCAGATAAATGGAAGGGATTCTAAGCAGTCTCGATCGTCTATCAGACCATCAGGACTTGTGGGACCACAAGGTCGCGTCTGCCCTGTTATGTCACGTGTAGAAGACATCCAGTTAATGGAGGACATGGAGACATTTGTTCCATCCGACCACTTCCATGAATCTCTGAACAGACCAATCCATGCCTTCTCAACTCCTGACATCATCTGCATCAGCTGGTAATACTCAGCTTGAGTGTAAACGGTGGCAATATCTGTGTCATGCTGACTGCAGTAGCTCTGATCATCAGGCCATGTCCTTTTTTCAGAGATAAAAACAAACCTGTTTCCTCATGTCTGCTGCTCTGTAACAAGACATACAGGAGTAAGTTAAAAATAAAATCAAAGTGTATCTTCAGCAAAGATGAATCCTCAGTGCCGAGGTCCAATTGATATCGTAAGTATTAACTCTTCCTCCACCGGCATTTTTTATGATTTTCACAAAATTGTAATGGCAGATTTTTGTTTTCCTTAAATATATAAATATTCAATTTATCAAATGAAAAACACAGCTTCTTCTTTTCACCCCCCCCCCATGTCACCACACACGTACAACAAAACCTTTAACAACAGTTAAACCTAAGTACAATTGCAACATAATGGTGATAACTATTTGATAATCTTAGTTATTTTTGTAATTGCCTGAGTCACTCTGAAATCATAATACATTTCATTGTATTACGAAATCATACATTTCATCATTTTTTCTGTAGGTTTTTTGGGAATATCCAACCACAGAATAATCATGAAGTTACGTTCCCTGATGGTTATTTATTGGTCATTTTTTGCAACCTGAAAATAACCAGAAAATAACATTCCCTGATGGTTAATTTTTTGTGGCAAAATGTTCAAAACTGATTAACATCAGTGAGATGTCCAATAAAGAAATTAAAATCACATTAACACATGTTTTGATGACCAAATAAAATTCATAAATGTTACCTTAAATGGCTGAAAATAATAAACTAGTTAAGCTTAATGAAAGTACAATCATAAATGCATGTGTATTTCTTTACTGCAGTTGTCTCTTACTGTGTGTGTGGGCGCTCGAGCAAATGCATTCTCAGCTTTGCCATGCACTCCCATCATTTAAAAATTAACAGTCATTTTGTTTTACCTTACTCACTGACACATTAGTTTAGCGGGTTTATTTATTTTAATGTTTTATTTACAAACGTACATATTTGAGAATAAACTTTTATTTTCGTGATTTTCAAATGATATGAGACTAACCCATCTAAATAAACAGACCGTAATGTAAGGACTGAAACTCAGGGATTTTGATTGTTATATATAAACACGCGCAGAGCCGCTATACTTCTGTTGTTAGATAAGAATATTGCTAGTCTGAAGATAATTACATGTTTATTTTTCTGTCAATACATTTCTGCTTTAAATCCTGTATATTCTGTTGAAGTCATACGTTATTTTAGTTCTGTATCTGTCTTATAATGAGGTAAACATAGTTTGGTTTTAGTAGAAATGGTATGCTGTGCTATTTAAAACAAAAATTAAGATACTTAAAGGTACAGTGTGTAGGAATTTGAAGGATTTATTCACCAAAATGTAATATATAATACAAAACTATGTTGTGAGTGGAGAAGAAATACCTTACAAAATGAACCGAAATGTTTATATTACCTTACAATGAGCCATTTTATTTATATACACCGCGGGCACACCCTTACATGTAATTTATCAAATTGCACAGCCATGTTCCTATAGTAGCACTACACGGACAAACTGAGCACGTTTCATAAAAGGAAGGATGCACGGGACTATGTTCTTCTTCGGCTATGTTTTGAGGCAGCTTGCAAAGTGTTGGACTTTCAGTCCTGCGTATTCAAAAATTGGACTTACTGGACTTCGGATGAACAAAAGTTGAAGTTTATTGATTTGAGCTCAGCGCTGGGCTGTCTCACACACTCACTCTACGCACAGAGTACTACCAGAGATCAGCCCCGCCTAAACAGTGTGTTACATTTTTATATGTTTTATGTGTGGGTGTGTTTTCTTTCTTCAGAGCTCCGCCTCGTCTTTCCTTCATTCAGCTTCATTCTTCTTTGTCTGTAACACATCACATGATACCGCAAAACACACATTCTATTCTCCTCGTTTTCTGCAACATATCATGAGACATATCATAAGACATATCATAAGACATATCATGAGACATAGCATAAGACATATCATAAGACATATCATGAGACATAGCATAAGACATATCCCAACACACATTCTGAAAAATATCACACATCCCCCACACAGTTTTCACATCTGGTTTGTTTCTTAAAACCCTCGCTATATGGGTATGTGCGTTGTATGTGCAGGATGCTCTCCTGTCCTCCCTTCCTGCATGGAATGCAACACACACACATACTCCCAACCCCCATATCCTGTTGAAAACACCCTTCTGCACCCTAATATTCAAGCTTAGTTTTCACCCTTTTAAACATACACACATTATTCATACTGATATCCACTTAATGCACACAGTTTTACTTATTGATTATACGTGATCCATAGAAAGAAATAAAATGTAATAAAAACGTAGATTGTAATTGAATGAACATTGTAATACAAAACATAACTTAAAAACCCTTCAATCCCTCTCTTGACCTCTGAAAGAGGTCTCAAATCATTCTCATCGTCACCACTGTCATCTTCATAGTGGTCAGGTGTCAGTAATGGCATATTATATGGGGGTGGCATGTCCCTTTTTTCAATGGCCGTCACTATCAAACGATTACACAATTAAATGATTAAAATGAAAAAATAACACAAAGTTTATCATACCTGGTAAAATCAAGACTCACAGTTCCAGTGTGGGAAGTTCTGGTTACAGATGCTTCCCTTAGTCTTTTGCCAATGCACCTTTTATACCCAAGAATGATATACTGTACTCAATGTTCATTGTGAATACAATGGTCATTGTGAAATTTAGTTTAACTCGTGGCTGACGAGATCATCAAATGGGAGGTCAATTTATCTGTGAACAGGATTCCCCGATAAAGCCAATCCTCTTAGATTAGTGCAGGTAATCTCCTGAAGTTAAAAAGCTCTAATACATTCTTTGTTATGGTTTGAAGGAACCAGACTCCTTCACCCATCGCACCAAGAACCCCAAAACAATACCAAACATAATGTTCAAATCTTCATAACATGACTAAACATTATAAACACAATATAGAATGTGTAATCACTTTTCCAATGATCAAAGCCTGAAGAAATGTTGTGGATGAGAGAGGTGTGATAAGAAAAGTTCAGTTTGTGGACATCAACCCCTGATGGGAAGAAAGGATATCATTCCTCATGATCTAGCAACAAATGGTGTTTGATTGTTTAGTCCCAGCTTTACAAACAACCTTAATTCTTTGCACTTTTACAGCTGCCTTACAGTTCCTCCCCTGAACCCCCTGGGGCAATCTCAGAGCAGTCCCAAAGGGGACATAGTTAGGCATTTTTTGGTCTTTTTCTCAATTATTACTGAAGAAGTCTCTATAGAGCTGGTACTGTGCAGAGCAGGTGGATCTTTGCTGTTCTTTTGCCCAGGTTGGTTTCCACCTAAGTCTGATAGTCTGCAATATAATTTGTTGTACCAAGTCCATTCAGTCAGAGCCCATGTGCTCTGTTCGTAGAAGGTGTCTTCCCACCGAAGAGAAACATCTGTTTGTACTAGTATCCTCCCCATGATATTTATCTGACCCATTTATCCTTAGTTACATCTAAGTAGAAGGTATGGTTTGCAGCGCAGCTCCATAGGTTAAGGAATTCATCTCACTAATAACACACCATTGTGTATGAGACACCTGAACGTCATCTTCATAACCATACAACAACTGAACACTGATGATTTTAGTAACATTGGGATAAGATGATAAAGGGTTAAAACAATAAAAAAAATTCATGGTACCTGGTGCGAATGGTGAATAAGGTCTCAATTTCATCCAAAGCCACACAAAGTGATCCCATTTGATTTCCTGATTCTTCACTACTATGGTGGAATTTAGATACTCTGAGTATTTTAAAGGAAGAGTGGCAAAAGTCTATTTAACTGGCATATTCTCCAGTGGCATACATCATACAATAATAGTTTATAATTATATCTTTTAAATATATTGCAACCAAAATACAAATCTACAGTATGCATATAAATGTATTTTCATGTATTAATAAAATCCAGATACAACGTTATGCATAATATGGTATAGTTATATAACTTATTTTAATAACCCTAATAGTGATTCAGAATACTCAAATACGAGTTAACCCTGCAGATCTATCATTACAAAGAAGTATTAGGACATATTCTGAATCTCTAATATAGCTGTTGTCAAAAAATTCTGTGAATGTTGATGTGTACAGTACGCTACGTCACGTTCAATGGTAAAAATCAGATTGAGAATTTCGAGGCCGATTGCAGAAGCGCCAGCACTTCAGATCTAACCACTCTTTAAACATATCATTAGACATATGTTAAAAACCAGTGTGCTATCTGGTTTGGAACAATGCCAATGATTTCAATTGAAAATTGCACAAATTTTCAATTTCACCTCTCTTCATCAGAAATCAAACCATTTACTATACATAAAACTATAACCATGCAAATTTACTATGCACATTGCAAGGTTTCACATAAATCAACAGAATTGTAATAACAGGTTTTATCTTATAATTAAATTAGCATCATGAGTTTGTCCTATGTGTGAGATGCTATATAGTGGTGTGTATGCATGACAGGCTATAGATCCTTCTTATGTATCATATTTGAAATCTAGACTAATCATCCTAGGCGATGTGTAGTGTTTTGAGTCTGGATAACTTTTAAGATTATGCCAGATAATCAATTTATGAGGTTGTAGTGGCGAAAGTGTGTCCACAATGCTATATGTTCGTGTCTGGGAGATGGGTATCTACAACAATCTGTGTTGCACAATTTGGATCCGGTGCTACACCGGGAGGCCGTGTAAGTACCTCTGTGATGTAACTGTGAAGTGTGAATGACCCCTTGAAGTATAATCTCACCCATCTCCTCCATTTCAGGTTCTAAGACACCTCCCTGGTATCTGGACTCTATAAGGAGTCATAGTGATCAACCTGAAAAGAAAGACTTTAGGATAACAGACAGAGATAACATTTTTCTCTCAATTCAGTCAAATCTCTGGGTTAAATATCAGTCCATATGTTGTGGTGCTGTCTGCTTGGCAGTTCATTTTTTATGGCACTACCCACACCTGTCCATTTGAGATCTTTGAGGCCTGTAAGGACTAGGGAATTTCTGTGTGATATTTAACAGATGGTTCACTATCACTTATGCCATGGTATCTATAGTGTTAATGAAAAAGTATAAAAGGTATACCCCCCTTTTTGGCACTGTTTAGTGGACCAATGAAATAAAAATAGAATAATTCTATGAGTCTTTATGGTTTTGACCCAAAAAAGTTAGAAATGCATGTGATGCTTCACTTTTCACCATATTTATTCTTAAATATTACTGCAATGTCTGCCCCATATGCACGATTTTCACTTACACAGTGCGCTAGAGATTCAAATATCACCTTTCTTTTATATGACCTGTAATGTTCCTCTGCGCTCCCTTTTGCTTCACCTTCAACACCCTCCCTCTCTTGGACCTGAGATCTCAGGTCCACAGCCGTCTGTTCCAAAGACCTGCCCACTCATTTCGCGGTGGGATCGGTCCTGGTTCAGTGTCAGGGGTGACCTGCTGTGATAAATGGTTGCTCATAGCGGTTAATTTGTCAAAATAAACACAATGTGACACTGATCTCCTGCCGAAAGGGTGTTGTCGGTCCTGGAAAAGATCGACCTGTAAGAAATTCAAATGGTGTGAAGCCAGAAATCCTGTTAACAGAGGAACGTACAGTCATTAATGCTAGAGTTAGTACAGATAACCAGGTCAATTTTGTCTGTGCAAAGATTTTAGCCAATTTCAGTTTCAGAGTGAGATTCATTCTCTCCACTTTGCAATTGTTCCAGCACTATCTAAACTCTGTTGGCAATGCAATAAAACAGGGGTGTTTCGTGATTTATTAGCTCTCCACACTCTTCTTTCCCCTCACCTGCGTCTTCATCTTCACTTTGTTCATCCCCAGTTACACTTCTTTTTTCACTACCTGCCTCATGAGTAGACCTTCTTGTGGATTCTAATCCTTTCACACGTCCACTCAATACTTGGCTTGCTCACTTCCTTTTTCTTACTCAGTGCTGTGGCAGTTAAAGCTAATTTGGTCCACTGCCTCAGTTCTTCACGGAGTTCTTTATTCACCCTTTCGTGCTGACGTTGTTTCAAAAACGGAACTCTATCTTTTTTTTCCTCATGTGCCTTAACGCGCATGTGTGCTTTTTTCTCCATTTCCCCAATTTTGGGTGCCAAGGGCACCCGTGGTGGTTTATCCCATCCATTTTCAAGACATATCCGACTCCATTTTTCTTCCATTACCTTCAGTTCTTTCTTATGGTGTTTCTTCTCCGTCTGTGCTAACATCATATCTTTCATACTATTCCACTGTTCTGTCACAGGGAAACACCCATATTCATCACATTCTCTATCAAATTCTCCTTCCATATTTAGGTTATGATGCTTATAATTATGCCGTTATTATGTACTCTTATTATCACGATCTATTATTTTCTCTATAACTTCAGCCTTTATATAACTCTCCACACACTTTCATACATACACTACACACAACTTTTATCACGATACAATTTTGCATAAGGTTTTCTAACCCTACGGCTTAATAATGCTGGCACAAGGACTTTTCACCCCGCGACTTAATAATCTCTCATAAGGAATTAACCAAATGATTCCATGCGTGAGGACTTTTAACCAGACGACTTAATTTAATTGCATAAGGACTTTAACCAAACGACTTAATTTTTAATTGCGTAAGGACTTTAACCAAACGACTTAATTTTTAATTGCGTAAGGACTTTAACCTCACGACTTAACCTGCGTAGGGACTTTAACCCTACGACTTAACCTGTTATTTTATAACCTCAATCCAACAAACTTCACTTTTGTACAAATTTGTTAAAAATAAAATGATCAGGAATATTTGCAATTCAACACAAACAATTTAGAGTAGTCAATTAGCAGATGTTCGATAAAACAGGTCTCTGCTCACCTTTTATTTTCGTCCGGACGTTGTGTTGAACCCAAAATGTTCCTTTTCGGTTTTTTCCACTTTCTAGCCTTTAAAGATTGTCCGAAATGTCCTTCTTTAGCCAATCACGTCGGGGTCACCATCTGATGGACATCAACTGTCCTGCGTGGTCAAGAATTGGACTTACTGGACATTAGGTGCAATAATTGAAGTTTATTGGTTTGAAACTCAGATCTGGGCTGTCTCGCTCACTCACTCTACGCACAGAGTATTACCAAAGATCAGCCCCGCTTCAAAAGTTTACATCATTTTTATATGTATGTGAGAGGGTGTATTTTCTTTCTTCAGAGCTCCGCCTCGTCTTTCCTTCATTCAGCTTCATTCTTCTTTGTCTGCAACACATCACATGATACCGCAAAACACACATTCTATTCTCCTCGTTTTCTGCAACATATCATGAGACATATCATAAGACATATCATGAGACATATCATGAGACATATCATAAGACATAGCATAAGACATATCATGAGACATATCCCAACACACATTCTGAAAAATACCACACATCCCCCACACAGTTTTCACATATGGTTTGTTTCTTAAAACCCTCGCTATATGGGTATGTGCGTTGTATGTGCAGGATGCTCTCCTGTCCTCCCTTCCTGCATGGAATGCAACACACACACATACTCCCAACCCCCATATCCTGTTGAAAACACCATCCTGCACCCTAATATGCAAGCTTAGTTTTCACCCTTTTAAACATACACACATTATTCATACTGATATCCACTTAATGCACACAGTTTTACTTATTGATTATACGTGATCCATAGAAAGAAACAAAATGTAATAAAAACGTAGATTGTAATTGAATGAACATTGTAATACAAAACATAACTTTAAAACCCTTCAGTAGTCATCGCCGGTGAAATTGCAACTGTTTGAATCAAGGCTTCTCGTGTTTTTTGAAGGGTGTCTTTGTTGTTTTTTTTGCGCTGCCTCGGTCATTCCCTGTGCAGTATAAAGTATGAAAGACTCGATCTTAAGGAAAAAAGATGGTAGCATTTCAGACCCCACCCCACGAAACAATGCCACCATACGCTTGTCTGAAGCACTGCATTCTTGTGCTGGCTTTCTTTCGCTCTTCCTAATTGCAATGTTCTGGGGAGCGTTCACCAGAGATCACCCTCTTTAAACATGATGGTGTTACGTGGTGAGTGCTCCGGTTCATGTGTTGGTGGGTATAGATCGGGTTTTTCATCATCTACGCATAAATCTTTCGCCTTTTACTAAAGATTTCCATGGAGGGAAACCATTGCGAGTTTGATTTAATACTTCAGACAGGACAATTCTAATCACAGAGGCAAAGCCGATGTAAATGTGTGGATAGACTCATTCGAGTCATGTCTACCAGGAGACTGGAGGTTTCGGGTGAAAGTTTTCCTTTACACGCCTGCTGATCGCGGCGTAGTCTTACAGCACTGTGTTTAGTAGATTGGGAAATCCAGCAAGTCAGCTTCAAAGTAAAAGCGTTGGTGGTATAGTGGTGAGCATAGCTGCCTTCCAAGCAGTTGACCCGCCTTCTGAGAGAGAGAGAGAGAGAGAGGGCTGTTAAATGGTTCTCGCTATTAAAAAAATCTTTAACGGTTGGAATGTGTAGTCATCGCCGGTGAAATTGCAACTGTTTGAATCAAGGCTTCTGGTGTATTTTGAAGGGTGTCTTTGTTGTTTTTTTGCGCTGCCTCGGTCATTCCCTGTGCAGTATAAAGTATGAAAGACTCGATCTTAAAGAAAAAAAGATGGTAGTGTAACAACTCTCAAGTGTGGTTAACTATGTTACAGTGACAGGTCGTTCTAAGGACCTGATATTGGACCAGTGTCTAGGTTCGGTTACAGGAGGGTAAGAATTAGAGCACTCAAGACACAGGAAATGACCAATTATATGAATGTATTTTGATTGGTGCAAAACAATGATAATAAAAGCAAATGTAACAATCCCAACAACAATGAAATAAAAATAATCAAATGAAACAATTGTCCTTTTCAATCTATTGAGCTCTGTTCACTATTTAAATAGTTTTCTCCTATTTACTTCTAGTTATTTAAGTTATATTTTAGTCGTTTAGTTTCTAATTTTAGATATAGATATTTAGTCCCGCTAACTTTTAGTTTAATAAGAGCTTTTGTTATTTTGGGGTTTAGTTCCTCTTCACTCTTTTAGTTCCCACTCATAAAATGACTAACCAAAATTAAAACAAAATATGAGAAAGTAAATTACATTAAATCACAATAGACAAATCAAAACAAATTGAAACAATTAAATTTCTCAACAGTATAACAGTCGATTACTCCTCAATAGAAATGTTCTTTTGTCAATCAAAGTGTAAATATGTTAGTGTGTGCAAAGAGTCTTTGATGAAGGTTGTATTGCAAAATGATCAACGTCGGGAAAAGAATCTGATCCCTCCGATCAGAACGTACTCAATGAAAAAAAACGGATTCCACCTGTTTAGTTGGAAGCACTATCGGAATCTTCCGTTTGCGTTTCTTTCAAATCACTGTGGTTCGGGTGGGTAGGCTCGCCATCTCGATGTCAAAGGGTTCATCCAATCGCACAAAAAAACCTGACCTGTTCTGTTGGACATCTGCTGTCCTGCGTATTCAAAAATTGGACTTACTGGACTTCGGATGAACAAAAGTTGAAGTTTATTGATTTGAACTCAGCGCTGGGCTGTCTCACACACTCACTCTACGCACAGAGTACTACCAGAGATCAGCCCCGCCTAAACAGTGTACAACATATTTATATTTGTATTTGTGGGTGTATCTTCCAGCTTGCTCCGGACCGTGGCCAACCCCTGAGCGCCTCCACATTTGCTGCTTTCTTTGTGTCCAATGGAGTGATGTCTCATCTGATATTTTCGTAGACTACGCCCTTCTTCTTTTACTATCTGAAAAACAACACACTTCCCCAACTTGATCACATCTGTTAACCCCTGACCTGAGGCCCCAATGGCTATGGAATGTTGGGCAACCATAGCCGCGCACACACATTTTCACATCCTGTTGAAAACGTCTCACTGCACCATAATATGCCTGCTTAGTCTCTCAACCCTTTTAACACACACATTTGCTCACAATGATACCCTATTCTATTATTGATTATATGTAATCCATAGGAAGAAATAAAATGTATAAAAACGTAGATTATACTTAAATGAACATTGTAATACAAAACATGACTTTAAAACCCTTCAGTTCACACAAACAGGTCTCAAGTCTTAAGCATCATACACAGTTGCACACTATTTCTTTTAGAACAACGCAATATAAACTCTTTACATTCATCAATCAACCATCTATATATATATATATATATATATATATATGAAAATAGTATTTAAATACTCTTTTTCCTCTAGTCATCACATATATAACATACCAGAATATGTCAATTTGTACCATATAACATTTATGTGCTTAAATGGAATATTTTATCACCTTTCACACTTCTTCTGAACTATTTCACACTTTAAACACTTCAGAAACATTTCAAAAGCTTCAATAAACAAATATAACATCCAGTTTTCAGTAAATTGAACAATATTACTCAAAAACTCACCAGATCCGGGGGTATTATATGTTTGACACCCGCATGGATTTACAGGGGTTCGAATCAGAAATCGTCAGTGGTAATATCGCAATCTCGTTCTAAAATCAACCCAATATAATCAAATAATAGGTGTACAGCATAATATATAACATATTATACAGATATTAGAAAGGATTTTTTAGATATTTGCCTTGGATTGATCTTGGATTTTTTCTTCTCTCGCTCGCGATCAGCAAAATGCGTTCGCCTCTTACTGCTCCCGCGTCTCGTCTCTATGACATCACGCGCAGTCGCAGTTTAAACTGAATATATCATTTCAGCATTTACTCGTTTTATTATTTATTATATTAAACTGCAATGACTTTAAGCAACATTCTATTTAATCTTTCTACAATATGTTACAATTATAATTATTTGAAAATTATATTATTTTCTTTCTGTTTCTCATATAGCAGGATTCTAACCTGTGTTACACCCTCCCCTCTTAAATCTATGCAAGTCCCTTTGCATAGCTAAAACTTAAGGCTTTAGGGCTTGGGGTGTCTTACTGATTTGGGCTGTTCTGCAAGGCATTCCACAAAAGCAGTGTTCAGTCCTTGAAGCAGGGATTGGATAATGGATATCATTGGGTTCCCCATTTCCGGGTAAGTCAGTCTTCTTGACTTCTGCTTCACTCTTTTGGACCTTCTTAACTGAATTTCATCCTCACTTGTGCTTTGATCCGTTTCTTCCACAGGTTCAGTAAGTTCAGCAGATTCAGCTCTGCTTCTCCTCAATGGAACATCAGGTACACTTTCCTCAACTTGGACAGCTGGTATGTCATTATCCCTCTTATTTCCATCAGGTACATCCAGTGTTTGCTGTTCTACTTGAGGTAAGTGGTTTCTTTCTTTCAGGTTCTCTTTTACAGGTCCTGTTCCACAGGATGAAGACTGAGTTTCGGGTAAGTACTGAATATCAGGTAAGAGTTCTACTTCAGATGAATCGTTTCCTCTGGGTACATTTCTTGCATTCACAGTCTCTGAACCATGACTTTAGACAGATGTTTGAATTTCAGAATCAGAGTTAGAAGAAACATCTTTAGGGTTCCTGACCACATTGTACTCTCTGATGAACCTTTGTGTCGTAATGGCTGGGACTCCAGAGAATTGGGGTACGTGTCATCTTCATCAGAACTTTGATAGTTTCCCTGGCATTCATCAGTTTCCTCATCCCTATTTCGTCTGATCAATTGTTTTTTCTGAGGCTTTGTTGCATTAGTTTCGAATCCACAAGGTAACAACAAATCCCTGTGTAGAGTTCGTAAGGGACCTTCTTGTCTCTCGGGTTTGACTGTATAGACAGGTAATTCACCAGCACGACTCACTACAACGTGTACCACGGGATCCCATCTGTCAGCTAATTTGTGTTTTCCGCGTATTCTCAAATTTCTGACCAGGACACGGTCACCTTCCTCAAGAGATGACTCAGTTACTTTACGGTCGAAACGGACTTTGTTTCTCTCTGCAGATTTGGCAGCATTCTTCTGAGCTAATTTGTAGCTCTCTTGAAGATGAGTTTTCAGTGATTGCACATACTGTGAGTGGAACTTAGGATTGTTTTGACTCACTGTAGTGTTGAAAATCGAATCAACTGGCAATCTTGGTTGTCGTCCGAACATTAGTTTATATGGTGTGAATCCTGTCGTTTCATGTTTTGTACAATTGTAGGCATGTACAAGTGGTTTCACAAAGTCTTTCCATCGAGCTTTCTCAAAAGAGTCTTACTCTAAAACAATACGGCTTTGCAAAGACACAGAAGGAAAAGAAGCCTTTGGTTCAACCACGGGAGTTAAACACAGGCCGCTTGGATGAAACTAGGGCTCCTGACTGCTGGGTCAGGACTGACTCCTCAGCAAGCGCAATATGGACTGCAACTGTTTCCAAGAGCTTAAGAATCGGAGTAGCGACCCAACATTTTCAAGGCAAGTCGGAAAGACTTTCCATTTCTCTGCACCTGTCCTAGCAGTGAACAACAAAAAGAAGAACTACGATTGGAGAAGTATAATCCTCGTTAGTAGGTTGGACAGTATCTCCGCCTGTCACGCGGTTAGACCAAGCTGATGGGGAGTCTCCTCCGAGACCGAGCTGAGCTGTCCGAGTTTATGTCAGTGCGTGCCGAGTTCTTCTGCCATACCTCCTCCAAAATGATTCCTAGACGGGGGGTTATGCCTTTTCTTTGCCGCTCTCCAATTGCTTGGATTACCTACATTTAAACATTCAGGCTGAAGAAGTGCTTGGGGCGGCTCTATTTGAACAAATTGCAGTGCGTTGTTCGCTAATCGAAATTCGGTCAGCCGATGGAAGGCATTCACCATCAAGACAGGGCCAAAGTGAGCGGTAAGCAGTTTCTTCAAGCCCCCCCCCAAAAGTTGTCTCGACCCTGATTCGCTGAGGCCACAACTCAGAGAACTAACCAACCACACGATCAAGGCGAGCTAAAAACGGCTGCACAGGGCTCGGCCCGAGATTAAGTTTGCTCTTCCGACTATAGAGATACGAATCAGCAGCTGAGCTAAATGCACTGCGAACGTAGTCAACAGGACTCGAACCTGTGCCGGCAGACCCCAATGGATAAGGTGATCCATCGCCTTAACCACTCAGCCGCGACTACAGAAGGTGTTATGTCCGGGCCACTTAAACCAGGTCGCCTGACTGCTGGACCCCGCCTGACACCTCAGCAAGCGCAATACGGACTGCAACTGTTTCCAAGAGCTTAAGAATCGAAGTAGCCACATTACTTTTTCAAGGCAAGTCAGACCCAGCTAACATAAGGCCAGCGGCCTAGCGGCGGACCACCGGTGGCAAAGTTGGCGGTCCACTAATGGTAACCAACTGTGGTCATCCGGCTTTTTGCTCATCATTTTTCCAGCGGTCCACCAGGGGCATAATAATGCCGGCGGTCTGCTGCTGAGCCGCTAGTTTATCAATATTGTAATTTCCTGGGGGACAGAAGAGACCTGTCCTTCTCACTTTTTGAAACGTCACTTCACTCTTCGATTTGATGCTTATTTACAAACCTCTTATTTATATATACGTTTAGCAAGAATTATATATATTGAACCAATTGCATTAATGATCAGCATGTTAAGAGCATTTCCTAATGAACCCTGTTTTAATTGGGAAGATCACTTAGAATCAGTTCTGGTATAAATGGCATGGAATGGAGGCATTGGTATTAGCTTTGTCAGTACTTTGCTCGCAATGAATCCATTTCAATATTTGCACTTTGCTTGTATGTTTGTCACGGGGTGACCTGTACGGGAACCTTTCTTTTGGGAATTGTTGCGATGGAGGGACACTTCCGGTGTAACACCGGGTCATTTCCGGACTCGCGACTGAGGCGGAAGTGCAGTAAGAATAAATCAAGCTAAACCATCGGCACGTGTGAAGGGAAAACCCCAGACGGTGATTGGGGCACGAGAAGAATAAAAGACGCTGACATTGGAGGAGAAGGAAAGGAAAGAGAGGGAGAGAAACAGCGGGAGAGGCAGTAAGAAACACACGGACTGAGGATTGAGGGCGGAAGACGAGAGACGGAAGACTGAAGACTGTAGACGGGGAATGGAAGGAGGAAATGATTACATCTCCCTTTACTAAGGTGTCTGTCTGAGCCCGAATTCTGCCTTATTTTCTTGTAAAGTTTGGTTCCCCGGCAGAACCTCCGTGCATACTCATTACGACTCCGAGAACAGTACACCTGTCTGAAAGGAAGACGCGATCACGGTCTGGGGGACAAAGAAACCCTGTTGCGGGATCAATTTCGTTTGGGGCTCCGCGATGGACATATTCGCCAGAGCCTACGGTTACAACTCCGCCAGAACCCAACATTGTCCTTCGAGGCTCTCCGACGAGAGGCCTTGGCCCAGGAGCCGCCTGCTTGTATGGCCGCCAGTGGGACCTATACCCCCGCGCCTCAAACATCAGTCGACTGGAAGCAGGAGCTACGAGCGGAGCTCATGAAAGATGTCAAAGAGCAGATGGCTGAGCTCTCTAAAACCCTTTTGGATGAACTCCGCCAGGTACGGTCCGGTGGAATGCCTCCGCCCCGGGAGCAGTCCTACTCTGATGGGAGTCGGGAGATGGGGCGCCGCCGGGCGGCCGGGTCAGGCTAAGTTTCAGTGGGACGATCAAGGGCGGCCAATCTGTAACCAATGCAGAGAGTCGTGACATATGAGTCGTCAGTGTGGCCCACGGCGTGGTTCCCAAGGGGGTTTTTAGGTTTACCGGCCACTGTGGGTCAAGTGGTCTGGACCCCCAGGGACCCCCCTGCCTGCTCCCAGAGACCAACTTGTAGGGCGTTGTCCTACACTCGAAATCCAAGATAAACAGTAAGAGGCTCCAATGCTTGGTTGATACTGGCTCCCAAGTCACTTTGTTTTCGGAAAGCCTGTCTAAAGAACTCTTTGATGGATGCCGAGGACACGGGGCCGAAGCGCCCTGGCTCACTCTTCGAGGGGCGAATGGGCTCAAAATCCCTTACATGCCGTTAGGACACTGGTCGTCACGTACCATTTAATAGATGGCCACTGGGCAATGGGTTCGTGGTCGCTGCACGCCGGACCCCCAAAATTTTGGGGGGGTTACACGACCACGTCCGTGCGTCTCAGGGGAGCCGGGGAGTCGTGCGGAAAAGGGTGGGGGGCTGACACCTCGGTGGGACGCGCAGGAAATTCTTTTAGTTTCACCTCATAAAATGGCAAAAATTGCAGTTCGGTCATAATCCTCTAGGGGGATATCCCACAGCCCGTTGCAGGTTTATTCGAATGGGCCCGATGCCCACTTAATAAATTGCTCATGCACGTACGTGTCGACCCGGTCCCCAATTATGAAACACAAGCCCCCCCCCTGCCCGTGGACCATCTATTTTTCCCCCTTACTCACTATTTTGTCAAACTCCACCAATGAGGGGCGGGGTCAACGCCCACGCCCCCCTGGCCCGCGGACCCACTGTTTTTCCCCTTGACCAACTATTTCGTAAAAACTCCACCACTGAGGATAAAGGGTCACGTAGGGCCATCGGCCATGCCCCCCCGGCCTTACATCGGCTACGTAGTAGCAGACTTTCATATCCAGGGGGTCGAGGTCCGACAAAAGGGCGTCGTCATCGTCCGAGATCAGTGTCTGTAGACCCACAGAGCCGTTTTGGGCATGAACGTTATTTCAGAATGTTGGGAAGAGCTGTTCCGGAGTCTGCCCACCCTAGGACCCCCTTCCACCGAGAACCGAGAATGGGAACGTATAATTGCAGACTGTCGTAGGATCCATATTGCTAGAGCACAGTATGACCGGGAAGATGTCGGTCGGGTGGTCTGCAGGTATGCCCTTTCTGTTCCGGCGAGGAGTGAGGCCATTGTATGGGCCCGGTTGCCAAGCCGATCGGATAGACCGGACGACTGGGTCCTTGTGGAGCCGCACGGGAATTGTCGGGCGGTTGGGGTTGCCCGGGGGCTTGCTGTAGTTCGTCGAGGACGGGTGGCTGTGAAAGTGCGGAATACCAGCTCATTCCCTGTTAGCCTCCATCGTCATCAGCAACTAGTCCGGGTGACATCAGTGGAACCTCAGCAAGTGCGAGAAAGCAGAGATGTGTGTTTCAGCCGAGTAGATGCTGCAGTGGTAGAAGTGGCTATTACGCAAGAGGACCCGCGAATAGATCTGGGTGAAGGCGGGGTGCCGGACCATCTGACAAGAGAGTCCCTATGGGGAGAGGGGTTGGAGGAGGACCAGCGGTGTCAGCTTCAGGACCTTTTGAGCAAGTGGCGGCATGTGTTTTCCACCCATGAACAGGATTGCGGTTGTACTGGCATTGTGAGACATCAGATCCCCACGGGGGACGCAGCCCCAAGTCGGGAACGTTATCGTCCAGTACCGCCGACACTTTATTCCGAGGTTCGTAACCCTGTTGAGGGGGATGCTGGAGGGGGCATTATCCGTGAGAGTAGTAGTCCCTGGGCGGCCCCTATTGTCTTAGTGCGGAAGAAGAGTGGAACTTGGAGGTTCTGCCTAGACTATCGGAAGCTGAACCACGTGACAAAGAAAGATGCCTTCCCACTACCACGAATCGAGGACTCTCTCACGAGCCTAACCCAAGCCGCCTGGTACTCCACGCTGGACTTAGCCAGTGGGTACTGGCAGGTCCAGGTAGAAGAGAGGGATAGAGAGAAGACCGCTTTTACCACCCCCTTCGACCTCTTCGAATGGGACAGGATGCCGTTCGGACTCTGCAATGCTCCTGCAACCTTCCAGCGACTCATGCAGCGGTGCCTGGGGGGGCAACTGGTTGATTCCACACTGGTGTACTTGGATGACGTCATTGTCTTCTCCCCGGACTTTGCAACTCATTTACTCCACCTTGAACAAGTGTTCCAACTCCCTCACTCTTTCCACTCCCTGCTGGCGCTCCTGGTGATGAAGTGGGCGATGAGTGAAAAGTTCAAGGATTATCTATGGGAAGGCCTGCTTACCGTCTACCGTCTGAGGTATTTTTTGCAAACGTCAGCGGAAGCCCTCTTGGGATGAGCCAGGAGCGCAATTCCCGGGGGGACAGAGGAGACCTGTCCTGAGGAGACCAAGGCCCCGTGTGACGCTCGAACTCACAACCTTCAGATTATGAGACTGACGCGCTGCCAAACTGCGCCAACTAGGCGTGACACGGCAAGGTTCATTAGACAGCAACGGTCAAAAGTGAAAAAGAGACTAGGCCTTTTGTTGATATAACAGGGAAGCTTTCCATTTGGTTTCTGCCAAACGTTTGTGTTGAAAGGGAACTACACGTATAAACAGGCAGCGGGGAGTTCTAAGAATGGATATTCTTGCTTGTGACCATGATGTGATACAATATTAGAAAACATAGGAAATAACTGTGCGCAAAACTCTTTGGCTTGTCCGTCGGCGCAACTCTGGTATTGACCGCTATACGTTCCCATTCTCGGTTCTCGGTGGAAGGGGGTCCTAGGGTGGGCAGACTCCGGAACAGCTCCTCCCAACATTCTGAAATAACGTTCATGCCCAAAAGGGCTCGGTGGGTCCCCAGACACTGATCTCGGACGATGACGACGCCCATTTGTCGGACCTCGACCCCCTGGATATGAAAGTCTGCTACTACGTAGCCGATGTAAGGCCGGGGGGGCATAGCCGATGGCCCTACGTGACCCTTTATCCTCAGTGGTGGAGTTTTTACGAAATAGTTGGTTTGGGGGAAAAATAGTGGGTCCGCGGGCCAGGGGGGCGTGGGCGTTGACCCCGCCCCTCATTGGTGGAGTTTGACAAAATAGTGAGTAAGGGGGAAAAATAGTTGGTCCGCGGGCCGGGGGGGGCTTGTGTTTCATAATTGGGGACCGGGTCGACACGTACGTGCACGAGCAATTTATTAAGTGAGCATCGGGCCCATTCGAATAAACCTGCAACGGGCTGTGGGATATCCCCCTAGAGGATTATGACCGAACTGCAATTTTTGCCATTTTATGAGGTGAAACTAAAAGAATTTCCTGCGCGTCCCACCGAGGTGTCAGCCCCCCGACCCTTTTCCGCACGATTCCCCGGCTCCCCTGGGACGCACGGACGTGGTCGTGTAACCCCCCCAAAATTTTGGGGGTCCGGCGTGCAGCGACCACGAACCCATTGCCCGGTGGCCATCTATTAAATGGTACGTGACGACCAGTGTCCTAACGGCATGTAAGGGAAGTCGGCAAGTCAGATCCGTAACTTCGGGACAAGGATTGGCTCTAAGGGCCGGGCCGGTCGGGCCGAGGTGCGAAGCGGGCCCCGGGCTCCGGCCACGACTGGAGGAGCGGCCGCCCCGGGCGCTCCCTTCGATCCCCGCGGACCGCGGCCCCCTCGTCCGCCGTCACCCCGCGCGAGCCCGTTCGGCCGCCCCCACGGGGGTTGCCGGGCGACGTTCGCGCGGGGCTCGGCGCGGCGGGGGGTGTCCGCGCCCGCGGGGTAGGCGGGCGGCGCTCGGTGCGCGGCGGCGACTCTGGGCGTGCGCCGGGCCCATCCCGCGGATCGCCCCGGCTACGGTCCGCGTCGGGTCCCCCGTCCAGACCCCCGCGAGGGGGCGAGGGCGGCGGGCGCACCGGCGCGGGGTCCTCGGCCGGCACCTAGCGGTCGACTTAGAACTGGTGCGGACCAGGGGAATCCGACTGTTTAATTAAAACAAAGCATCGCGAGGGCCCGCGGTGGGTGTTGACGCGATGTGATTTCTGCCCAGTGCTCTGAATGTCAAAGTGAAGCAATTCAAGGAAGCGCGGGTAAACGGCGGGAGTAACTATGACTCTCTTAATCCTCTCCAGATTCACAGCCTCAGGATGTCGGTGGTGGCGGTGCATTCCACGGCTCCGTTCCGTTGGGAAAGATCTCATACACTCAGAACATTCCCACGTAGGGTCAATTGAAGTAGCAGCATCAAGTCCTAATTCTGTATTGTTTCGGTTCGCGATTGTTGCGGTCTTTATCTCTTATGTTTTTCGAAACCAGCATTCACCCCTCCCGGAGGGTGGTTACCCCGCCGGGAGGGTGGTCCGGAACTTAGCTCGGGAGGGGCGCAAGCCACCCCTTCTCCAGCGGACGCCACGAGGAGGCGCCCGGACCGTGGAACTATGACCCATTAAGAGAGTCATAGTTACTCCCGGTTGACAAAAGACCTGTCCGCGTTGGTGAGGGCTTCTCTTCCTCATCGGACTGCGGACGCTATAGCGAAACGACTCTCAGCCATAAAGTGGATACCACCTACTGAGCTCCCACCCCCCACTCCTCAACTCTCCCCGTCACCAACCCAGCCACTCAATCTGACGTCACCTCCCTGCCCCTTTAGGACTATGGGCACCGACCTCTATGCCGAGTGGAAGACGAGAATGACAGATATCATTCTCAGAGACCTACGGGAGCCATTTGCACATGCCGATCGCCTCAGAGCTATTACCCTGAGCCTGCGAGATAACAGGATCACCATCTCGGACGGAGCCAAGGCGATCGAGGACGAGGTGAATCACATCTTCCCTGTGCTGTGGCAGAGCAAGGAACACCGCCCTGCGTTGAAACATCTTGGCCCGCCGTATGAGAGACCACCTCTCCTTTTCCGCTACACAATACGCCTTCCTCCAGAAAGACGGTTGCCTGGAAGCGAGTTCGGTGCTGCACGCCGTCCTTCGCAACTGCCACGATCAGCAGAATCCGATGGCACTAGCTTTCCTAGATCTATCGAAGGCCTTCGATACGATATCTCATGAGGCCTTAGGGGAGGCTGCTGTGCAGGCGGGGCTGCCACTTCCAATGCAGTCTTACATTGGAAGCGTGTTGCGGGAGTCGGAGTCGGTCATTGGTAACATCAACTTCCGCTCAGGACGCGGCGTTAAGCAGGGGGACCCGCTGTCGCCGTTGTTGTTCGTGCTCGCTATGGAGGGACCCATCTCAGCTGCTCATCGCGAGATTGGTGTCACGCTGGGATTACATCACCTACACTCCATAGTTTACGCGGACGACATGATCCTGATGGCCGCGTCGGCTCCCGAACTCCAAGTAAAGCTGGATGGCCTTGCCACAGGCCTGGAAACCTGTGGCATGAGCCTCAACTCGAAAAAGTCTGCGGCCCTGACTGTGGAAAAGGATGGGAGGACCAAGACCATGCTGCTCTGCCCTACATATTACACCACGGCAGGAGGCAGTATCGCACCGATGGGAGTGACGGACACCCAACGATATCTGGGCCTCTCATTTAGTTGGAAAGGGAAGGTCACGCCAACACGAACGCTGGACCTTGAGAGGATGCTGGCTGAGATCAGGGCAGCCCCCCTAAAGCCGCAACAACGCATCTTGATCGCAACGGACTTCATGATCCCGCGCTTGATCCACGGGCTCGTCTTGGGTCATGCCCACCGGAACACACTTAGAAGGATGGATGTCATGATCCGGAGGGCTGCCCGTGAATGGCTGCGTCTTCCAAAGGATACATCGTTGGGGCTCCTGCACGCACCTTCCAGCAGAGGTGGACTTTCCATTCCGAGCCTTGAGTCTACTATTCCGTTAGCCCAGAAGAGCAGATTTGAAAAGCTGCTCAATGGATCTGACAACTATTGTGTATAAATTCTGATCATATTCAGTATGCTATGGGACTTTCATTCACCCTGGTTATGAAAGAATGTTTTTAAACATTAACTTGATGTTTTGAAGAAGTATTCATAGGAATGTTTGTAAACATTAACTTAGTGTGTTAGTAAATCAAAAATCACATTACTAGTGGGTCAGAAATCGCATTAACTTAGAGTCACGATAAGATTGTTTGCATGAGAGAATCAATCACTACATATTCTAATCAAAATCCAGTGATGGTTTGAAGGCCAGACCCAAATAAATTGTATCACTGTTCATTTTTAATTAAAAAAATGAGTTAAGGTTGAAATTCCACCATTAGACCAGAAACCTTGTTGCCTAAAAATAATGGTGGCGGACAAGGATAGTTGGATAATAAAAATAAGAGATAACGGGAAGTTACCTGATTGGTTTCGAAAGGAAACACCTTTGGGAAGTTTTACTATAACTAGAGGCTGGAAAACACCAAGTTTTCAGATGTTTTGGAGACTTGGGACATCTCACTTTGTTTGACTTGTACAAATAAAGTTAAAACTTTGACACCTGGACCTTCCTTGTCTGAGCAATTTTTTGAGCGTAAAGATCAACGTTTTTTCCCCATCATATTTGGCGCCCAACGTGGGGCTGGAAAGAGGCTGAAGGCATTCGACGACACCTGAGGACGGACCATCTGGCTGACTGCACAGATCAGGTGAGCATACTTTTGCTTAAAGTGTAAATTTTTGGTATCTGTGTGGTCTGCCGGAGGTGAGTTCTGGGTAGAGTTGATGTCTATAAGAAGCTTCTCCAGTCTAAGAACTAATTGACACTAATATTGCAGGAGGGCCCCAGGTCTCAAAGTGAAGAATGAATGTGGGTGAATGAATGATGTCTAGACATAATGTAAATAAGTGATACCCGTTTTGAGAGGGTATTTGCCCGTTCTGAGAGGGCAATGTAAATAAGTGTCACCTGTTCTGAGAGGGTAACGGCCTTTTGTGAGTGGGCCATGTAAATAAGTGTCGCCTGTTCTGAGAGGGTGACGGCCTTTTGTGAGTGGGCCATGTAAATAAGTCTTACCTGAAGGTAACTGCCTGCTTGGAGAAGGCACGTATTTATTATATAGAAGAAAACCACGTGGGGATGTAAAATAGTTCTGTTTGTCTGTGTTATTGTCTGTTATTGTCTCTGTCAGTGTCTAAAGAAATTGAGAGAGTAGGAAGGAGGGGCTGCTGGCCACAGTCCCAGAATGAGTAGTGACTATGTGTGTGTGAGCAATGTGTGTGTGAGAAGTCATGTGTGAAGGAGCACGGAGCAAGGGAGAAGATAGAAAACTATAATAAGTAAAGCTCTTTATTTTAAAGAATGAGTTTAGGATATGAATAAGAGTTTTGAATGTATTTTGGAAATGATTTATTATAAATAATGTGATATTCTGAAAAGGAATAAGAAAATGTCATTGTATGCTGAAATATTGTGACCAAAGTAAAAAAGAACATGAGGTGTATATGAGACGATCAGGGCATTGCTTTGTGAGAGCTCATATAGAACGAACACCTAGACAAAAGAAGGTGATATATTAGGGACGATCACGGCTGAAAAGCTGTGTGAGAGCCAACATAGGAAAATCACCCATGGTCACGATACGATGCATATACTGCATTTTTTTTCCAAGCTTATTTAATAATAAAGGAAACGCTAGTAACAAACCATATAAAAATAGAAGTAGTATGAGTCTCAATCTGGAAGTATTTGATTTATTAGACTCAACCAAATACATTATTGTTTGAACATTAAGAATATTCCCTCTTGGAAAGATTAAGTCTTGTAATTTTTTAGTATCAAGTTTTATGAATTACCTTTCCCCAACAGCAACTATTTTTATTTTTTATTTTTATTGTAGCATATCAAAGAAGTGAGGTTGAGGTTTTCTGATAATTGCTCCTCTCTATTGATATTGTTGAATGATATGAAACCCTCGTTGCCCATATTGAACATTGATCTTAAATTAATTGTTAAATTTCATGTCTTAAACTTTTTGCCCCATTGGTGATTTTTGCCTTATGTTGTTTTTTATTTCAGTTTACTGCATTACAGTTGCATGGCTGAAGAGGGGCCAGGCCTTGATTATGAGAGAAGAGAGGCCTTTCATACTAAGATACTGACCCTAAGAAAAGTACTGTCTGAAACTAGGGGAATTGGAAATCACTTTTGGCAAGAAGATACATACATTGATGAGAAGGGGGTAGAACAAGTTCTGTTACAAGAAAGAAAAGACTGGTACCTGAATCAACTGACAGAGATTCGAAATTTAGAAATTGTCCAATCGGAGTGGCCTTACATAAATTGGGAAGAAATTGTAAAAACCTGTTGTAAAGTAGATGTGTTGAAACACTACCTGAATGAGGTCTGTGTATATCAGTATAACAGATGTAATTGTCCCTCAGGTCTGACAGCAAGGACATTATTGGTTCAAAGGATCCCCATTGGTGGCCTAACAGGAGATTACTATGAGATAGGAGAGCTGCAGGGGTTTTCCTTAGGGCGGGGACAAACTGGGCGGCTTATTGGTTTCCCCGAGCTGAGAGTCTATGCAGAAACTCGATATGTAAACTGGGCAAGTAAGATCTTATGTACTTGGAATGAATTTGGAGAAGTGGTTCCTCAACAGTTTGTGGCAGTAACTTTGAAAAAATTGGTGATGGAAATAGCCCCAGAGAACCCTAGGTCCTGGTTTGCACCTTAATGCTTAAATAAACCAATGAAACACATCTAAAATCTCTGTACTTTTCTCTTTATAATAATACATTTAGGAATATTACTGATTTGTGCATTGTTTAAGTATGTCGTCCACCCCTGTAGATTTGTTGGGGTCCAGATATCCGGTATGCAAAAATTCAATAGAAAGAATATCTAAGAAATGGGCCGTTAGAACCAAAAACTTGAGAACAATATGGCCAGAAAATGGTACCTTTGATGTAACAGTGTGTGAGGAAATGGAGGGACTAATTAAGAACCATAAACCAAAAGACAGAAGCAAAAAACGAGAAGAAAAGAGAAAATTAGAACAGGAAGTACTCAACCTGTTCAAAAATGAAGGAGTTAAGTTCCTGAAAAATATGAGGAAAATAAGAGAAGTGTTAAAAAAGGATGATGAAAAAAATGAAGAAAACTTTGAGAAAATGACTCAGCCACCTCCCTATGAACCTCCCAGCCAAAAGTTAGAAAAGATACAAACATCAACTCAAATGCCAATGGTAGCAATATCAGGAGAGGTCAAGATAGAAGGACAAGTAGAAATAGATACAAATACAACTGAGAGAGACAGAAAGAAAGCAGAAAAGGGTGAAGACGACAGGGCCAGTCAACACTCCCCAGGTTATAGACACCTAGAGGATGGGGGAGGCAGAGATGCATGCGGTCCTGATCCTTATAGAAAACTGACACAAGCACTGGACGACTTAGTAAAGAGGCGCGAGGAGACCTACGAAAGGGTGACAGAAGATTTAATACAGATACGTACAGATTCTGAACAGGTTTTAAGTCAAGTTTCAGGCAACAGCTCACAAGGAGAAGATGAAGAAGAAGAAGATGCCCCTAACGCCAGAAGCCAAGAAAAAACACAACGTCCGAAAATCGACAAAAGAGCCCCTCCGGGATCAGCCTCAAGAAGCCTTCCAAGAGGGGAGCGAAAGCTGGTCACAGGGAGCCTCTATCTCCAGGATGACCCTGAGCAGTGGCACCTACCCTGGACCCGAGCACCTCAGGGGAGACTGACAAGATCTGCAAGTATCACACTCTTTCCTGAAGGCGCAATACCGAAGTCATGTGACACAAAAGAAGGAAAGCAGCTCCCCATTTTGATAAAAGGGGCTCAAGCACAGTACGTGCCATGGGCATCTCAGGACCTGGATGGACTGGTTGCGCGTCTACCAAACTTAGATGAAGGAGCAGTCAAGTGGATCAGACTGCTGGAGGAGGAGACAACAGGGAAGCTATTGGCATTGGGGGGATATCAAAGCACTCCTTGCCAAGTGCGTGGGAAGTTCCAAGCTGAATGAACTTTTAAGAGCAGCAGACATCCAAGCGATAGACACCCCAGATCTTGATGGACACCCATTTAATTTATATAGGAGGGGTATATGGCGTGGGTTAAGGGAAGAGTTTCCCAACCGCATCGATCCCCGAGCCCTCAAGGGAGAACAGATGGGAGAGGAAGAGAACCCTGCCACCTACATACAGAAACAACTGAGGAAGTGGAAGCAAGAACTTGAAAGAGATCCTGATGAAGACTTATTGATGACGACATTGTTCAGAAATGCTGTTGTCGATGCAATGCCTCCACTAGTAAAGGCCAAACTGGAAGATGTAGTGGGTCTGAACTCCAAGTCACACAAAGAGTTCTGTGATCATGTGACCCACGCAGTCGAACAGTATAGAAGAAATGAACTAAAACTGAGAAATCAAGAAAAAGATCTTCAAAGAAAACTGGTGCAGCTGCAGCTCGAAGAACTGGCAAGAAAGAAAAAGACGCAAGCCATGGTCAAAGACAAAGATGAAGAAAAAGATCATGCAGCAATGATGGCTCCAGTAAATGTCCCAGTTCCTATGGCACCGCAACCGGGTGCAGCCACTGTACAACAAACACCTGGGAGTGGACCTCAGCAGCCAGCGCCTATCGTCATCTATGTAAAGCCTGAACAACAAAACAGATTTGGTCCAAGACCCGGGCAAGGTGAGCAAGGAAGACAGAATAGAGGAAGGAACTCATGTTGGGGATGCGGACAACCGGGGCACAACAGAAGAGAATGTCCCACCAACCCTTGGAATGCAAACCAGCAACAAGGTTCCCGATGGCAAGCAGGCCAACAACAACGACCTCCATGGCAAAATCAGAGGCAACAGAGACCCCAATGGCAGGAAGGGCAACAACAACCCCCATGGCAAGAGCAGAATCAACAGGGGCCCCGCTGGCAGGACCAACCAAATCAACTAGAACAAGGACATCAGCAACAGGGACCAGTCAACCCATGGCGAGGTCCAGATGTCGGATACTAGGGCTGCCAAGAAGATCCTACGGGGAGGGGTCAGCACCCAATGATAACTGAAGATGCTGATGCAGAACCGATGCTGCAGGTCAATATTGAAGGCAAGAACACACCAATGATGATAGACACTGGAGCAACTTATACATGTATAAGCTCAAGTCATGCCTCACACCTCCCCATGTCTGGCAAGTTCGCAAAGACAGTAGGATTTTCTGGACAAACGCAGCTAATTCCAATAACGGCTCCAGTGCGTCAAAGGACAAAGAAGTAACTCTGCCTATCCTAGTATCAGAGCAGACCCCTGTTAATCTGTTAGGGAGGGATGCCCTATGTAAACTAAAGTTACAAATATCATGTTCCCCTGAAGGTATTTACATTGCCAGCAAGGGGGTTAGGCAAATGGTAGTCACAGCCCCCCAGGCCAATGCCTACTGGATAGGAGAGTTAGAGGAAGAGGTAGGGAAGACAGTGCGAAAATGGGAAAAGTTTGTTAAAGAACAACTCAAAGACCCCAAGTTACCTGAATTAGAATTTCACTGCACCATGATATATGACCCACTGAGGAGAGTAGACATAGAGAAAAAGTGGTTGCAAGAAACCAAAGATAAGAAAGTTCCCCTCATTTCACAGCATATAATAATAGGACCACAAGGAGCGGCATTACAAGTTGACAGTAATGAGTTTATTGAAGAATGGTTCCAGATCCCAAATTCAGTCCCCCATGTTACATTGTATTTAGAGCAGGGAAGTGAGAACAAAGAAATAGGCCCAATGATGAGAAAAGCCAAAAGAATACAATGGAAAAGCACGGACAACCCCTTAATTTTTATTTCAGCAGATAAACATTTCATGAAAATTGCATGCGCAACAATTATGCAGGGAACTCCTAGAGAGGTGGAAGTCAGTAATCAAAGACACATGAATTTGGAAATCATCTTGGAAAAAGAGATGAAACAAACGGAGCTGATTGAAGAGATGGAGCAATTAGTTCCTGAAGAATTGTGGTCAAAACATGACACGGATGTTGGACTGATAAAAGCTGCTAGCCCTATAGTAATTAAGACAAAACCAGGGGCTAAGTTACCATACAAGTACCAATATCCATTAAAACCTGAAGCCATAAAAGGCATCAGAGGAACAATTGAAGGACTAACCACAGCAGGAGTGCTGTTTGAGACATCCAGTCCTTGTAACACTCCCATATTGCCAGTTACCAAAGCAGATAAAGCCAAATGGCGCTTGGTACATGATCTAAGGGCAATCAATGAGATAGTAGAAGATTGGCCAGCAGAAGTTCCGAATCCTCACACCCTGCTTACAAATGTGCCACCTGATGCTAAGTATTTTACAGTGATTGATCTTTGCTCTGCCTTTTTCAGCATTCCATTGGCAGAAATTAACAGACATTTGTTTGCTTTTACTTATGAGGGGAAGCAAATATCCTATACCAGGGTCCCTCAAGGGTTCCGCCATAGCCCTCACATATTTAATCAGCTGTTAAAGGCTGATCTGGAAGATCTGGTACTGGACAGTACACTTCTCCAGTATGTGGATGACTTGTTGATCTGTGCCCCTACAGTTGAGCAATGCCACAGAGATTCCATTAAAGTCCTGACTAAATTAGCAGAAGGAGGACATAAAGCCTCAAAGACAAAGCTGCAGTATTGCCTTCCCCAAGTAGAGTACTTGGGAAGATTAATTGCATATAAAACCAAAGCAATATCACAAAGCCAATTGGAAGGAATTAGCAAAGTGCCGCTTCCACAGACTGTTGGTCATATGATGACATTCCTGGGCATGACTGGATTCAGCTCAGATTGGATAGAGGATTATGCGATCAAAACTGCCCCATTGAGAGCCTTAATGAAACAGGCAGGGCAGCAAAATTTAAGAACCACACTCACATGGAATAATGATGCGACAATAGCATTCGAATCCATTAAGAGAGAACTGCAAAGTGCTCCAGCTCTCACAAGTCCTGACTATACAAAACCCTTTCACCTCTATGTAGCTAACAGAAAAGAGGGATATGCCTCTGCAGTATTAATGCAGGAGACTTGTAAGGGGAGGGGAAAACAGCCCATTGCCTTTTATAGTACAAGGTTGGACAGTGTAGCACAGGGGTATCCTCCTTGTTATCAAGGACTCGCAGCTGTATATTATGCTTATGAGAAGGCTTCTACTTTGACTATGGGATACCCTGTGATAATATATGCACATCATAAGGTGGTGGAAATGTTGGAACAAGGTAGATTTGTTTTAACACAGGCCAGAAGCCTGGCATATTCAGCTCTTTTGACATATCCTGATGTAACATTAAAGCATTGTGCTACTGTAAACCCAGCAAATTACATACCTCTGGATAATGAAGGCACGCCACATGATTGTGTGGCTGAATCATTGGCGTTTACCCGTCTTAGACCAGATTTAGAGTCTACGCCCATACTAAATGCGGTGGCTGATTATTTTGTACATGGTTCTTGCTTCAGAGACCATTTGGGAAATCATGCTGGTTTTGCTGTGGTTAAACGAGAAGGGAGTGAGTTTCTTCCTGTAGTTTCTCAACACTGTGAACAGCCTTGTTCAGCACAACTGGCTGAGTTGAAAGCCTTGACAACAGCTTGCCAGCTGGCAAAGGGGCAAGTTGTAAATATTTATACAGACTCTGCGTATGCGCATGGAGTTTGTCATCTTTATGGAGCAGTTTGGAAACAAAGAGGGTTCAGAAAAAGTGATGGTACCCCAATACAGCATGCCGAGCAGATTGTACAGTTAATTTCAGCTATGATGCAACCCAAACTCTTGGGTATTATTAAATGCCAAGCGCACAAAAAGGGAAAGGACTTTGTAATACAAGGAAATAATGCTGCCGATGCAGAGGCTAGAAAAGCCTCAGGGTGTCAAGTTGCTGTAATGGCCCCCATGGTGTTAATACAGCCTGAGCCCCGAATTGCAGACCTTGCTCGCATACAAGAGCAGGCTAGTGCTGTCGAACAATCAGTATGGCAGCAAAGGGGGGCCACAAGAGATGTGAATGGAGTATGGCGATCTCATGAAGGACTAATCATTGCACCACATGCTCTATTGACTGTGTTAATTTCTGAGACACATGGATTTGATCATTGCGGTCGAAATGAGATATTGAGAAAAATCAAGCAACAAGGATATTGGTCACCTTATTTGCAAGCGACAGTGGATGATTTTCTAACAGGGTGTGATATTTGTGCTCAGAACAATGTGAGAAAAGGGACTTCAGCACCTATAGGGCACATCCCTGTACCCGAAGGACCTTTTAAACACTTGGTAATGGATTATGTCGACATGATCAAGCCAGTCAGAGGCAAAAGATACATGCTGGTGATAATAGATAGATTCAGCAGATGGGTGGAGGCTGTGCCATCATCTGACCAGGGCTCTGGGACTGTGATTAAGTTTTTGACAAGAGAAGTGATTCCCAGGTTTGGAATTCCATCTGAGGTTAGTTCCGACAACGGCTCTTCATTTATTCAAAGAACGGTAAAGACTGTCTTGCAACAGTTGCGAATAAAACAGCGGCTAGGGTGTGTTTACCATCCCCAATCTCAAGGGATGGTGGAGAAAGCAAACGGAACCCTAAAGGCAAAGATTAGCAAAATCTGTGCAGACACCAAATTGAACTGGGTAGATGCCTTAGGGCCCTTATGATGGACCGCCTTTGGAGCAATTGCAAGTTGAGTTAAGAACGTACATGAGGCAATTAACTGCTATACATGAGGCTATATCTTCACAGGAACAACGCCGAGGGCCTAGAGAGGACGAAGAAGCTCCGTGTGCAATCGTTCCAGGAGACAAAGTGTATCTAAGAGTCTTCAGAAGAAAATGGAATGAGCCAAGGCGGGAGGGACCCTACACAGTCACACGAGCAACACCGACAGCAGTACAAGTGGAGGGGAGCACTACCTGGTACCATCTGAATCACTGCACCAGAGTACCACAACTGCGACGGCGAGATCCTGAGCAAACTGACGAGGAAGCCGAGGACTTATCAGAAATTTCAGACGAAGGTCAGAGCCAAGATGATAGTCAGAGAACCCCTGAGGGGATTCCAGAGTCCGCACCGGAGACGTCTAGGGCAGCTGAGGGACAACCGGAGCAGCTCCCGCAGCACGAGCCAGAGCGGAGGACACAGCAGGAGGAGCCACACCAGGAGCCAGAGCCGGCACAGACAGAGCACGAATCACAGACAGAACAGGAGCCCGACGAAACAAGACAGAGCACAGAACAGGGACACCCGGAGGAACATGCTATCAGGACTATATACGATCCTGACATACATGGGGAACATAGTGCAACAAGAGATAGCCGCTATAGACCAGAACCAGACACCACCCCAACCACAGCAGGTGCCGGTGAACCACGGCCGGGCCCAAGTCGGGAGGGAGATGCAGGACCTTATGGTCACGGTACTACTCTTGATGAGCTTGGTGCAGACCGTACCACAGACCGAGAGCTTGCCAGCCCAGAATTATCCGCCGAGCAACTACTGGCAGAAGAATTCCCAACAATTAACTTGTCGGCACTTGAATGGTCACCCGACGATTTCAACATGTGATGAAGTGTCCCAGTATGAGAGACTTTGGGACAGTGCTGTTCAAAATGAATGGTACAGGTGGGCACATTTCACAGTAGATCAATCATTCATGGACAGTTGTGTGTTTTGCACCCCATCACCAATGAGCAGGCTGATTGTTGTACCAAACCCATATGATTACAGACATTGTGCTGGACATTATTCAAAGCAGTGTGATGCAGAGAGAAACAATGTTCCTTTTTGCCATGCAGAATGTTTAGCCCTGGCAGGACCTGAAAACAGGGAACGCTACTATACTCATGCATTATGGGGAGAGGAGTGCATGGATATTGATGTAAGGATCCCAACGAATATGATTGAAGTTCCAGTAGTCTATGAAATAGATTATACATTGCAGTACGAATGTTACAATAGTACAAATGAAAAAGCGGGTCTAAATGTGGGAAATTTTGGAGGAAATTGTATAACTATTTGGCATTTAGATAAAAATATGCGAAGTCAGAAGGGAGTACATAGACAATGGGATAAAAGGTTTGCTTCTGCTACACTTACAGATAACTTCACAGTAATAGGATGGGAAGATTGCCCAAACATGACAATTGGATGGCCCTTGATTGAATCTTATGAGACTCAGGTTAATGCTATAGCCGACTACTTTTGGGTGTGTGGGGAAAGCAAACTAAGACCGACACTACCAAAACATTGGAGAGGTTTATGTGCAAGAGTAAAACTAATACAAGATGCCACTATGATCACATGGGATCCGAATGAGAATGTTAAAAGTGAACCAAAACAGAAAATAGTGAAAAGGGCTTACCAAAGTGACCCAAATGTTTATATTGATGCCATTGGTCAACCTAGAAATATCCCACACCAGTTTAAAGCAAGAGATGAAGTTAAATCTGGATTTGAGTCTATTTTTGTATGGATTACACCAAATAAGAACACAGAATGGATTAATTATGTGTATTACAATCAACAGAGATTTATTAATTACACAAATGATGCACTTAAAGCTCTTGGGGAACAATTAGCCCCAACAAGTAAAATGGCCTGGCAAAACAGACAAGCTCTAAATTGGTTATTAGCTGAAAAAGGAGGAGTCTGTGTGATGTTCGGAGAAGATTGCTGTACTTACATTCCTAATAATACTGCCCCTGATGGTTCGTTTACTCGTGCTATGGAAAAATTGAAAAACCTTAGAGATGAAATAACAGCTAATGCTGGAAGAGATAAGGCAGTTGGGACATGGTTTGAGTCAATGTTTGGGTTCTGGGGCGAATGGCTGACCAAAGTAGGAGTAACGATTGTTATTGTGTTGGTGGTCTCTGCAGTGTTGTTCTGTTGTGTTCTCCCCATACTAAGATCTTTGTTGGTTAAGGCCACAGCTAGACAAATGTTACTGCATACAGAGTTAAATGTACAGCATGACTCTGAGGCATTTATGTTAACCATGATTACAGCAATGGACAAATGTGAAGAATATGAGACCCCTTAGCTTGTTAAACAACCAAACCAGAAAAAGGGTGCCACTTTTATTTTACTATTATGACGCTGTTTGTATATAAGAAAGGGAGAGAGTCTAGAATTGTATTTCCTTTTGGGGCGGGTAGTGTAGTTATAGTCTTCTAGATATAAATAGGCAGGAAGATAGTTTTGTTTGTTGTTTTTGGCAAAAACCCTTTCCCCTTGTTTTTCTTTGCCCATGGTAGATCCCAAAATGTCAATAAGAGGGATATGCATTATGTATTTCTTTCTTTCTTTCTTTCTGCCACTATCATCACAATATACAGGCCAAAACTGGGGGTGCTCCAGAGGAGGTTGCAGGTGATCGTCAAACTGTCGTCCGCAGCGAAATTCAGAAAACGGCAGGAGGTTAAACTCAGATGGGAACGATGTCTTCCGCTGCAAGAAGACGAGTATTCCCGGGAAGGGTGCCCAACGTGGTATAGGAGAGTAGTGCTACATCCTGCACGACCGGGGTACCCAAGACGACACCTAGGACCAGTGGCAAGGCAAATATTGGAACAGGATCCAGCGGTTCTGGCAGTAGGACAGTCAGTTGTTGTCCCAGCTGACTACGACAACCAGGTCGGGATAACTTTTGTCTTTTTCTTCACAAAACCTGGACATCGACCAGTTATAGACCGAGGAGAGAGCACTTTGAAAACAACACGTCATAATTTACCAATCACGGAGTGGGAATACCAGTGTGCGCACTACCCAAGGAACTAGACCTGTGAGTAGGAGTACAAGGGCAAAAGTGCCAGTGGAAGAACCACTTCTTTTAGTGAAGGTGGGGGCCACCCACTGGACGAACATAGTTAGCTTAAAAATCATTAGTTACCCTTAAAAGAACTCCTTTAGTGACCTCACCCATTCACGACCACTATGGACGCAATTCTCGAACGCAGAAAAGAGGAATAAATGATTGATGTCAGCTGCCTTTAAACAGTTTGCTGAGAAGTTCAGGCCATATCATATGATCGATTCCCCACACCGACAAGTACCTGCGGACCGGATAAGAGGGACATCGCTCTATTTCCCTTCAAGAAGTGAAGGTACTGAAGGACAGTGTTATTATGACTTGGTGATCTCTGGATATGTGTCTGCATTTTCAGGACAAAGACGACCACAGTCACAGATAGACACTTTGAGATTGTTACCACGGGATGATGCTATACTGGCTGTAGGGTTTACTTCAACACAAGAGGATACATGGACTGAAAGAAAACCAAGTTGGACTTTAACTGTGTACACTCAATATTTGCTTTGGCCCTTAATTAACCTACATACAGGGGATTTGACATTAAAACCACATAATTGTCACACACGATTTAAAGCGGGATCCAGATTAAGACCAGGTCAGTGGATGATCTTCAATTATCGCACCGAAGGATACGAGGTGAATTGAACCTTAGCGGCTGTCACAATGGAAGAAAGACGACACCCATGGCATCCCAGGAGGGTCCGAGGACTGTGTGGAGAGCGAAACATAGCTTCTTTGATGTTCTTTTTGACATGTATGATAATAATACCAATCATTATGAGAAATGGCCTGGGTATGGACCAAAATGACATGGACGTCTTGAACACTACCTTGGGGCAGATGAACACTACCGTGGGGCAGATGAACACTACCTTGGGACGGGTGGACTGTGGAGTAAATGGTACATCATCTGAACATTTGTTCTGCGGTCTACTGGTTCCAGAGGCTGAGTCAAAGCACCGAAAGAAAAGACAGAGTGTCAGCAGCAAGACGGGACAGCTTTCCGACGCCTGGATGGATCACCCTAATCCTCCTCATCCTTATGCTACTAACATGTGGTGGCGATTGACGAATCATACCGTTAGAATGAATGCTGCCAGACACTGTTATGTTTGTGCTCACTTTCCTCACAGCGCCACTGGAGGAGATTGGTGGCCACATCAGAATCCCAACAAGACATTTGAAGCAGCCAAGGCTGCAGTAGCAGCAGCTGGACTGAAGGAAGGCCTATACGCTGAACTTCAAGAATCAATAGATGCAATATTAGCAGATGGATTAAAGCTCCCCCAAAATGAGAAGAATATGATGCACGACACTTGGATCCCACACCCTTTTCCTAATAGACTTTTTGCTCAGATAGCAACTGTAAAGCATGTCCCTAACAATCTAGTCTGTTATGAAAGAAAGTCAGGAAATCATGCTTTGGGAACGATACCACAGCGGAAATGTTCCCATGTCTACCAACCTGTAAACGAAACGGTGAAACGGAGTTGCATGGCCTGTCTTCGTTATGCAGATGACCCAAGTCCCCCAGTTACGCCTGTTATCATTACTCATGAAGCACCACAGCCAATTGTTGCATACCAATATATTTTTACTTCCAAAACAGGACGAGCAAAATGTCCATCATGTTCGACTGTACATGTTCCTGATCACGAAGGAACTGGAGTCGTTGAGGGATACTACTGGCTGTGTGGCTATCAAGTATATTTGTCGTTGCCAAAGAACTGGACAGGACTGTGTGCTTTAGTTCAGCTACATGGAGGGGCTATCATCTTGCCTCATCACGCAATGAACAGTCAACGGCGTGTGAGAAGAGGATTATTCAATTTCCTAACGGACAGCCCGGTGCCAAAAAATCATCACATATGGACAATTGCAGAAAAGATTGCGGTTGCATTTGCTCCAGCACTAGGAGTAGAATCACTGATGACTGGTTTAGAAATCACCAGATATGAGTTGTCCTCATTCATCAACACGACGAAACTCGTGATGGAAGGAATCAAGGAAGAATTACAAGGATTACGTCTTACTGCTCTTCAGAATCGTTTGGTATTGGATCAACTTACTGCATCGCAAGGAGGTGTTTGTGCTATGATTGGAGAGACTTGTTGCACATACATACCAGACAACGACGCAGATGGACATCTCATTGAACAAGGAATAAAAAATATTTCAATGCTTTCTGCCATGATGGCGAAGGATGAAGTAGATTCAGATAATACAATGTGGAACTGGATTAACAACATATTTCCCAATTTGCATAACATATTGATGTTGATAATCTGCATTGTGGCGCCAATTCTGATACTACTGTGCTTTTGGCCTTGCATAATGCAGGCGGTTAAGGGGATTGCTAGATCTGATCCCCACCATCAGATGGTAGTGTACTCAGTCAGGGATGATCACCTTTTTGCAATCTAATATAGAAGGCATTTCTATGGAAAAATGGTAACAAGCAGGAGTTGTCCGTGTTACGAGATAACCTAGACGGTCAGATGGATTTCAATTTTTATGGCTTATAAGCATATCCTTAGGGAAATAAGTATTATCATTAATGTTGATTATTCTTGCTCACGCACACATATATTCTTTTTAAAGCACACATATATTCTTTTTAAAGCACACATATATTCTTTTTAAAAGCACACATATATTCTTTTTGAAGTAGAAATTCCTCCTGAGATAGTACTAATCAAGTGTGGGACTCTTATTGAGCCCCAAAGGGGGGAATATATTGTGTATAAATTCTGATCATATTCAGTATGCTATGGGATATTCCCCATCACAACCTGATTCAGGCGGTCACCCATACCAAAGCTTTCAAGGTTATCCTCCGGAGGACCGCTATCCCGATCAAGGCTGGAGGGGCTCTGGTGGTAAATACTAAGGAAGCGAAGGAGGAGTGGGTGAGAAAACTCTGCACGTCTATGGACGGAAGGGAGCTAGCGGAGCCGGACGTCGACGAAGGCAGTCACCTGTGGCTAAGGAGCCCTGACAGAGTCTTCCCAAGATTGTACATAAGGGGGATTCAACTCCGTGGGGGGACTCTGTCAACGAAATCCAGAGCCTCAAGGGGGAGAGCCAACCAGGGTGACGACCTGAGGTGCAGGGGAGGGTGTGCTAACATCGAGACCCTCAATCACATCCTGCAGACCTGTGCGCGTACCCATGATCCCCGATGCGCCAGAAATAACCGTGTTATGCGGCTGGTGTGCAAGAAGCTTCACCGTGCGGAACTCAAGATCTCTATGGAACCTATCGTCCCGTGCCTGAGAACGCACATCAAGCCCGACATCATCGTCCATCGCAAAGAAAGCCTGGTGGTGATGGACGTTACGGTGGTGTCGGGCCTGAGAATGAAGGAGTCCTGGGATCTCAAGGTTGGGAAGTACGGGAGTGAGGCGAGCATGAACGCGCTGAGGGCATGGTGGGGGTCTGATACACCTATTGACCACCTGCCCGTCGTGATCTCGAGCCGCGGATTGATGTATGGACCATCGGGGAGAGGCTTACGACGGTTGGGGTTTACGGAGAGGGACGTCATGGACTTGTGCTTGTGTGCAATCCAGGGCTCTGTAAACTAGTATGACACGTACATGAGGAGCAATTGAAGTAGCATGCACTATGACTTTGTTCGTAAGGACGACGATAATCATTTTCTATTCTGTGCACACTAGCGCTAAAACGGCAGCGCCTCAGCCTGGCTCTTTAGCCGGGCTGAAAACTAGTGATAAATAGCCAAATGCCTCGTCATCTAATTAGTGCCATATAGTGTACCTTGGGTCTTCATGACAAACATTGTATCTTTGGAAAGGTCTGAGACTCTAGAATACATATTTCATCACTGTTTCATAAAGTCATTTATGTAGAAAGAGTCAAAAATCTGTATATGACAAAATTAACAAAAAACAATGGAAAGCCATGAGGCCAGCTTCAAGATTTTTCATGTGAATTCTTACCTTATCATGACAAACATTGTATCTTTGGAAAGGTATGAGACTCTAGAATACATATTTCATCACTGTTTCATAAAGTCATTTATGTAGAAAGAGTCAAAAATCTGTATATGACAAAATTAACAAAAAACAATGGAAAGCCATGAGGCCAACTTGAAGATTTTTCATGTGAATTCTTACCTTATCATGACAAACGTTGTATCTTTGGAAAGGTCTGAGACTCTAGAATACATATTTCATCACTGTTTCATAAAGTCATTTATGTAGAAAGAGTCAAAAATCTGTATATGACAAAACTAAGATCAAACAATGGAAAGCCATGAGGCCAACTTGAAGATTTTTCATGTGAATTCTTACCTTATCATGACAAACATTGTATCTTTGGAAAGGTCTGAGACTCTAGAATACATATTTCATCACTGTTTCATAAAGTTAATTATGTAGAAAGAGTCAAAAATCTGTATATGACAAAATTAACAAAAAACAATGGAAAGCCATGAGGCCAGCTTCAAGATTTTGCATGTGAATTCTTACCTTATCATGACAAACGTTGTATCTTTGGAAAGGTCTGAGAATCTAGAATACATATTTCATCACCGTTTCATAAAGTCATTTATGTAGAAAGAGTCAAAAATCTGTATATGACAAAACTAAGATCAAACAATGGAAAGCAATGAGGCCAGCTTCAAGATTTTGCATGTGAATTCTTACCTTATCATGACAAACGTTGTATCTTTGGAAAGGTCTGAGAATCTAGAATACATATTTCATCACCGTTTCATAAAGTCATTTATGTAGAAAGAGTCAAAAATCTGTATATGACAAAACTAAGATCAAACAATGGAAAGCCATGAGGCCAACTTGAAGATTTTTCATGTGAATTCTTACCTTATCATGACAAACATGGTATCTTTGGAAAGGTCTGAGACTCTAGAATACATATTTCATCACTGTTTCATAAAGTCATTTATGTAGAAAGAGTCAAAAATCTGTATATGACAAAATTAACAAAAAACAATGGAAAGCCATGAGGCCAGCTTCAAGATTTTTCATGTGAATTCTTACCTTATCATGACAAACATTGTATCTTTGGAAAGGTCTGAGACTCTAGAATACATATTTCATCACTGTTTCATAAAGTCATTTATGTAGAAAGAGTCAAAAATCTGTATATGACAAAATTAACAAAAAACAATGGAAAGCCATGAGGCCAACTTGAAGATTTTTCTTACCTTATCATGACAAACACTGTATCTTTGGAAAGGTCTGAGAATCTAGAATACATATTTCATCACTGTTTCATAAAGTCATTTATTTAGAAAGAGTCAAAAATCTGTATATGACAAAACTAAGATCAAACAATGGAAAGCCATGAGGCCAACTTGAAGATTTTTCATGTGAATTCTTACCTTATCATGACAAACATTGTATCTTTGGAAAGGTCTGAGACTCTAGAATACATATTTCATCACCGTTTCATAAAGTCATTTATGTAGAAAGAGTCAAAAATCTCTATATGACAAAACTAAGATCAAACAATGGAAAGCCATGAGGCCAACTTCAAGATTTTTCATGTGAATTCTTACCTTATCATGACAAACATTGTATCTTTGGAAAGGTCTGAGACTCTAGAATACATATTTCATCACTGTTTCATAAAGTCATTTATGTAGAAAGAGTCAAAAATCTGTATATGACAAAATTAACAAAAAACAATGGAAAGCCATGAGGCCAGCTTCAAGATTTTGCATGTGAATTCTTACCTTATCATGACAAACGTTGTATCTTTGGAAAGGTCTGAGAATCTAGAATACATATTTCATCACCGTTTCATAAAGTCATTTATGTAGAAAGAGTAAAAAATCTGTATATGACAAAACTAAGATCAAACAATGGAAAGCCATGAGGCCAACTTGAAGATTTTTCATGTGAATTCTTACCTTATCATGACAAACATTGTATCTTTGGAAAGGTCTGAGACTCTAGAATACATATTTCATCACTGTTTCATAAAGTCATTTATGTAGAAAGAGTCAAAAATCTGTATATGACAAAATTAACACAAAAACAATGGAAAGCCATGAGGCCAGCTTCAAGATTTTGCATGTGAATTCTTACCTTATCATGACAAACGTTGTATCTTTGGAAAGGTCTGAGAATCTAGAATACATATTTTATCACCGTTTCATAAAGTCATTTATGTAGAAAGAGTCAAAAATCTGTATATGACAAAACTAAGATCAAACAATGGAAAGCCATGAGGCCTACTTGAAGATTTTTCATTTGAATTCTTACCTTATCATGACAAACATTGTATCTTTGGAAAGGTCTGATACTCTAGAATACATATTTCATCACTTTTTCATAAAATCATTTATGTAGAAAGAGTCAAAAATCTGTATATGACAAAACTAAGATCAAACAATGGAAAGCCATGAGGCCAACTTGAAGATTTTTCATGTGAATTCTTACCTTATCATGACAAACATGGTATCTTTGGAAAGGTCTGAGACTCTAGAATACATATTTCATCACTGTTTCATAAAGTCATTTATGTAGAAAGAGTCAAAAATCTGTATATGACAAAACTAAGATCAAACAATGGAAAGCAATGAGGCCAACTTGAAGATTTTTCATGTGAATTCTTACCTTATCATGACAAACATGGTATCTTTGGAAAGGTCTGAGACTCTAGAATACATATTTCATCACTGTTTCATAAAGTCATTTATGTAGAAAGAGTCAAAAATCTGTATATGACAAAATTAACAAAAAACAATGGAAAGCCATGAGGCCAACTTGAAGATTTTTCATGTGAATTCTTACCTTATCATGACAAACATGGTATCTTTGGAAAGGTCTGAGACTCTAGAATACATATTTCATCACTGTTTCATAAAGTCATTTATGTAGAAAGAGTCAAAAATCTGTATATGACAAAACTAAGATCAAACAATGGAAAGCCATGAGGCCAACTTGAAGATTTTTCATGTGAATTCTTACCTTATCATGACAAACGTTGTATCTTTGGAAAGGTCTGAGACTCTAGAATACATATTTCATCACTGTTTCATAAAGTCATTTATGTAGAAAGAGTCAAAAATCTGTATATGACAAAACTAAGATCAAACAATGGAAAGCAATGAGGCCAACTTGAAGATTTTTCATGTGAATTCTTACCTTATCATGACAAACATGGTATCTTTGGAAAGGTCTGAGACTCTAGAATACATATTTCATCACTGTTTCATAAAGTCATTTATGTAGAAAGAGTCAAAAATCTGTATATGACAAAATTAACAAAAAACAATGGAAATCCATGAGGCCAACTTGAAGATTTTTCATGTGAATTCTTACCTTATCATGACAAACATGGTATCTTTGGAAAGGTCTGAGACTCTAGAATACATATTTCATCACTGTTTCATAAAGTCATTTATGTAGAAAGAGTCAAAAATCTGTATATGACAAAACTAAGATCAAACAATGGAAAGCCATGAGGCCAACTTGAAGATTTTTCATGTGAATTCTTACCTTATCATGACAAACACTGTATCTTTGGAAAGGTCTGAGAATCTAGAATACATATTTCATCACTGTTTCATAAAGTCATTTATTTAGAAAGAGTCAAAAATCTGTATATGACAAAACTAAGATCAAACAATGGAAAGCCATGAGGCCAACTTGAAGATTTTTCATGTGAATTCTTACCTTATCATGACAAACATTGTATCTTTGGAAAGGTCTGAGACTCTAGAATACATATTTCATCACTGTTTCATAAAGTCATTTATGTAGAAAGAGTCAAAAATCTGTATATGACAAAACTAAGATCTAACAATGGAAAGCCATGAGGCCAACTTGAAGATTTTGCATGTGAATTCTTACCTTATCATGACAAACATGGTATCTTTGGAAAGGTCTGAGACTCTAGAATACATATTTCATCACTGTTTCATAAAGTCATTTATGTAGAAAGAGTCAAAAATCTGTATATGACAAAACTAAGATCAAACAATGGAAAGCCATGAGGCCAACTTGAAGATTTTGCATGTGAATTCTTACCTTATCATGACAAACATGGTATCTTTGGAAAGGTCTGAGACTCTAGAATACATATTTCATCACTGTTTCATAAAGTCATTTATGTAGAAAGAGTCAAAAATCTGTATATGACAAAACTAAGATCAAACAATGGAAAGCCATGAGGCCAACTTGAAGATTTTTCATGTGAATTCTTACCTTATCATAACAAACGTTGTATCTTTGGAAAGGTCTGAGACTCTAGAATACATATTTCATCACTGTTTCATAAAGTCATTTATGTAGAAAGAGTCAAAAATCTGTATATGACAAAACTAAGATCAAACAATGGAAAGCCATGAGGCCAACTTGAAGATTTTTCATGTGAATTCTTACCTTATCATGACAAACATTGTATCTTTGGAAAGGTCTGAGACTCTAGAATACATATTTCATCACTGTTTCATAAAGTTAATTATGTAGAAAGAGTCAAAAATCTGTATATGACAAAATTAACAAAAAACAATGGAAAGCCATGAGGCCAGCTTCAAGATTTTGCATGTGAATTCTTACCTTATCATGACAAACGTTGTATCTTTGGAAAGGTCTGAGAATCTAGAATACATATTTCATCACCGTTTCATAAAGTCATTTATGTAGAAAGAGTAAAAAATCTGTATATGACAAAACTAAGATCAAACAATGGAAAGCCATGAGGCCAACTTGAAGATTTTTCATGTGAATTCTTACCTTATCATGACAAACATTGTATCTTTGGAAAGGTCTGAGACTCTAGAATACATATTTCATCACTGTTTCATAAAGTCATTTATGTAGAAAGAGTCAAAAATCTGTATATGACAAAACTAAGATCAAACAATGGAAAGCCATGAGGCCAACTTGAAGATTTTTCATGTGAATTCTTACCTTATCATGACAAACATTGTATCTTTGGAAAGGTCTGAGACTCTAGAATACATATTTCATCACTGTTTCATAAAGTTAATTATGTAGAAAGAGTCAAAAATCTGTATATGACAAAACTAAGATCAAACAATGGAAAGCCATGAGGCCAACTTGAAGATTTTTCATGTGAATTCTTACCTTATCATGACAAACATGGTATCTTTGGAAAGGTCTGAGACTCTAGAATACATATTTCATCACTGTTTCATAAAGTTAATTATGTAGAAAGAGTCAAAAATCTGTATATGACAAAATTAACAAAAAACAATGGAAAGCCATGAGGCCAGCTTCAAGATTTTGCATGTGAATTCTTACCTTATCATGACAAACGTTGTATCTTTGGAAAGGTCTGAGACTCTAGAATACATATTTCATCACCGTTTCATAAAGTCATTTATGTAGAAAGAGTCAAAAATCTCTATATGACAAAACTAAGATCAAACAATGGAAAGCCATGAGGCCAACTTCAAGATTTTTCATGTGAATTCTTACCTTATCATGACAAACATTGTATCTTTGGAAAGGTCTGAGACTCTAGAATACATATTTCATCACTGTTTCATAAAGTCATTTATGTAGAAAGAGTCAAAAATCTGTATATGACAAAATTAACAAAAAACAATGGAAAGCCATGAGGCCAGCTTCAAGATTTTGCATGTGAATTCTTACCTTATCATGACAAACGTTGTATCTTTGGAAAGGTCTGAGACTCTAGAATACATATTTCATCACTGTTTCATAAAGTCATTTATGTAGAAAGAGTCAAAAATCTGTATATGACAAAACTAAGATCAAACAATGGAAAGCCATGAGGCCAACTTGAAGATTTTTCATGTGAATTCTTACCTTATCATGACAAACATTGTATCTTTGGAAAGGTCTGAGACTCTAGAATACATATTTCATCACTGTTTCATAAAGTTAATTATGTAGAAAGAGTCAAAAATCTGTATATGACAAAATTAACAAAAAACAATGGAAAGCCATGAGGCCAGCTTCAAGATTTTGCATGTGAATTCTTACCTTATCATGACAAACGTTGTATCTTTGGAAAGGTCTGAGAATCTAGAATACATATTTCATCACCGTTTCATAAAGTCATTTATGTAGAAAGAGTTAAAAATCTGTATATGACAAAACTAAGATCAAACAATGGAAAGCAATGAGGCCAACTTGAAGATTTTTCATGTGAATTCTTACCTTATCATGACAAACATGGTATCTTTGGAAAGGTCTGAGACTCTAGAATACATATTTCATCACTGTTTCATAAAGTTAATTATGTAGAAAGAGTCAAAAATCTGTATATGACAAAATTAACAAAAAACAATGGAAAGCCATGAGGCCAGCTTCAAGATTTTGCATGTGAATTCTTACCTTATCATGACAAACGTTGTATCTTTGGAAAGGTCTGAGACTCTAGAATACATATTTCATCACTGTTTCATAAAGTCATTTATGTAGAAAGAGTCAAAAATCTCTATATGACAAAACTAAGATCAAACAATGGAAAGCCATGAGGCCAACTTGAAGATTTTTCATGTGAATTCTTACCTTATCATGACAAACATGGTATCTTTGGAAAGGTCTGAGACTCTAGAATACATATTTCATCACTGTTTCATAAAGTCATTTATGTAGAAAGAGTCAAAAATCTGTATATGACAAAACTAAGATCAAACAATGGAAAGCAATGAGGCCAACTTGAAGATTTTTCATGTGAATTCTTACCTTATCATGACAAACATGGTATCTTTGGAAAGGTCTGAGACTCTAGAATACATATTTCATCACTGTTTCATAAAGTTAATTATGTAGAAAGAGTCAAAAATCTGTATATGACAAAATTAACAAAAAACAATGGAAAGCCATGAGGCCAGCTTCAAGATTTTGCATGTGAATTCTTACCTTATCATGACAAACGTTGTATCTTTGGAAAGGTCTGAGACTCTAGAATACATATTTCATCACTGTTTCATAAAGTCATTTATGTAGAAAGAGTCAAAAATCTGTATATGACAAAACTAAGATCAAACAATGGAAAGCAATGAGGCCAACTTGAAGATTTTTCATGTGAATTCTTACCTTATCATGACAAACATGGTATCTTTGGAAAGGTCTGAGACTCTAGAATACATATTTCATCACTGTTTCATAAAGTTAATTATGTAGAAAGAGTCAAAAATCTGTATATGACAAAATTAACAAAAAACAATGGAAAGCCATGAGGCCAGCTTCAAGATTTTGCATGTGAATTCTTACCTTATCATGACAAACGTTGTATCTTTGGAAAGGTCTGAGACTCTAGAATACATATTTCATCACTGTTTCATAAAGTCATTTATGTAGAAAGAGTCAAAAATCTGTATATGACAAAACTAAGATCAAACAATGGAAAGCCATGAGGCCAACTTGAAGATTTTTCATGTGAATTCTTACCTTATCATGACAAACATTGTATCTTTGGAAAGGTCTGAGACTCTAGAATACATATTTCATCACTGTTTCATAAAGTTAATTATGTAGAAAGAGTCAAAAATCTGTATATGACAAAATTAACAAAAAACAATGGAAAGCCATGAGGCCAGCTTCAAGATTTTGCATGTGAATTCTTACCTTATCATGACAAACGTTGTATCTTTGGAAAGGTCTGAGACTCTAGAATACATATTTCATCACTGTTTCATAAAGTCATTTATGTAGAAAGAGTCAAAAATCTGTATATGACAAAACTAAGATCAAACAATGGAAAGCCATGAGGCCAACTTGAAGATTTTTCATGTGAATTCTTACCTTATCATGACAAACATTGTATCTTTGGAAAGGTCTGAGACTCTAGAATACATATTTCATCACTGTTTCATAAAGTTAATTATGTAGAAAGAGTCAAAAATCTGTATATGACAAAATTAACAAAAAACAATGGAAAGCCATGAGGCCAGCTTCAAGATTTTGCATGTGAATTCTTACCTTATCATGACAAACGTTGTATCTTTGGAAAGGTCTGAGAATCTAGAATACATATTTCATCACCGTTTCATAAAGTCATTTATGTAGAAAGAGTCAAAAATCTGTATATGACAAAACTAAGATCAAACAATGGAAAGCCATGAGGCCAACTTGAAGATTTTTCATGTGAATTCTTACCTTATCATGACAAACATTGTATCTTTGGAAAGGTCTGAGACTCTAGAATACATATTTCATCACTGTTTCATAAAGTCATTTATGTAGAAAGAGTCAAAAATCTGTATATGACAAAACTAAGATCAAACAATGGAAAGCCATGAGGCCAACTTGAAGATTTTTCATGTGAATTCTTACCTTATCATGACAAACATTGTATCTTTGGAAAGGTCTGAGACTCTAGAATACATATTTCATCACTGTTTCATAAAGTCATTTATGTAGAAAGAGTCAAAAATCTGTATATGACAAAACTAAGATCAAACAATGGAAAGCCATGAGGCCAACTTGAAGATTTTTCATTTGAATTCTTACCTTATCATGACAAACATTGTATCTTTGGAAAGGTCTGAGACTCTAGAATACATATTTCATCACTGTTTCATAAAGTCATTTATGTAGAAAGAGTCAAAAATCTGTATATGACAAAACTAAGATCAAACAATGGAAAGCCATGAGGCCACCTTGAAGATTTTTCATGTGAATTCTTACCTTATCATGACAAACATTGTATCTTTGGAAAGGTCTGAGACTCTAGAATACATATTTCATCACTGTTTCATAAAGTCATTTATGTAGAAAGAGTCAAAAATCTGTATATGACAAAATTAACAAAAAACAATGGAAAGCCATGAGGCCAGCTTCAAGATTTTGCAAAGATACAACGTTTGTCATGATAAGGTAAGAATTCACATGCAAAATCTTGAAGTTGGCCTCATGGCTTTCCATTGTTTGATCTTAGTTTTGACATATACAGATTTTTGACTCTTTCTACATAAATGACTTCATGAGACGGTGATGAAATATGTATTCTAGAGTCTCAGACCTTTCCAAAGATACAATGTTTGTCATGATAAGGTAAGAATTCACATGCAAAATCTTGAAGTTGGCCTCATGGCTTTCCATTGTTTGATCTTAGTTTTGTCATATACAGATTTTTGACTCTTTCTACATAAATGACTTTATGAAACAGTGATGAAATATGTATTCTAGAGTCTCAGACCTTTCCAAAGATACAATGTTTGTCATGTTGGTCAGCAGCTGTCCTGCGTATTCAAAAATTGGACTTACTGGACTTCGGATGAACAAAAGTTGAAGTTTATTGATTTGAGTTCAGCGCTGGGCTGTCTCACACACTCACTCTACGCACAGAGTACTACCAGAGATCAGCCCCGCTTCAAAAGTTTACATCATTTTTATATGTATGTGAGAGGGTGTATTTTCTTTCTTCAGAGCTCCGCCTCGTCTTTCCTTCATTCAGCTTCATTCTTCTTTGTCTGTAACACATCACATGATACCGCAAAACACACATTCTATTCTCCTCGTTTTCTGCAACATATCATGAGACATATCATAAGACATATCATAAGACATATCATAAGACATATCATGAGACATAGCATAAGACATAGCATAAGACATATCATAAGACATATCCCAACACACATTCTGAAAAATATCAGACATCCCCCACACAGTTTTCACATCTGGTTTGTTTCTTAAAACCCTTGCTATATGGGTATGTGCGTTGTATGTGCAGGATGCTCTCCTGCCCTCCCTTTGGGCATGGAATGCAACACACACACATACTCCCAACCCCCATATCCTGTTGAAACTATCTTCCTGCACTCTAATATGCAAGCTTAGTTTTCACCCTTTTAAACATACACACATTATTCATACTGATATCCACTTAATGCACACAGTTTTACTTATTGATTATACGTGATCCATAGAAAGAAATAAAATGTAATAAAAACGTAGATTGTAATTGAATGAACATTGTAATACAAAACATAACTTAAAAACCCTTCAATCCCTCTCTTGACCTCTGAAAGAGGTCACAAACACATATCCCACATATTTAGTCCCTCTTCATTATATAGGGTACAACACAATCGTATTAAAAATTCAAAAATCTGCTAAAGTAATGCGTTTGAAGCTTATGAATTAAAACAAAATCAACATTTCTATTCATGGCTTTCCTCTTCCTCACTGTCATCCCCATAGTGGCCTGCTGCTAATAATGGCATTGCATACGGGGGTGGGTTAGGGTCTTTTGGGTCTCTTTTTTCTATGGCTGTGACTATTAGTCGGTTGCAGAGTGATCGGATGCACGGAACACAGCAACATCCACAGGTAACCAGGATGGCCACAAATACGGCTACAGATACTACGATGGACATGATCAATGCCTTCCATTTTCCTAAGGCCCTCTCTAACCACTGACTTACCGGGTTATCTATGCCAGATGCTTCCTTCATCTCCACAGATAATACCCTGAGGTCTTCTAATGCTTTGGTGACAGACCCATCTGGTGCAGTGTTGTTTGGGATAAATGTACAACATTGGTCTCCAAAGATGTGGCAAACTCCACCCTTCTCTGCCAACAACATGTCCAATGCCATTCTGTTTTGTATGGCCATAAGGGAGGTTGGTGCTAATTGTTCTGCAAGACCCTCTACCGCTGCTCTAGTTAGGTTCGCCAATCTCATGACATTATAGTGCACATAATTTATCCTATCTACATTTTTGTTGGGCGTGACTGGGAAGAGTGCAGATATAATGGGTATGTTTTCAAATCCTGCCGCTACCTGATCTGCCAGTTTATATTCATCAGGGACTCCCCTTGGGATTCCTATAGAGTCTATATAGGTGGGGCTATTTAGAGACAGATCAATCGTGGTGCTCCTTTTAGCTATCACGTGCCGTCGCCTGCGGCGTGTTAAAGCAGCTGATTCTAGGCTGGGGCCCTTCACCACTCTTTCGCCAATAAGGATTAGCGGTGCTCCTAGCCTTACCATTGCACATAACCCTTTAGTGGCAGGCGGTATTCTGGTGAACAGACGTCTATCCCCACAATAGTAATATAGTCCTGCTCTGGCCCATGGCCCTATAATTGTCCCATCGTTGCTCTCTATAATAGTGTCACACCATTTTTCATTAATCTGCCCATAGTTTAGCTTAATGTCGTCCGAGGTTAAGTTAAAACATGTATAATTGTCCTGTCGAGGAATGAATGGTCCTGTCCTGGATCCATTGTCTATTGGGGGAAATAGAGATGCCAGTGTGGTACAATTCGTGGAACCTGCACCTTTGGTCAGTGACAACATACACTGGTAACCCCAGGTATCATTAGGGTATAACGGTGCCGGTGTTATATGCAGTGTGGGTCTTGCCCCAGCACAAGCAATACAGTCATCTAATTTCTGTTCTTTGGCTGTGTTAATGAGCCATTCCAACCATAGGTTGGTTTCTCCATATCCTGTGGCCTTCTCTATGACATCTTCAGGGGTTAATTTGGTATAGTCAACTCCTATGATTACATCTGCCGTGGATACAACGGCCACCGGTGTGTCATTTTTTATATTTTTTGGGTCAATTATATTAATTTTGATTAATCCCATTGCATCCTTCCCGGTCAGTTCTACTCCCAGTGTTACATAAAAATGTGGGAGCCCTGGTAACCAACAGGGTTCAGGAATACCCCCTCCTTGGGTCTTATATGGGTACTCATATGGGTTGTGTGAGAGCTTTGATATGGAAAGAGTGATTGGATTGTGAGTCTTACCCGGGTGGTCTCTTTGTACAGTGAAATAAGCCGCATTTTTGTCTATACTTTTGTCAAGGTTCTTATTTGTCCCTGTCCATACATTTCCCTTTGCCGGGCACCAATGTCCAGGCCAATCGCCCAGCCTAGGATAACGTACTTTGCACAGGTACACATCGTACCCTACCCATGATGTAGGGTAACCACCGCATGGTATAACCGCGCATAAATCAAATGTGAATGATGTTGAGCTCCCATTTACATAATCTAATTCGATTCCACCAAACTTTTTCACGCAGTCTCGTACACTCTTTGTATCCCTCTTGTACCTGGCGATCGCATTGTTAGTGACAGTCTCAGTTGTGTTGACCTCTCTTTTGTCGGCCTCCTGCAATTTTTCTACACCAAAAATTATACCCACTATGGTGATGGAGATGACAGTGAGAAATCCCATACACGGCCAATTTTCCCACAACCTCATTTTGATTCACTATCTTTTACACAACTTATATACTGAACATATATATGAATACAGTAATGAAAAATAATGAAACCACTCTAATACATAAATGAAAGTTAAAGATGAAACGATAAAATTCACTAAAAGAACATGTTTGATTATAACATATATATGGTTATTATCATACCTGTACCTGCAAAAACTTCAGATATGATGCGTGTAACTCTCTGAAAGTCTAGTTTGTCCAATCCACAACCTAGACGAGGTGTAGACACGCTTCTTACACTATGTGTCACACACCAATCCCTCATACAAATTAGGCTTTTTGTAAAATTTTCATATGTGGGAAGGTCAGTGCATCTGGCTTTGGTTATTAAATGAAAGATTGTTCTCCCGTCCTCTTCGTGTGTGACTGCACACTCACCCACTGATTTGTCTTGTTGTTTTACCTGCTCCACACCGTACCTGTTTTTGAATGTTACTGCAATGCCTGCACCATATGCTCGATCTTGACTGACACAATGTGCTAGTGGCTCACCTGCTGGACTTGAAAACAGATCACCTTTTTTGTGACGTATCTGCAACTGTACCTCCCTCTCTAGGAGGACCTGTGCGCTGTGAACTTCCGTCAGCTCACCGGTTCCTGAGGCCTGCTCACCAGCCTCTGAATCTGAATCTGAGTTCTCCCTCTCTTGGACCTGAGTCCTCAGGTCCACAGCAGTTTCAGAAAGCGATCTGTTGGGGGGAGCACAATTAACACAGGATGACAGGTGATACCATGTGTCGCCTTTTCCTGATAGGCGGACACAGTGTGATGTTCTTTCAATGACCCTCAGTGGAGAGGACCATCTGGCCTCGTTCCATTTCCTGCGGAAACGTTTGAGGCGCACATATTGTGTTTGGACAGCAGTTGGTTCTGGATTTGGGTCCTCTGGTGCCTGATGAGAAAACTGGTTAACCAAAGCAGTTAGTTTATCAAAATATGCACAGTGTGATATTGGGGCACAGGCACTGTCCGACAGTGGTGTTGATGGGCCAGGGAACGAACGACCTGTAAGTAACTCAAACGGTGTAAAGCCTGAGATCCTGTTATGTGAGCAACGAATGGACATTAACGCAATAGGTAATGCGGAGAGCCACGACAGTTTAGTCTGGGCACAGATCTTAGCCAGTTTAAGTTTTAACGTAAGGTTCATACGTTCAACCTTGCCCTGAGATTCGGGGTGATAGACTGCACCGAATGCATGAACGAGGCCTAGGGCTGCCTCAACGGTCTGAAGATGTTCATTTTTAAAGTGAGAGCCATTGTCTGACCTGACCCTGCGGGGAAAACCATGGTGTGGTACGTAATGATTTATGAAACATTTAATGACAGATGTGCTGTCCTCTCTTCCCGTGGGATAGGCTTCTGGCCACCCCGTGAAGCTATCTACTATCACTAATAGATACCTCTTCCCTTGGACCCTTTCTGTCATGTCTGTGAAGTCTATAACAATCTCTTCGCCAGGACCCTTCAATGGTGTGAACGAGCCCTGCAATTGTTTCAATGTAGGTTTAGGATTATGTTCCTGACAAATTTCGCAGGACAACACGAAATTGGTGATGGTGGCTGTAAGAAATGGATGCCACCAAAACCGGAGTGTTTTGGTCATCTGTTTGGCATTAACGTGGGACTGCGTGTGAGCTTGTTTCATGATAGACGGTGTCAGTATCAGGGGCAGGACTGGACGACCGTCAGGAGCTTGCCACAGGCCATCACTGGCCTGTACCGCTCCATGGTCCCGCCAGACAGAGAGTTCCTCTGGACATGCATGTTTTTGTTCATTTACCAACGTGCACCTGGTAAATGGCGGTAGGCTTTGATCAGCAGACACACTGGCCTGCATCTGCATGTTGGGGTGATAGCCAGCTGCTTGCTTAGCTGCATGGTCTGCAGCTTCATTGCCCTTTGCAATGTCTGTATCACGGGTGTCATGGCCTTGACATTTGATCACTGCTACTTCTGTTGGGATCAATAGTGCTGTTAAGAGGGCCCTTGCCTCCTTGTCATGCACTATTGGTCGCCCCGATGAGGTGGCAAAACCACACCTCTGCCACACCGGCAGTTCAACATGTACTGCTCCGACCACATAGGCTGAATCACTGTAAATGTTCATCCGGCGGGGGCCAGCGAATTGTAAGGCCCTGGTAACAGCAATTAATTCAGCCCTCTGGGCAGATTGTTTACCTTCCAGCCGGTGTGCCTCTCTCGTGTAAAACTGTCCGTCTTTCAGTTCCACCACTGCATATGCTGATGTCAGCATGCCTTTGTCTGTACGGAAACAACACCCATCTGTGAAGAGGGTCATTACTTCTGATGAATTGTCCAACGGGGATGCTGACAAATTTTGCCTGACGCGTGATGCCATTTCAGCGAGGGGCGCACAGTCATGTGGTTCTCCTGGGGAGAACAGATCTGCCATGTTCACTCCCTCGTGGGTGAAAGTAATGTTAGGTGCTGTTAAACATTTTGCTAATTTGCGCTGTCTCAAAGAAGAAAACGTAAATGACGCTGAGTTTACAAATGCCATGACAGAATGTGACGTCAGCACGGTGAGCCTATGGCCCATGACCATGTGTGATGATTTATCAATGACTTTTGCCAGGCCGGCTGCAAAGCGTGCACAGGCCGGCTGTCTTTGTTCAATGGGGTCTAGCAATACACTAATGTATAGCAAGACCCTTCGGGTTCCTGCATGTTTCTGGAAAAGTACGCCATGCGCACTTTGCACCGTTTCAGATGCGTCCAGAAAAAATGGCAATGTGTAGTCTGCACTGTACAGGTGTGCTGCGTGTGACATTTGATTCTTTAGGTCAATGAAAGCTTGCTCAGCCTCAGGGGTCCATGTCAGTTGCGCCTTTAAGTTCCGCATTCCCTGGTCTTTAACCATGGCCCTCAATGGGCTTGTCACCGCCACATACATAGGAATGTAGTTTCTACTGAACCCTGTCAGTCCCAGGAAGGATAACATGTCCTTCACACTGGTTGGTCTTGGGTGGGCAAGGATGCCATCCCGTTGGCGGTGTGAAAGGGTTGACCCTTGTCCTGTAATCAGTCTGCCCATAAATGTTACAGATGGGCGACACAATTGCAATTTTTCTTTGCTCACCTTAAATCCTGCCTCTCTCAGTTGCTTCAGAATGGCTTCAGTGGCCAGCAGACACTCCTCCTCAGAAGCTGCTGCCAGTAACAGGTCATCAACATACATTATTAATACACATGTTGGGGGCAGGATGCAATGTTGTAGTTTCTCCTTCAGCACCTGATTAAAAATGCCTGGTGACAGAACAAAGCCCTGTGGCAGTCTGTTATATGAAAATTGTACCCCTCTGTATGTGAATGCCAAACATGATTTACATTCTTCCGCGATTGGAATACAGAAAAATGCATTTGCCAAATCAATACATGTAAACCATTGGTGTTCTGGAGTTAGGCTTGAAATTGCTGTGTACGGGTTGGGAACAAAGAGAGTGGGGGTTGTGACCAGCTCATTAATTTTTCTTAATTCATGTACTAACCGGTACTTTTCAGTCCCTGGTTTTTGGACCGGGAAAATAGGAGTATTCCATGGGGATTGCCATGGTGAAATAACTCCCCTTTCGCACAGGCCTTGGACTGTGTTTGCAATACCGTCTTCAGCCTCAGGTTTATTACGGTACTGGGGAATCCAAAGGGGTTCCCCTGGCTTGATTTTAAATGTGATGGGGGTGATGTCACAGAGGCCCACATCTGTGGGGCCCTGTGACCATAGGGCGGCTGGTTGCCTGGCAATCAGCTCTTTTGCTCCCTCACCATCAGTCAATTCCCTACCATGTGTCCTTGAGAGCTGACGTTGTGTCAGCGTCCCACAATCATCAGTGTTTTGATTGATCCAATAGGCATCGTTTATTTTAGAATATAAAACGCCCTCATTGTCACAGAGTGCCCAATCTTTAGCTTCCTTAAGGGTTTTGGTCATGCCTCCTAATTCCCTAGCCTCATGGCCTGGACTCAATGCCAATGAAATGTGGGGTGTTGCAGTTTTAGTCATGCGGTACCATATTAACTGTTTATCAGTTAAATCGATCAGAGCTGCTACCCCCTGTTTTCCCACAAAAATTCCCTCTCCTTGCATTCTCCACATGTGTCCTTCCATTTGCTGGAATGACTCTTGGTACAGTAGGTCACTACCATTCCTGTCATAATAAAGTGTACAGTGTAAGGGGTCAATGGGAGGAAAAAACACCGCCAAGTCTTTTATCCATGGCAAATTCCTGGTATACAGTGACACCACTCCAGTATAGGCGGGTGAGTCTTCCAGCTCTATCCAGTAAATGTCATCCATCTCCACTAGGGGTCCTCCTAGTAGAACATGCTGTGACGCTATGCTTTGATTCTGGGAACAGTCTATGCTGGTGCCGTCTGGGAAAGTGACAGTTACTCCTTTGGGTGAACACAATATGCTGGCTCTTAGTTTTATTAACAGATCTCGTCCCAATAGGGGTACCGGCGCATTAGAAGAGTATAGAAACGTATGTACAAGTCTCTGATTTGCCACCGTGGTGGTAAGAGGAGTGGTAAAAGGCCAGTATTCTAACCCACCAGAGAAACCCACTACCCCTACTGTTCCGTCACTGATCTGTGCCTCAGTTATATGACATTTCTGAACAGTGGAGTATGTTGCACCAGTATCTACCAGTGCTTTTAGTGGCCTGCCATTCACCACTATTTTCATGAGAGGCTCCCCCAGACCTCTCGTGGATTCTCTGTGTGGGCCCCTTCAACAATCCCCTCCGTCTCCTCCAGAGCCCCAATTTGGGTCGCACTCTAGGTGCATGGGTGCCTGAAAGCTGTGAGGAGCCGAGTGTTGTTGCCCCGGGGAGTGTCGTGGGGTTTGAGGGCCACGCCCTCTGGGACCTCCCCTAAAAGGACCCCATCCCCTTGCAGTTGGTCCCATGGCCTGATTGCCCTGGTGATTTGGACATTCACTCCTCCAATGATCAGGACTTCCACACCCGAAACATACTCCCCCTTGGCCCTGAGGAGGGGTTCTGTTTTGGCCTCTGCCTCTGTACCCGCCCCTAAAATTTTGGTAACCGCCCCTTGGTCTAAATTGCTGCCATTGTGTCTGTGCTCCTCCCTGGTCATATCCAAAATATGGGGGTATAACCGAGGGAGCAGGAGGGGTCTGGTTTCCCACCGGTCCTTGCTGACCAGAATTTGGTTGGGAGGGGACCTGTAACATTTGTTTTGGTTTCTTACCTCCCCGTGCTGCCTCTAATTGTAATTTAAGCAACTGGGCTTTTAGTGCCTCAACCTCTTCTGACTCCTTACACTGTTTATCCACTAGTTTGTCAATATGGAAAATTAGGTGTCTTTCCCACACCGCATTAGTAGCCCCCGGCATATCTGGGTTACTCTCTAGCGCCTGTTTCACTCCATTGGGCGCTCCGGACATTACAGCGTTCCTAAATATATCTTTGGTGATTGGGTTGTTTAAGCTGTTCTCCTCTACCATCTGTTCCCACTCCGCTGAGCACCTAAAATAATACCCCGCTCCCGTCTCACCTGGTTTTATACGAAATTTAACATTTTGGTACACTGTGGGAGGGGTGGGGAACATCGTTCTCAGGGCGTTGGCCACATCAGTCATCACCCTTGTATAGGGTGTCTCATGCGCGTCCCCCTCTGTACACGCGTTTTGCTCAAAGTCACCCATTTGAGATGTAGTGAGAGTTTGGCCCAGCAGGCACCTCACATCCCCCAATGCCAGTGTGGTTCCATGACTCAGAGCGGTTAGCTTGGTCAACCAGCGGCCTCCCCCTGACGTAATCGGGGGCAGCTTTGCCATGACTGCTGTCATGTCACTGTGACTGTACGGTTGGTACTTGTATCCTCCCTGGCTACTGGCCATGAGAGGCATACTGGTCACATTTTCTTCATCCCCCCCTCGAAAATTAGGCGACCCTCCAAACTTAAAAGGGACACCCCGTTTGTGCCGGTTGGGTCCCATTAATTGGCGCATTGGTTCCCCTGGCCCAGATGTTTCCACGTGCGAGCGGGTGCGACCTGAAATGGGAATGTCCTCTTTCTCCCCTGAATTTAATACCCTAATAACATCTCTGCGTTCGCCGCTCCCAACCGATCTTATTGTTCCTTCAATGACTACCTGCACTGCACCGCCCCCTTCGCTTGCATCTCCTTCTGCACTCAATTCATCCTCATGTTTTGATCTTCCTTCCTCATTCTCTTTGTCAGGCTCTCCCCTGTTCTCCTTTCCTCCCTGGCCGCGGTGCTGCGGTGCCCGCTTCTTCCCTCTACTGCTGCCACTCGGTCTCTCATATTTCTGACTGCCTGCATCACATCATTTAAATCTGGTATGTCAACTTCCACTGCCTCCTTAACCGTGACCTGCACTTGTTGTTTGGCAGCAGAATAGGAGGGAGGAGGCTTACTGAGCCCTTCTAGTGACGGGTAGAGGCGGCCCTGTGATGGGCGTGAGCCAGATGCTGGCTTCTGTCCACTTCCTTCTTCACTCATTTGCTTCTGCTGCTCTGGCTTGCTCACTTCCTTTCTCTTACTCAGTGCTGTGGCAGTTAAAGCTAATTTGGTCCACTGCCTCAGTTCTTCACGGAGTTCTTTATTCACCCTTTCGTGCTGACGTTGTTTCAAAAACGGAACTCTATCTTTTTCTGCCTCATGTGCTTTAACGCGCATGTGTGCTTTTTTCTCCATTTCCCCAATTTTGGGTGCCAAGGGCACCCGTGGTGGTTTATCCCATCCATTTTCAAGACATATCCGACTCCATTTTTCTTCCATAATCTTAATTTCCTTCTTGTGGTGTTTATTTTCTGTCTGTGCCAGTATCATATCTTTCATACGGCCCCACTGTTCAGTTACAGGAAAACACCCATATTCATCACATTCTCTATCAAATTCTCCTTCCATATTTAGGTTATGATGCTTATAATTATGCCGTTATTATGTACTCTTATTATCACGATCTATTATTTTCTCTATAACTTCAGCCTTTATATAACTCTCCACACACTTTCATACATACACAACACACAACTTTTATCACGATACAATTTTGCATAAGGTTTTCTAACCCTACGGCTTAATAATGCTGGCACAAGGACTTTTCACCCCGCGACTTAATAATGCTGGCACAAGGACTTTTCACCCCGCGACTTAATAATGCTGGCACAAGGACTTTTCACCCCGCGACTTAATAATGCTGGCACAAGGACTTTTCACCCCGCGACTTAATAATGCTGGCACAAGGACTTTTCACCCCGCGACTTAATAATTTCTCATAAGGAATTAACCAAATGATTCCATGCGTGAGGTCTTTTAAACAGACGACTTAATTTACTTGCATAAGGACTTTAACCAAACGACTTAATTTAATTGCATAAGGACTTTAACCAAACGACTTAATTTAATTGCATAAGGACTTTAACCAAACGACTTAATTTAATTGCATAAGGACTTTAACCAAACGACTTAATTTAATTGCGTAAGGACTTTAACCAAACGACTTAATTTTTAATTGCGTAAGGACTTTAACCCTACGACTTAACCCGGTCTCCTTATAACCTCAATTCAACAAACTTCACTTTTGTACAAATTTGTCTATTTATAATGATCAGGAATATTTGCAATTCAACACAAACAATTTAGAGTAGTCAATTAGCAGATGTTCGATAAAACAGGTCTCTGCTCACCTTTTATTTTCGTCCGGACGTTGTGTTGAACCAAAATGTTCCTTTTCGGTTTTTTCCACTTTCTAGCCTTTAAAGATTGTCCGAAATGTCCTTCTTTAGCCAATCACGTCGGCGTCACCATCTGTTGGTCAGCAGCTGTCCTGCGTATTCAAAAATTGGACTTACTGGACTTCGGATGAACAAAAGTTGAAGTTTATTGATTTGAGTTCAGCGCTGGGCTGTCTCACACACTCACTCTACGCACAGAGTACTACCAGAGATCAGCCCCGCTTCAAAAGTTTACATCATTTTTATATGTATGTGAGAGGGTGTATTTTCTTTCTTCAGAGCTCTGCCTCGTCTTTCCTTCATTCAGCTTCATTCTTCTTTGTCTGTAACACATCACATGATACCGCAAAACACACATTCTATTCTCCTCGTTTTCTGCAACATATCATGAGACATATCATAAGACATATCATAAGACATATCATAAGACATATCATGAGACATAGCATAAGACATAGCATAAGACATATCATAAGACATATCCCAACACACATTCTGAAAAATATCACACATCCCCCACACAGTTTTCACATCTGGTTTGTTTCTTAAAACCCTTGCTATATGGGTATGTGCGTTGTATGTGCAGGATGCTCTCCTGCCCTCCCTTTGGGCATGGAATGCAACACACACACATACTCCCAACCCCCATATCCTGTTGAAACTATCTTCCTGCACTCTAATATGCAAGCTTAGTTTTCACCCTTTTAAACATACACACATTATTCATACTGATATCCACTTAATGCACACAGTTTTACTTATTGATTATACGTGATCCATAGAAAGAAATAAAATGTAATAAAAACGTAGATTGTAATTGAATGAACATTGTAATACAAAACATAACTTAAAAACCCTTCAGTCATGATAAGGTAAGAATTCACATGAAAAATCTTCAAGTTGGCCTCATGGCTTTCCATTGTTTGATCTTAGTTTTGTCATATACAGATTTTTGACTCTTTCTACATAAATGACTTTATGAAACAGTGATGAAATATGTATTCTAGAGTCTCAGACCTTTCCAAAGATACAGTGTTTGTCATGATAAGGTAAGAATTCACATGAAAAATCTTCAAGTTGGCCTCATGGCTTTCCATTGTTTGATCTTAGTTTTGTCATATACAGATTTTTGACTCTTTCTACATAAATGACTTTATGAAACGGTGATGAAATATGTATTCTAGAGTCTCAGACCTTTCCAAAGATACAACGTTTGTCATGATAAGGTAAGAATTCACATGCAAAATCTTGAAGCTGGCCTCATGGCTTTCCATTGTTTTTTGTTAATTTTGTCATATACAGATTTTTGACTCTTTCTACATACATGACTTTATGAAACAGTGATGAAATATGTATTCTAGAGTCTCAGACCTTTCCAAAGATACAATGTTTGTCATGATAAGGTAAGAATTCACATGCAAAATCTTGAAGCTGGCCTCATGGCTTTCCATTGTTTTTTGTTAATTTTGTCATATACAGATTTTTGACTCTTTCTACATAAATGACTTTATGAAACAGTGATGAAATATGTATTCTAGAGTCTCAGACCTTTCCAAAGATACACTGTTTGTCATGATAAGGTAAGAATTCACATGCAAAATCTTGAAGCTGGCCTCATGGCTTTCCATTGTTTTATGTTAATTTTGTCATATACAGATTTTTGACTCTTTCTACATAAATGACTTTATGAAACAGTGATGAAATATGTATTCTAGAGTCTCAGACCTTTCCAAAGATACAATGTTTGTCATGATAAGGTAAGAATTCACATGAAAAATCTTGAAGTTGGCCTCATGGCTTTCCATTGTTTGATGTTAGTTTTGTCATATACAGATTTTTGACTCTTTCTACATAAATGACTTTATGAAACAGTGATGAAATATGTATTCTAGAGTCTCAGACCTTTCCAAAGATACAATGTTTGTCATGATAAGGTAAGAATTCACATGAAAAATCTTCAAGTTGGCCTCATGGCTTTCCATTGTTTTTTGTTAATTTTGTCATATACAGATTTTTGACTCTTTCTACATAAATTACTTTATGAAACGGTGATGAAATATGTATTCTAGAGTCTCAGACCTTTCCAAAGATACAACGTTTGTCATGATAAGGTAAGAATTCACATGCAAAATCTTGAAGCTGGCCTCATGGCTTTCCATTGTTTTTTGTTAATTTTGTCATATACAGATTTTTGACTCTTTCTACATAAATGACTTTATGAAACAGTGATGAAATATGTATTCTAGAGTCTCAGACCTTTCCAAAGATACAATGTTTGTCATGAAGACCCAAGGTACACTATATGGCACTAATTAGATGACGAGGCATTTGGCTATTTATCACTAGTTTTCAGCCCGGCTAAAGAGCCAGGCTGAGGCGCTGCCGTTTTAGCGCTAGTGTGCACAGAATAGAAAATGATTATCGTCGTCCTTACGAACAAAGTCATAGTGCATGCTACTTCAATTGCTCCTCATGTACATGTCATACTAGTTTACAGAGCCCTGGATTGCACACAAGCACAAGTTCATGACGTCCCTCTCCGTAAACCCCAACCGTCGTAAGCCTCTCCCCGATGGTCCATACATCAATCCGCGGCTCGAGATCACGACGGGCAGGTGGTCAATAGGTGTATCAGACCCCCACCATGCCCTCAGCGCGTTCATGCTCGCCTCACTCCCGTACTTCCCAACCTTGAGATCCCAGGACTCCTTCATTCTCAGGCCCGACACCACCGTAACGTCCATCACCACCAGGCTTTCTGTGCGATGGACGATGATGTCGGGCTTCAGTGCGTTCTCAGGCACGGGACAATAGGTTCCATAGAGATCTTGAGTTCCGCACGGTGAAGCTTCTTGCACACCAGCCGCATAACACGGTTATGCCTGGCGCATCGGGGATCATGGGTACGCGCACAGGTCTGCAGGATGTGATTGAGGGTCTCGATGTTAGCACACCCTCCCCTGCACCTCAGGTCGTCACCCTGGTTGGCTCTCCCCCTTGAGGCTCTGGATTTCGTTGACAGAGTCCCCCCACGGAGTTGAATCCCCCTCATGTACAATCTTGGGAAGACTCTGTCAGGGCTCCTTAGCCACAGGTGACTGCCCTCGTCGACGTCCGGCTCCGCTAGCTCCCTTCCGTCCATAGACGTGCAGAGTTTTCTCACCCACTCCTCCTTCGCTTCCTTAGTATTTACCACCAGAGCCCCTCCAGCCTTGATCGGGATAGCGGTCCTCCGGAGGATAACCTTGAAAGCTTTGGTATGGGTGACCGCCTGAATCAGGTTGTCAGCTCCATTGAGCAGCTTTTCAAATCTGCTCTTCTGGGCTAACAGAATTGTAGACTCAAGGCTCGGAATGGAAAGTCCACCTCTGCTGGAAGGTGCGTGCAGGAGCCCCAACGATGTATCCTTTGGAAGACGCAGCCATTCACGGGCAGCCCTCCGGATCATGACATCCATCCTTCTAAGTGTGTTCCGGTGGGCATGACCCCAAGACGAGCCCGTGGATCAAGCGCGGGATCATGAAGTCCGTTGCGATCAAGATGCGTTGTTGCGGCTTTAGGGGGGCTGCCCTGATCTCAGCCAGCATCCTCTCAAGGTCCAGCGTTCGTGTTGGCGTGACCTTCCCTTTCCAACTAAATGAGAGGCCCAGATATCGTTAGGTGTCCGTCACTCCCATCGGTGCGATACTGCCTCCTGCCGTGGTGTAATATGTAGGGCAGAGCAGCATGGTCTTGGTCCTCCCATCCTTTTCCACAGTCAGGGCCGCAGACTTTTTCGAGTTGAGGCTCATGCCACAGGTTTCCAGGCCTGTGGCAAGGCCATCCAGCTTTACTTGGAGTTCGGGAGCCGACGCGGCCATCAGGATCATGTCGTCCGCGTAAACTATGGAGTGTAGGTGATGTAATCCCAGCGTGACACCAATCTCGCGATGTGCAGCTGAGATGGGTCCCTCCATAGCGAGCACGAACAACAACGGCGACAGCGGGTCCCCCTGCTTAACGCCGCGTCCTGAGCGGAAGTTGATGTTACCAATGACCGACTCCGACTCCCGCAACACGCTTCCAATGTAAGACTCCATTGGAAGTGGCAGCCCCGCCTGCACAGCAGCCTCCCCTAAGGCCTCATGAGATATCGTATCGAAGGCCTTCGATAGATCTAGGAAAGCTAGTGCCATCGGATTCTGCTGATCGTGGCAGTTGCGAAGGACGGCGTGCAGAACCAAACTCGCTTCCAGGCACCCGTCTTTCTGGAGGAAGGCGTATTGTGTAGCGGAAAAGGAGAGATGTTCTCTCATACGGCGGGCCAAGATTTTGTTGAGTGCCCTGGTGAGGACGGAGGTAATCGCCAGCGGCCTATAGTCGTTATTATCCGACGGTGATAGAACCTTTGGGATTAACGTAATCCTCGCCTTAGCCAGTGTTGAGGGAAGGTGTTCTGTCAACAGGAACAGATTGAGGAGACTTGCCAGGGAGGGGAGGTGCCAAGATAATAGAGTTGGCGCCGAGATCTTGTCCCTCCCCACAGCGGACTTTGTAAGGCTCCTGAGGGATCCCCGGAGTTCCTCCACCGTTATCGGATCCAGCAGAGCCCAATGGTTTTCATCATGAGCACTTCTCCGGATCTTTGGGGGAGGTCCTTCTTTCCTAAGGATATTCGCCCAGAAGTCGACTAGGTCCAGGGGCTCGCGTGATGTATCTCGCGAGGGCATTCTCCAACTGCCATCCAGTACAGCCGATGCCGCATCCTTGCGGTTAGTGTTCATAAGCCTCTGGATGTTAGCATATTGTCGCCTCCTTAGTTCCTTTGGTTTTACAGGAAGATGTTTCAACGCAGGGCGGTGTTCCTTGCTCTGCCACAGCACAGGGAAGATGTGATTCACCTCGTCCTCGATCGCCTTGGCTCCGTCCGAGATGGTGATCCTGTTATCTCGCAGGCTCAGGGTAATAGCTCTGAGGCGATCGGCATGTGCAAATGGCTCCCGTAGGTCTCTGAGAATGATATCCGTCATTCTCGTCTTCCACTCGGCATAGAGGTCGGTGCCCATAGTCCTAAAGGGGCAGGGAGGTGACGTCAGATTGAGTGGCTGGGTTGGTGACGGGGAGAGTTGAGGAGTGGGGGGTGGGAGCTCAGTAGGTGGTATCCACTTCATGGCTGAGAGTCGTTTCGCTATAGCGTCCGCAGTCCGATGAGGAAGAGAAGCCCTCACCAACGCGGACAGGTCTTTTTTCAACCGGGAGTAAATATGACTCTCTAAATGGGTCATAGTTCCACGGTCCGGGCGCCTCCTCGTGGCGTCCGCTTGAGAAGGAGGGGCTTGCGCCCCTCCCGAGCTAAGTTCCGGACCACCGGAGGTAACCGCCCTCCGGGAGGGGTAAATGCTGGTTTCGAAAAACATAAGAGATAAAGACCCCGGCCCCTCCGGGCCAGGGGCGAACCGCAACAATACAGAATTAGGACTTGATGCTGCTACTTCAATTGACCCTACGTGGGAATGTTCTGAGTGTATGAGATCTTTCCCAACGGAACGGAGCCGTGGAATGCACCGCCACCACCGACATCCTGAGGCTGTGAATCTGGAGAGGATTAAGAGAGTCATAGTTACTCCCGCCGTTTATCCGCGCTTCCTTGAATTTCTTCACTTTGACATTCAGAGCACTGGGCAGAAATCACATCGCGTCAACACCCACCGCGGGCCCTCGCGATGCTTTGTTTTAATTAAACAGTCGGATTCCCCTGGTCCGCACCAGTTCTAAGTCGACCGCTAGTTGCCGATCGAGGACACCGCGCCGGGGCGCCCGCCGCCCTCGCCCCCTCGCGGGGGTCTGGACGGGGGACCCGACGCGGACCGTAGCCGGGGCGATCCGCGGGATGGGCCCGGCGCACGCCCAGAGTCGCCGCCGCGCACCGAGCGCCGCCCGCCTACCCCGCGGGCGCGGACACCCCCCGCCGCGCCGAGCCCCGCGCGAACGTCGCCCGGCAACCCATGTGGGGGCGGCCGCGCGGGGTGACGGCGGACGAGGGGGCCGCAGTCCGCGGGGATCGAAGGGAGCGCCCGGGGCGGCCGCTCCTCCAGTCCCGCTTCGCACCTCGGCCCAACCGGCCCGGCCCTAAGAGCCAATCCTTGTCCCGAAGTTACGGATCTGACTTGCCGATTTCCTTACCTGCCGTTAGGACCATGGTTGTCACGTACAATTTAATCGATGGCCACCGGGCAATGGGTCCGTGGTCGCTGCGCGCCGGACCCCCAAAATTTTTGGGGGGTTACACGACCACGTCCGCGCGTCCCAGGGGAGCCGGGGAGTCGTGCGGAAAAAGATCGGGGGGCTGACACCTCGGTGGGACGCGCAGGAAATTCTTTAAGTTTCACCTCATAAAATGGCAAAAATTGCAGTTCGGTCATAATCCTCCAGGGGGATATCCCAGAGCCCGATGCAGGTTTATTCGAATGGGCCCGATGCCCACTTAATAAATTGCTCGTGCACGTACGTGTCGACCCGGTCCCCAATTATGAAACACAAGCCCCCCCCCGGCCCGCGGAACAACTATTTTGCCCCCTTACTCAATATTTTGTCAAACTCCACCAATGAGGGGCAAGGTCACCGCCCACTTCCCCCCTGGCCCGCGGACCCATTATTTTGCACCCTTACCAACTATTTCTTAAAAACTCCACCACTGAGCATAAAGGGTCACGTAGGGCCAACGGCCATGCCCCCCCCGGCCCGCAGACCCCCTGTTTGGCCCGCTAACTTACTATTTTTCCAAACTCTGCCCAGCAAAGGCAGGGGTCGCTTTGGCCCTCCTGGGGGCATCGCCATGAGCACCGTAAAGCAGGTTTTATGCCGCTTGACCTTTCGGTAACGATGTCCGCGGAACCACTATTCTGCCCATTTAGCCACTACCGTTGCTATGTGGGCACGAAACCACTATTGTGCCCGATGGCAGTTTACACAGACGACAAGGAAAGCATGCCCATTTGCAATTTACACGGACACTTGCCCATGAGACCACTATTTTGCCCGATGGCAATTTACACAGACGCTCTATAGATGACAAGGAAAGCAAGCCCATGAAACCACTATTCTGCCCGTTTGCAATTTACAAAGACACTCTATAGATGACAAGGAAAGCTCGGCTATGAAACCGCTATTGTGCCCGATGGCAAATTACACAGACACTTACCCATGAAACCACTATTGTTCCCATTTGCAATTTACACAGACGCTCTATAGATGACAAGGAAAGCGTGCCCATGAAACCACTATTCTGCCCGTTTGCAATTTACACAGACGCTCTATTGATTACATGGAAACATGCCCACGAAACCACTATTGTGTCCGTTTGCAATTTACACAGACGCTCTATTGATTACAAGGAAACATGCCCACGAAACCACTATTCTGCCCATTTGCAATTTACACAGACACTTGCCCATGAAACCACTATTCTGCCCATTTAGCCACTACGGTCGCTCTGTGGCCATGAAACCACTATTTAGCCCACATACAAAACTGCATCTTTAATAATCGAGAGGCACTTTACAGCGATCGCCATTCCCAAGGCAGTACGACGGACACTCTTCCGACCCGGAATTCCGATGACCACGAACCCACTATGCCATCGAATGGGATAAGCCATAGGTGGGTCCTCCGTATCTCTGCTCCAATGCAGGCTAGGATCTGAAGACGCGCGTTCCTGTTCACGTCTCGACCAGCTGCTACGGGATACCAACTTAGGAAAAGATACAAACGAGTCGAAAATTTTCGACAAAAAAAATACAAGGGGTTATGATCTTATTCAAACTTCCCATCGCATAGGAGCGTGTCGAGGCGTAAACAGGAACGTTCGTCTCAACGTCGCAACCAAACGCGGAGCAGAGATACGGAAGACCCGCTTCAGGTCTATCCCATTCAAAGGTATAGTTGTTTTCTGGTCATCGGAATTCCGATCCGGAACGAGTTGCGTTTAATCCTGGCCTCGCCTGGAGCGTCGTAAAACAAGTTTTATTTCGCTGAACTTTTCGGTTGCTATGTCCACCAAACCACTTTTCAGCCCATTTGCCACTACAGTGGTTATGTGCCCATGAAACCACTATTCTGCCCATTTGGCCACTACGGTTGCTCTGAGGCCATTAAACCACTATTGTGCCCGTTTGCAATTTACACAGACGCTCTATTGATTACATGGAAACATGCCCGCGAAACCACTATTCTGCCCGTTTGCAATTTACTCAGACACTTGCCCACGAAACCACTATTGTGCCCGTTTGCAATTTAGACAGACGCTCTATTGATTACATGGAAACATGCCCACGAAACCACTATTGTGCCCATTTGCAATTTACACAGACGCTCTATTGATTACATGGAAACATTCCCACGAAACCACTATTCTGCCCGTTTGCAATTTACACAGACGCTCTATTGATTACATGGAAACATGCCCACGAAACCACTATTGTGCCCGTTTGCAATTTACACAGACGCTCTATTGATTACATGGAAACATGCCCACGAAACCACTATTGTGCCCATTTGCAATTTACACAGACGCTCTATTGATTACATGGAAACATTCCCACGAAACCACTATTCTGCCCGTTTGCAATTTACACAGACGCTCTATTGATTACATGGAAACATGCCCACGAAACCACTATTGTGCCCGTTTGCAATTTACACAGACGCTCTATTGATTACATGGAAACATGCCCACGAAACCACTATTCTGCCCATTTGCAATTTACACAGACGCTCTATTGATTACATGGAAACATGCCCACTAAACCACTATTTTGCCCGTTTGCAATTTACACAGACGCTCTATTGATTACATGGAAACATTCCCACGAAACCACTATTCTGCCCGTTTGCAATTTACACAGACGCTCTATTGATTACATGGAAACATGCCCACGAAACCACTATTGTGCCCATTTGCAATTTACTCAGACACTTGCCCATGAAACCACTATTCTGCCCGTTTTCAATTTACATAGACGCTCTATTGATTACAAGGAAACATGCCCACGAATCCCCTATTGTGCCCGTTTGCAATTTACACAGACACTCTATTGAATACAAGGAAACATGCCCACTAAACCACTATTTTGCCCGTTTGCAATTTTACACAGACACTCTATTGATTACAAGGAAAAATGCCGATGAAACCACTATTGTGCCCGTTTGCAATTTACACAGACACTTGCCCATGAAACCACTATTCTGCCCATTTAGCCACTACGGTTGCTCTGTGGCCATTAAACCACTATTGTGCCCGTTTGCAATTTACACAGACGCTCTATTGATTACATGGAAACATTCCCACGAAACCACTATTCTGCCCGTTTGCAATTTACACAGACGCTCTATTGATTACATGGAAACATGCCCACGAAACCACTATTCTGCCCGTTTGCAATTTACACAGACGCTCTATTGATTACAGGGAATCATGCCCACGATACCACTATTGTGCCCGTTTGCAATTTTACACAGACACTCTATTGATTACAAGGAAACATGCCCACTAAACCACTATTCTGCCCATTTGCAATTTACACAGACGCTCTATTGATTACATTGAAACATGCCCACGAAACCACTATTGTGCCCGTTTGCAATTTACTCAGACACTTGCCCATGAAACCACTATTCTGCCCATTTAGCCACTACGGTTGCTCTGTGGCCATTAAACCACTATTGTGCCCGTTTGCAATTTACACAGACGCTCTATTGATTACACCGAAAAACATGCCCACGAAACCACTATTGTGCCCATTTGCAATTTACACAGACGCTCTATTGATTACATGGAAACATGCCCACGAAACCACTATTGTGCCCATTTGCAATTTACACAGACGCTCTATTGATTACATGGAAACATGCCCACTAAACCACTATTCTGCCCGTTTGCAATTTACACAGACGCTCTATTGATTACAGGGAATCATGCCCACGATACCACTATTGTGCCCGTTTGCAATTTTACACAGACACTCTATTGATTACAAGGAAACATGCCCACTAAACCACTATTCTGCCCATTTGCAATTTACACAGACGCTCTATTGATTACATTGAAACATGCCCACGAAACCACTATTGTGCCCGTTTGCAATTTACTCAGACACTTGCCCATGAAACCACTATTCTGCCCGTTTTCAATTTACATAGACGCTCTATTGATTACAAGGAAACATGCCCACGAATCCCCTATTGTGCCCGTTTGCAATTTACACAGACACACTATTGAATACAAGGAAACATGCCCACTAAACCACTATCTTGCCCGTTTGCAATTTACACAGACGCTCTATTGATTACATGGAAACATGCCAACGAAACCACTATTCTGCCCGTTTGCAATTTACACAGACGCTCTATTGATTACAAGGAAACATGCACACGAATCCACTATTGTGCCCGTTTGCAATTTACACAGACATTCTATTGATTACATGGAAACATGCCCACGAAACCACTATTCTGCCCATTTGCAATTTACAAAGACGCTCTATTGGTTACAAGGAAACATGCCCATGAAACCACTATTTTGCCCGTTTGCAATTTACACAGACACTTGCCCATGAAACCATTATTCTGCCCATTTAGCCACTACGGTTGCTCTGTGGCCATTAAACCACTATTGTGCCCGTTTGCAATTTACACAGACGCTCTATTGATTACATGGAAACATGCCCACGAAACCACTATTCTGCCCGTTTGCAATTTACTCAGACACTTGCCCACGAAACCACTATTTTGCCCGTTTGCAATTTACACAGACGCTCTATTGATTACATGGAAACATTCCCACGAAACCACTATTCTGCCCGTTTGCAATTTACACAGACGCTCTATTGATTACATGGAAACATGCCCACGAAACCACTATTGTGCCCGTTTGCAATTTACACAGACGCTCTATTGATTACATGGAAACATGCCCACGAAACCACTATTGTGCCCATTTGCAATTTACACAGACGCTCTATTGATTGCATGGAAACATGCCCACGAAACCAATATTGTGCCCATTTGCAATTTACACAGACGCTCTATTGATTACAGGGAATCATGCCCACGATACCACTATTGTGCCCGTTTGCAAATTTACACAGACACTCTATTGATTACATGGAAACATGCCCACGAAACCACTATTCTGCCCATTTGCAATTTACACAGACGCTCTATTGATTACATGGAAACATGCCTACGAAACCACTATTGTGCCCATTTGCAATTTACACAGACGCTCTATTGATTACAGGGAATCATGCCCACGATACCACTATTGTGCCCGTTTGCAATTTTACACAGACACTCTATTGATTACAAGGAAACATGCCCACTAAACCACTATTCTGCCCATTTGCAATTTACACAGACGCTCTATTGATTACAAGGAAACATGCCCACTAAACCACTATTGTGCCCGTTTGCAATTTACACAGACGCTCTATTGATTAGAAGGAAACATGCCCACTAAACCACTATTGTGCCCGTTTGCAATTTACACAGACGCTCTATTGATTACAAGGAAACATGCCCACTAAACCACTATTCTGCCCATTTGCAATTTACACAGACGCTCTATTGATTACAAGGAAACATGCCCACTAAACCACTATTCTGCCCATTTGCAATTTACACAGACGCTCTATTGATTACAGGGAAACATGCCCACGAAACTACTATTGTGCCTGTTTGCAACTTACCCAGACGCTCTATTGATTACAAGGAAACATGCCCACTAAACCACTATTATGCCCGTTTGCAATTTACACATACGTTCTATTGATTACATGGAAACATGCCCATGAAACCACTATTCTGCCCATTTGCAATTTACACAGACACTTGCCCATGGAACCACTATTCTGCCCATTAAGCCACTACGATTGCTCTGTGACCATGAAACCACTATTTAGCCCACATGCAAAACTGCATCCTTAACAATCGAAAGTCACTTTACGGCGATCGCAATTCTTACGGCAGCATGACGGACACTCTTCCGATCGGGAATTCCCATGACCACGAACCCACTATGCCGTCGAATGGGATAAGCCAGAGGTGGGTCCCCCGTATCTCTGCTCCGCGGCAGATTAGGATCTCAAGACGCGCGTCACTGTTCACGTCTCGACCAGCTGCTCCGGGATCCCCACTTAGGAAAAGATCCAAACAAGTGGAAAATTTTCGACGAAAAAAATACAAGGGGTTACCCTTGTAGTTATTTTGAGGATAATTTTCAACTTTCTCTGATCTTATTCAAACTTCCCATCGCAAAGGAGCGTGTCGAGGCGTAAACAGGAACGTTCGTCTCAACGTCGCAACCAAACGCGGAGCAGAGATACGGAAGACCCGCTTCAGGTCTATCCCATTCAAAGGTATAGTGGTTTTCCGGTCATCGGTATTCCGATCCGGAACGAGTTGCGTTTAATCCTGGCCTCGCTTGGAGCTCCGTAAAACAAGTTTTATGTCGCTGAACCTTTCGGTTGCAATGTCCTCCAAACCACTATTCTGCCCATTTCCCACTACAGTGGTCATGTGCCCATGAAACCACTATTCTGCCCATTTAGCCACTACGGTTGCTCTGTGGCCATGAAACCACTATTGTGCCCATTTGCAATTTTCACAGATAGTCTACAGACGACAAGGACAGCGTGGCCATGAAACCAGTATTGTGCCCGATGGCAATTTACATAGACGACATGGAAATGTATTAATACCCAGTTAATTTTATATTAAAAATTGAACAAAATCGACCAGAGGACCATTATTTTGGCATATGGCATCTTACGCAATCAATTTTATATTTAATAATGAGCGAAACTGACCAAAGGACCTTTTATTTTGACATATGGCATCAAACCCAATTAATTTTATATGTTATAATGAGCAAATCTGACAATAGGACCTTTATTTTGACATATGGCGTCATACACAATACATTTTATGTTAAAAAATGAACAAAAACTGACCAAAGGACCTTTATTTTGACATTTGGCACCTTACCCAATTAATTTTATATTTAATAATGAGCGAAACTGACCAGAGGACCTTTTATTTTGACATATGGCATCATACCCAATTAATTGTATATTTTATAATGAGCAAAACTGACATTAGGACCTTTATTTTGACAAATGGCATCTTACGCAATAAATGTTATATTTAAGAAAGGACAAAAACTGACCAGAGGACCTTTATTTTGACATTTGGCACCTTACCCAATTAATTTTATATTTTATAATGAGCAAAACTGACCAGAGGACCTTTATTTTGACATGTGGCATCATACCCAATTCATTTTATATTCAAAATTGAACAAAAACTGACCAGAGGACCTTTAATTTGACATTTGACACATTACCCAATTAATTCAATATTTTATAATGAGCAAAACTGACAATAGGACCTTTATTTTGACAAATGGCATCCTACGCAATAAATGTTATATTTAATAATGACTGAAACTGACCAGAGGACCTTATATTTTGACATATGGCATCATACCCAATTAATTGTATATTTTATAATGAGCAAAACTGACCAGATGACCTTTATTTTGACATCTGGCACCTTACCCAATTACTTGTATATATTATAATGAGCAAAACTGACCAGAGGACCTTTAATTTGACATATGGCATCATACCCAATTCATTTTATATTCAAAATTGAACAAAAACTGACCAGAGGACCTTTATTTTGACATTTGACACATTACCCAATTAATTGTATATATTATAATGAGCAAAACTGACCAGAGGACCTTTATTTTGACATATGACATCATACCCAATTCATTTTATATTCAAAATCGAACAAAAACTGACCAGAGGACCTTTATTTTGACATTTGACACATTACCCAATTAATTGTATATATTATAATGAGCAAAACTGACCAGAGGACCTTTATATTGACATTTTGTATCTTACCCAATTCATTTTATATTTTATAATAAGCAAAACTGACCAGAGGACCTTTATTTTGACATAAGGAATTTTACCCAATTAATTTTATATTTAACAATGAGCAAATGTGACCAGGGGACCTTTATCGTTATACATACATGGTTTGTAAATACTAATGTGTTACTATTACTTAAGCAATATGTGTTAAATCTTAAAAAAGAGAAAATGCATTTAGAAATATGACATTTTATTAAATACGTTGCAATAAGCTAGAAATTCATACAACATATTAAACAAGAAATTTATGGAACATATAAGAAAAGAAATTCATAAAATATATTAGAAAAAAAATTCATAGAACATATTAAACAAGAGATTCATAGACAATAAAATATATATACAATAAAAAAACAACTACAGATCCATCAACATGCTGAACCCCAGATCCTTGATTGCGTCTACCTCCATGTTGTCTTAAAGAAAAAGGAAGAGTTTGTTAAATTGCTGACTTTTTTCCACCATAGAAGCATCGAAAGCACAATTGAACACCTACACATTTGATTTGCAATGGCCTTCTCCTCATCTAGAGTGATGGTGGGGATGTCTGTGGTCAAAACAAAAGCATTAGTTTAGTTTTCAGAGTTAAAATGCACATTTTAGACTATCTAAGATGTCAGTGAATGCTTATGACTCACCCAGGTTCTCAAACATGTTCAGTTCATCCTCACTGAATAGGAGGGGACTGAAAAAGCCTCCCCCGTAGGCTGTAGAGGGAGGAGAGGGAGTGATGATGGGTGGGGGGGCAGGCTCATATGAAGGGGTGAGAGAGGAGCTGAAGGAAGGGGTGGCAGGCAGATCAGGGGAAGAAGGGTGGGTGTTGATGGTGAGGGTCTCAGGAGCGATGGGATTTCCTGGGAAAACATGAGAGTCACACAACACTTGATATTTATTATGTCATGAGAGAGTAGTTGAGTATCATACACACTTTTTATTGACAACCTACCACCTACCTGAGTTGACCAGCGGCTCATCCTTCAGGGTCACCATGGGGATGGCAGGGTTGCTGGCCTCCAGCTCTCGCAACTTCCCCATGGTGACCTCTCTCTCCATTCTCTTTACAATATTTCTCTTCTTAACTGACTGAAAAAGACAAATTGACATCTAAGTGTGTAGAAAACTAAGCAAAAAGGCAACAATTAAATGTGTTTTATCAATGACTTACAGAGATGTCTTGATGGCCAGTATTTAAGTGTTTTTCAAATTGTTTAAAAAACACATTGCACAAGGGGCAGATCTGTCCTGCAAGGAAGACTCTGCCCCTTGCCAACTTCTGCCATAACTGGCGCTCCTGAACATTTGTGATTTTATGCATCACCCTAAGGTGCTGCTTAAAATTTACAATGTCCTTCTGGCACAGGGGGCATTCAGACCTTGGAGTCTGGAAGACAAAATGACACAAAGGAAGTTTCCTATTACTTGATCATGCATAAAGGTTCAAATAAGTAGACACGCATGCAGGGCAGACATTAGATGCTGTAAAAGACACATGTTAGAAAGCACACACATTATCTTTAATGTAATTGCATTGTTAAAAGGTCACAGATTAAACTGAGCTTATACACACAAAGGGCCTTCCTCGTATGCTTTTAAAGACACATGTTAAAAAGCACTCACATTATCTTTAATGTAATTGCATTGTTAAAAGGTCACAGATTAAACTGAGCTCAAACACACAAAGGGCCTTTCCCAGATGCTGTAAAAGACACATGTTAGAAAGAATACACATTATATTTAATGTAATTGCATTGTTAAAAGGTCACAGATTAAACTTTGCTCATACTCACAAAGGGCCTTTCCAGACGCTGTAAAAGACACATGTTAGAAAGCACACACATTATCTTTAATGTAATTGCATTGTTAAGAGGTCATAGGTCAAACTGAGCTCAAACACACAAAGGGCCTTTCCCAGATGCTGTAAAAGACACATGTTAGAAAGAATACACATTATCTTTAATGTAATTGCATTGTTAAGAGGTCACAGGTCAAACTGAGCTCATACTCACAAAGGGCCTTTCCAGACGCTGTAAAAGACACATGTTAGAAAGCACACACATTATCTTTAATGTAATTGCATTGTTATGTAGTGACTGGATCAGTGTGAAAAAAGCCATTCAACCCCTGACTCCCTTTTGTCCCGGTTTCTAGATACCATCATCTAAAGATCAAAGCAAGTATGGCTCCATGAGTCTGGGTTTGCGTTTGGAACTCGCACCGATAGTTTGATAACCATTTGGTTTCTCTGTAGGACATTTCGACTCCGTAGCTTCAAAGCATTGCTTTTAAGTCTCTGTCTCACCTCTTACTTAACATCTGAGAAACTTCTCTGACAAATAGGAACTTATGTGCTTAAACTGTCCTTTCATAAAAATGTATCTAAATGTCTGGTTATATGTTGATAAATTTTTATTTTAAGACCAAGATGGCGGCGCGTGAACATCGCGAGGCTCAGCGTCTCTCCAGTTTTAGCAATTATATAGTGTTTTTCTTGCTCATCTCGGGCCTGTTCGTACAGAACAGTTGTGCCTTCACATCGTACACCCGGCAGGAGCTTTTGGATATCGGTTTGCGCATTCCCGGAAGTTATATCAGCAACATTCAACTCGTCCCTGAGATCATCAAAACATCCGATGCTACGCACCCCACACGGCCGGGCGGAAGTGCTCGTCGGCGGCGTCGAGATCGTAAACAAAGGCGGGGAACGCGCGGAGGGCTAAGAGCTAAGCTAAAGCTAACACCACACCGGCTCTCTTTACCCAGCATTTTCCTTGCTAATGTACGATCATTAGTGAACAAAATGGATGAGATTCGACTCCGCATCATCAACAACAAAAGACTTTTAAACTGCAATGTCATAATCTTCACGGAAACATGGCTACACAGCGGCATACCGGACAACGCTATTGAGTTAGCGGGCTACAACACACACCGGGCGGATAGAACGGCAGAGGAATCCGGTAAGACTAGAGGAGGTGGACTGTGCATTTATGTCAATAAAGCTTGGTGCACGAACTCTGTTATTGTCGGGAGACACTGCTCGGCTAACCTTGAGTTTCTCATGGTTAAATGTAGACCGTTTTATCTGCCACGGGAATTCACTTCCACCATTATAACGGCAGCTTATATTCCACCGGATGCTGATGCCAAGCTTGCTATGAAAGAACTTCATGCAGCCATCAGTAAACAACAGACTGCTCACCCGGAGGCTGCATTTATTGTTGCGGGAGATTTTAATCACTCTAACTTAAAGACAGTGCTCCCTAAATTTCATCAGCATGTTTCCTGCCACACAAGAGGAAACAAAACTTTGGATCATGTCTACACAAACATGGCTGAAGCTTACGCCGCGACACCCCTCCCCCACCTGGGTCAATCTGATCACCTTTCTTTGTTCCTCACCCCCAAGTACTCACCTCTCATTAATCGTGTGAAGCCATCAGTGAAGACCATCAAGGTGTGGCCTGCGGGGGCAGACTTCACACTCCAGGAAAGGTTTCTACGCACAGACTGGAGTATGTTTGCTTCTCAGGCCACCAGTGGCTCTCACACGGACATAGACAGCTACACCTCTTCTGTATTGGACTACATCAATACCACCATTGATAGTGTCACAACTCAGAAGCAGATCACCATATACCCTAATCAGAAGCCATGGATGAACAAGGAAGTGCGCCTCCTGTTGAAAGCACGCAACACCGCCTTCAGATCAGGTGATGCACAGGCCTATAGTACTTCCAGGGCAAATCTGAAGAGGGGCATCAGAAAGGCCAAGCACTGCTACAAGTTGAAGCTAGAGGAGCATTTTACCAACTCTGACCCTCGACGCATGTGGCAGGGCATCCAGGCCATAAGTGACTACAAACCCAACCACTCCATCCCCATAGCCACAGATGCTGCCTTTCTGAACGAGCTTAATGACTTTTATGCACGCTTTGAGAGAGACAATAAGGAACCCGCCACCAGGCTCACACCTTTTACTGACCACCCAATCATCACACTTAACTCCACAGATGTTTACACTGCACTAAGCCGGATAAACGCACGTAAGGCTGCTGGCCCTGATGGCATCCCTGGTCGCGTACTCCGGGCATGTGCGGAGCAGCTCGCTGGGGTCTTCACGGATATCTTCAACCTGTCCCTCGCCCAAGCAGTTGTTCCAGCATGTTTCAAATCCACCTCCATTGTTCCCATTCCAAAACATTCCAGCCCGACATGCCTGAACGACTACCGCCCTGTAGCACTCACACCCATTGTTATGAAGTGCTTCGAGCGGCTGGTCTTGTCACACCTAAAAGACTCTCTACCATCCACACTGGACCCATACCAATTTGCCTACCGCAGCAATAGGAGCGTAGATGATGCAGTGTCAATGGCGCTGCACTCCGTGCTCACACATCTGGATAATAAGGACACTTATGCACGCATGCTGTTTGTAGACTTCAGCTCTGCATTCAATACCGTCATCCCTTCCAAGCTAATCAGCAAACTTGGAAACCTAGGCATTAACAACTCAACCTGCAACTGGATTATGGATTTCTTGACGAACAGGCCTCAGCTTGTTAGGTTAGGCCACATCTGCTCCACCACCATCACCCTCAACACTGGTGTACCACAGGGCTGCGTACTGAGCCCCTTTCTCTACTCCCTTTTCACACTCGACTGCAGGCCTGTGAATGGATCTAACTCCTTCATCAAGTTCGCAGACGATACAACAGTGATTGGTCTCATCAGCAACAACGATGAGACTGCTTACAGGGAGGAGGTACGGCACCTGGCCACATGGTGCTCAGACAACAACCTGCTCCTTAACACCTCCAAGACAAAGGAGATCATCGTGGACTTCAGGAAGGCGAAAGGAGGCACACACGACCCCATCCACATTAACGGGATGGCTGTTGAACGTGTTTCCAGTTTTAAGTTCCTGGGGACCCATATTTCGGAGGACCTGTCCTGGACCACCAACACCTCATGCCTGGTCAAGAAGGCTCACCAGCGTCTCTTCTTTCTGAGGACACTGAAGAAGAACCAACTGTCTTCAACTATCCTGGTGAACTTCTATCGCTGCACGATAGAGAGCATCCTGACCAACTGTGTCACAGTCTGGTACGGGAACTGTTCTGTTGCTGAGCGCAAGGCACTGCAGCGGGTGGTGAAAACAGCCCAGCGCATCACAGGGACTACACTCCCTTCCATTGAGGACATCCAGAGGAAACGCTGTCTGCGTCGAGCTCGCAGCATTCTCAAGGACTCCTCTCACCCCGCTCATAGACTGTTTACTCTCCTGCCTTCCGGTAGGCGCTTCAGGTGCCTCCGGACAAGAACCAGCAGACTAGGAAACAGCTTTTTTCCCAGAGCTGTTTCATTATTGAACTCTGCTCCCCACTGATTCCACTAACCCTCATAACTTTAACTTTAATGCTGCTACTACATTGTTTACATTGCATAACAGGGCTGCATCCATGACTGAACTGTACACACCAGTACTTCATGTTATCTGCTCTACCGGACTGTTTACCACACATAGCATCATTTCCACTCTATACTGCTCACTTGCACACCAGGAATATTACACTGAATGCTCATTTGCACTAATAAACTACTTCCATAACTGCATTAACTCATCTACTGCACTGTAACTCATCTATTGCATTTATTGCATAACTAACTGCATCTACTCATCTATTGCACTGTAACTTCAATAACTGCATTAACTCATCTACTGCACTGTAACCTTAATAACCGCATTAACGCATCTACTGCACTGTAACTTCAATAACTGCACTAACTCATCTAATACACTGTAACTGTATTATCTGCACCTACTAATGTATTGCACTATAACTTCAACAACTGCATTAACTCATGTACTGCACTGTACCTTTAATAACCGCATTAACTCATCTACTGCACTGTAACTTTAATAGCTAATGTCTGTAACTATTGCACAATTAAGTCACTTGCACTATTGTATTGTCTATATTGTTATCTGTTCATAACCACCTGTACATTAATGTTCACAGTATATAGCCTTCTGTATATATTGTTCATAGTACATACCGACTGTTATATTTTCATACAACATTTGTATAGTATTTTCCTAATATTGTATTCTGTATTTATTCACACTGTATATCTGCACTTGCTAATTGCACTTCTGGTTAGACCTAAACTACATTTCGTTACACTGTACTTGTATATGTGTAATGACAATAAAGTTGAATCTAATCTAAAAAAAAAAATCTAAATACTCTGTAACTGTTAGATATGCAAGTTTTGATTTAGGGTTCATTTGATGTATTCATACGTTGGGAGGATTCACAGCTCAAAGACTTGCATGTTTCATATGTAACTACACATCTCTGAAATCCCTATATGATGAGCTATGTTATAAAAACATAGCATGCATCATACTTTGTCCATAACTAAGTTTAGGTATTAAATGCTAACTGACCATACTGTCAGAGCCATGCAAATGAGGCGCCATGAGAAAGGACCTCTCTTTGGCCCACGGATCTCCTTCGTGGCATTGGCCCACAGACCATCTGGGGGCAGGGCAGGTATGCATTTAAAACACCATCACCGATCCACTTCGGAGCGTCTTTTGATTTAGGAATTGGAAGGGAAAAGAAAGAGGACAATCTAACGTACACCCCCGCTTGGGGCCCCCCCTCTGGGGTCCCCGATTAAGCCATGGAACTCCGGACTCAGGACCTAAACTCAGCGTTTCAACAGGACTGCATTCTGAAACCATTCAAGATTTCCATCCACACGAATACGGATATTGGTCCAACATCGAGATTGCAAGTATCCGTTTCTAAATACAGAGTAGCTGCGTTAAGAGCGTGCCTCTTTGTTAAAAATGATTCTATTGGTTTTCAGACATGTTTTACCTGCCTCGCGGCCATCTCTCTCTCTCTCTCTCTCTCTCTCTCTCTCTCTGCGCTTCGTAGCGCACTTGTGTTTCATGTATTTGTTTGTCGTCATTTTGTTTACCATGTAGAGTAGAGTTTAAAAAAACCCATAAAGGCATTTGTGATGAGTTCTCTGTGTTCAGGCTTACAAACTTGGTCACTTAAACTGTGTTTCGATCTATGCTACCTCTGCTCTTAATTCTGTTTGTTAAAGTCACGTTACTTATAGTAATGAGATAACGTTAGTGTATAAAATCATTGATGCATTTGCTGGACGGATACATATAGGATTTTTATCACTATACTGCTAATCAGAATTGTAAAATATGTATGTGTAATGACGATTATTATACATATTTTCCTTTGAGCTAAACTAATTCCTTGACTGAAATTGACGTTTTAAATAACTCATTTCATATATGTTTGATCTTGATAGATCTGGTGGAGAATCTTATTTGTTGAGTAAACTCATCCTTAATTCAACATGCAGCTAAAATCGCTACAGTTAAGAGGTCACAGGTCAAACTGAGCTCAAACACACAAAGGGCCTTTCCCAGATGCTGTAAAAGACACATGTTAGAAAGCACACACATTATCTTTAATGTAATTGCATTGTTAAGAGGTCACAGGTCAAACTGAGCTCAAACACATTAAAAGGCCTTCCTCGTATGCTTTTAAAGACACATGTTAGAAAGCACACACATTATCTTTAATGTAATTGCATTGTTAAAAGGTCACAGTTCAAACTGAGCTCATACACATTAAAAGGACTTCCTCGTATGCTTTTAAAGACACATGTTAGAAAGCATACACATTATCTTTAATGTAATACAGTGCAGAGTGTGATGAGCAAATGCAAAAGGACCAAAGACAGTGCATTGCAAACTGGGCTACAACTGTTGCTGTATTAAAAGACTTTTTAAAGAAAAATTACATTCAGAGGAAAGCAAAGTTATACTCACATGTGGCATGCTTGCTGGGCTGGTCAAAACCATGTGCTTTCACTGAAGACTAAGATGGTGGTTAGGGTAAGTTTGTTGACAAACATCTTGCTCTCCAGACACTCTCACCTGAGCTTCAAAGCATTTTCAATCGTTCACAGAGAAAATTTCTGGCCTGCATGATTTTAAATGGTTTGATTACTTTGTTCTGTAAGTTGTGAATGTTTCAGCCTCTGGTGTATGCCCTGAGCATTCTTTGACCTCTCACAGTGCACACTTCACAATGCCATGTATTATTATTACCTTTCGCATACATTCACCACATTCTACACTATCTTACATTAAAAATCATGTGATTGCATTTTCATTTGTGTCTTTTTACAGCATCAGAGGAAGGCCTCGTATCCATATGAGCTCAGTTTAACCTGTGACCTCTTCACAATGTAATGTTTTTGGGCCTTTGGCATACATTCACCACATACTAATGTAGAATGTAGTGAATGATACAAATGAGAATGCAAACACATGCTCAATAATGTATTATACTGTTTTTGATTAAATACATGCTTAAACCTTTTTTACAGAGTATGAATGTTAAAGCTTCTGATGCAGGCCGTGCATGCACATTATGCTTAGGTGAGACAAATTATTGAGTCTTTTGTCACTTAACATCTTTTATATAAGTTATTGTTTCTGTTACAGATTTTGTAAGCACCATTTGAAGAATCAGATGGAGACAACGCTGGAGACGACGCTTGAGTCTTCCCATCAGGTAAGTTGACCAGGTAGGTGTTTTGTGGTTATTGTTATGTTATTTTATAATTAAGTTATGCAAAGAATTCAGAATCAATTGCATCATTTGTGGATAAGTGTTTCGTGTGAGTCTTCCCATCAGGTAAGTAGAGCAGGTAGGTGTTTTGTGGTTATTGTTATGTTATTTTATAATTAAGTTATGCCAAAAATTCAGAATCAAATGCATCATTTGTGGAAAAGTGTTTTGTGTTAAAAAAACAAGTAACTGCAGTTTACTTTAAGTTAACCTTAAGTTAAGATTTTTGTCTACTCGTTAAATTAAGCAACTTTAGCTAGCACCATAGTTGAATCAAGTGAGTCGGAGGCAAATGGACATTTAAAACATAAGGTGGAACATTTATTGAACATAACATAATAATAAAACGCATAAGAACATGAGAACAATATCAAACAAGTAAAAACATGAAATGGAACTATTTACAGGGAACTATAACATGGCCCCTTAAAGGGGAACTGGGGAGGTGAGGCAGGAGCTGGGAAGTTCAGGAACAAAAACAAAAAAGAAACAGGGATGGCAGAACAGGGAACAGGTAGAGCTGGGTAGGGGTGGAGTAGTGGGGGGACTCTGGGGCGGGGCAAACACGGGTCAGGCAAAGGAGCACACGAAGGATGACAGGACAGGAACACAGGACAGGCACGGGATCAGGCGCTGGAGGGGTATTCTTTTGACAGCTTGTTGGGTGACTCTGCCGGGGACCATCGAAGCTTTAGAGGCGTCAGGACAATGGCCGCCTGCCTCATGGGCATGGCCACGGACGACCGGGCCTCACGTTGGTCGCCATCGGATGAGTTCTGCGTGAAAAAAGAGAGACAAAGGTTAGCAATAGGCAGGAGACATGACTGTGACAGGAGACATGACTGTGACAGGAGACAAACCTACCTCTTCCGACTCCACCAAGGATGCTCCCGACTCCTGATAGACGGGCTCCGCTTCATCCTCACTGGTTGACTGCGAGGTGAGCGGAGACGCATCTTCACAGTGCTTTCTCTTGCATGCCCTCTTGCCGACCTTGCCGATAGGTTCGTCCGGCACGTCCGGCCCCTCCAGCACCTTCTCGAAGAGCTGCCTGTGCTACCATGCCTCCTTGGTATTTAGGTTACACGCATAGAACTTGTCCGCAGTTCTTGTGTCGTGACACATGAACCGGGACAGTTTTGATCGGTCCTCAACGGTGCCATTGTTCCTGGCCTGTAGAGAGAGAGACGAAAAGAGGATTTAGACACAACATCCACACAAGAAAAAGGACAAAATCTCAAACTTACATGAGTGGCGATGGCCGACCGGAGGTCTGTGAATGTGGGGCATTTTGGAAGCCCCATCTCCTTCCAGGCAGCCTGGAAATGGCTGTTTAGATTTTTGCACGGTTTTGTGCTAGAGGTAAAAAACACCAGGTTGGCCTCGACCCCGCCCACCAGTTCCTTCCTCATCGCCAGGAACCGCTCGAACCAGCTGTACTCCTCTGCGGAGATGGCAATTTGTGCCGGTCCGAAGGCCTGGTTGGTCTTGTGCAAGTTGACCTGCGAACAAAATCCAAGAAAACGTGTCAGAAATGAGCAAGAGAAGAGACACACACACACACACACACACACACACATAGGCAGATCACTTACATTGATGAGGTACGTATTTGAAGTCTTGGTCGCGTTCCTGACCTCATCTATGGTCATGTTCTGGAAGACCCCGCAGCGGTGACCATAGATCGAGGCCAGGAACGCTGTCAAATACCCATATAGTCGGAACTGGGTCTTCTGCGCTTTGGTATTTTCCAGCTCATCTGGAGGAACACAAAATAACAGGAGCTTTAGTAAAGGATAGTGAACTGTAACTAACCACTGAAGACATCGACTTACCGATAATTTGGGGAATTTTCCGCCTGGCCTCCTCCCTGCACTTCTCCAAGAGGGCCTTGGAGATGAGCTGCCCGTCTTTGGCCCGCTTCACCGTCATTTGGTGCAAAGTGACGGGGGGCTTCATGCACCGCAGCATCATCCTCACTTCCCTCCTGATCGAGAACAAGACCCTCTTGGAGAGGCGGCAGGTCGGAGGGGGTGTTGCGGCCACATAGTCTATGAATTGTGCTATGTTCTTTAAGTAGTGATTTATAGTAGTCTCCCGGATCACCATGGTTCTGAGAGTCTTTACCCACCTGCAGACAGATAGACAAAAAAAAATAAAAAGAGACAGAACGACAGTCAGTGGGGAAACGCAAAACACTGTTTTGTCAAAAAACACTGTTTTGTCACAAAAAGCGCGTGCAACTGGTCTTGCCTTCGCATCCTCTCCGTATCGTTAAGGAAGTCCAGGGTCTGGAGCTTGCCCCCTCCCTGGGCCATGTACGCAACAAATCGCTTGATGCGATAGACCTTGCTGGCGACATTGTCCCGCAGCTTAGTGGAGGGGTCGGGGCCCTCCTGGTGGGCCCTGTATTGCTCCATCAGTGTGTCTGGAAAGAGAGACAGCAAAAAAGAGACAGGTTAACTCAATGACACACAAAACACCACATAACCTTCAAGGGGCCACAGGCGGAGAGTCACACTCACTCAAGACCGCGACGTGGTCCGGGAACTGGGGAAGCCCATGCTCCACAGACGTCGCAGGGGACTTGCTGCACGACCCCTGGGAGGAGGAAGGCTGAGGGGAAGGTTCAGGGTCCTCTTGCTGACTCGGTGAGGGCGGCACTTCATCTTCCTCCGCGACATCTTCCTCGATCAGACACGACGAGAGGAGTTGCTTCGTCTGACGCCTGATGTCCGAAGGCCTGCGGTGGGATCGGCGTTGCAGGATGCGGAAGCGCCTCGAGAGCTCCTTCAGGGTGGACGTGAGGGTGTCCACCTGGGAGTTCAGCTGGGCAATGGTTTCTCTCGCCACCATGCATGCTCTTCTCGAACACCCACTCTCCTCCGGCTCCTCCGCACCCTCCTCTTCCGATAGCTCCAGAGCAAACACTCCCTCCTCCTCTTCCATGAGGTCCAGCGTGGACACCATGGGCACCTCCGGGTCTGAGGCCCGCAGAGCAGCCAATTGCTGCAGACAAAGAAGCCTCTTCATCTCGCTGATGTGCATCCTTCGCGTTGCCACCGTCAGCTCGCTGTGGGCCTTAAGATGCCGGTCCAGCCTTGGCGACTCTTTATTGCAGCCCAGGACAGGGCAACGTCCCTCACGGACGCTGACCCTGCCGGACTGCAATGCCAGGAGCAGCCTCCGCTCATCCAGGTTTTTCACGCCATGAGACACCCGGAGGTGTTGGCTCAGCTGGGCGTAATCCCTCTTGCAGATGGGGCACGTGTCGATCGGCATGGTGAATATAATTTGAAAAGATGTTCGATAAGTTTTGAAGAAATGTGGGAAAAGAGCTGTGGGAATGAGGGGTTTTTGTTTGCCCCTGGAAAGGAGGGAGTCGCTCACCCCCGAAGTTTGTGGATTACGCGCAATTTCCATGCCGGTTGTGGATTAATCACTTCCGACATTTATGGACTACGCACATTTCCCATGCCGCTTGTGGACTATTACAGCCAATGGCTGCAAAATGAATCAATTGCACACTAAATATACTCAATAAAAATGTATTATTAATGAATAAAAATGAATTCAATAATCACTGGTGTTTATTTGTCTACAATGCATACAATACATGAAAAAAAACACAAACGTATTGCTGTGTGCAGAGGTCAGAGGTCAAAATGATCTCACATGTACGTAGGGCCTATAGCAGAATGACATGAACATGTCACATGACAACACATGACAGAATATGTTTTTGCTATCTCACTTTTCTATTTTAACGGCATCTGGTTTACGCCCAAATTTCATATCGACCTCTGACCTCTGCACAATGCAATGCTTTTCTGCCCTTTGCACATGTGTTCGCTGACCTCCTGTCCTGTTAATGCGTCCACCTGTACACAACACGTGGTCTGTCGCATGTAATAAACTGCTCATGGGCTTGTCCCAGTCATTCCCCAGAATGCCCTAGCGATCCGAAAATCGACATGGCGGGGCGACTACAGCCCCCCGTCAACATGCGTAAAGCTCAGGAATGTGCGACCAAAGCAAACGAAAGGAAGCTTCATAGAATGCCTCTGCATTCAACCCATTCCAACTTAGTCATTTTCCAAAACAGTACAATATTCAAGTATAAGTTTGCAGACCTCTTCAATAGTTAAAGCATTAACAAGAAAACTGCGCATTGTTTGTCACATGTCATTCAGTGACGGTACTCATACGTTAAGCTCGGGCCAATAGAACCCTTCGGAGAACCACGGGGCAATGCCCATGCGCCATCGGAATGAATGGCTCAATGAAATGAATGGGCTTCCATGCATTAACCCACAAAACGCATGAATGCGCATAAACTGCATGTGGGCTTGTCGCCGTAAAGCCCCGGAATGCCTCGGGTGTCTGAAAATCGCCACGGCGGGGCGGCTAGAGCCCCCCTTCAACATGCGTAAAGCTCAGGAATGTGCGACCAAAGCAAAGGACAGGAAGCTTCATAGAATGACTCTGCATTCAACCCATTCAGACTTAGTCATTTTCCAAAACAGTACAATATTCAAGTATACGTTTGCCGACCTCTTTAATAGTTAAAGCATTAACACGAACACTGCGCATTGTTTGTCACATGTCATACAGTGACGGTACTCATACGTTAAGCTCGGGCCAATAGAGCCCTTCGGAGACCCGCGGGGCATCGCCCATGCTTCATCGGAATGAATGGCTCATTGAAATGAATGGGCAACCATGCATTAATCCACAAAATGCATGAATGCGCATAAACTGCATGCGGGTTTTTCGTAGGAAAGGCGTAGGATGCTGATTTTTTCGCACACTGTGTAAGCGTGGGCTGTCGGACAACATACCGAAAGCGCATGCTCGTGCGCCGCATGGTTTAGCCTGTGCATGCATTCTAGGGTTACGATTAGGGTTAGCATCTCGGCACAGTGATGCTTCCGTCGCGCATGCTTTTGACGTGTGGCCGAGACTGGGCTGCGTGACAAAGGAGCCGATTTTCGGACCAGTGCAACCTTATGGAGCGACACGGGAGATAGCCCGCTTAAAATGTTTACCAGTATTGATTTGTGGTCAAGTTGGTTTTCTTTGCCCTTTGCGATCCCTAAACAAAGTCGCAGGATAACGTCATCGCAGGCGCTTCCATCAGGGCCCCCGACGACAAACATACTCGAAAATCGTCGCATTCCATGCGGGTCAGCCAAGCCGCTATGCCAACGCATGGCCGTAAATCAAAGGCGGGCTTTTTGCAGGAAGGTTCCGCAGCCCCCAAAGCGCAACACGTTACTCGCCTGGAGGCCTCCAGCGACATATCCACAAAGCATGTCAAAAAATGCGAAGGGAATTCATGTGAGACGAAAGATATCAGAATCCTCCTCAGAGTCATCTCATGTATATGCACAACCAGACCCTCTTGTATGAGAGAGAACCAAGGGTGTTTTAACATCCAAACTAAATAAGAATGCGGAACTTCATGCGTTATCCATACCCGGCCCCCCATGCGACATGCAAAAAGATCAGAGCGATGGGATGTTCCGTCGCATTGTACGCGAAACACCTATTTTGCCCAGAAAATGGTTAAGGATATCCGCATTTTATCAATTGCTGCATGCCCATTAAATGCGGTCGCAACTTGACAGCATTTTGTGCAACATACCGCGGTAATGCGACGCTACTCATAAATTAAGCTCGGAGCCATAGACCCAAGCAGATGCATGCGGGGCAACGCCCATGCTTCATCGGAATGAATGGCTCATTGAAATGAATGGGCAACCATGCATTAATCCACAAAACGCATGAATGCGCATAAACTGCATGCGGGCTTGTCGCCGTAAGCCCCCAGAATGCCCTAGCGATCCAAAAATTGACACGGCGGGGCGGCATGGGCCCCCTATTGACATGCGTAAAGCTCAGGAATGTGCGAGCAAAGCAAACGACAGGAAGCTTCCTAGAAGAACTCTGCATTCAACCCATTCAAACACAGTCATTTTCCCAAAAAGTACAATATTCAGGAATAAGTCAGCACACCTCTTTAATAGTTAAAGCATTAACAACATCACCAGTTATTGTTAGTCGTATATCATACAGTGACGGTACTTATACGTTAAGCTCGGGCCGATAGGACCCCGCAGAGACATGCGGGGCAACGCCCATGCTTCATCGGAATGAATGGCTCATTGAAATGAATGGGCAACCATGCATTAATCCACAAAACGCATGAATGCGCATAAACTGCATGCGGGCTTGTCGCAGTAAACCCCCAGAATGCCCTAGCGATCTGAAAATCGACACGGTGGGACGACTAGGGTCCACCGTCAACATGCGTAAAGCTCAGGAATGTGCGAGCAAAGCAAACGACAGGAAGCTTCCTAGAAGAACTCTACATTCAACCCATTCCAACTCAGTCATTTTCCAAAAAAGTACAATATTCAGGAATAAATCAGCAGACCTCTTTAATAGTTAAAGCATTAAGAACATCACCGCGCATTGTTTGTTGCATATCATACTGTGACCGTACTCATACGTTAAGCTCGGGCCGATAGAACGCCAGGGAGACCCGCGGGGCATCGCCCATGCGCCATCGGAATGAATGGCTCAATTAAATGAATGGGCTTCCATGCATTAACCCACAAAATGCATGAATGCGCATAAACTGCATGCGGGTTTTTCGTAGGAAAGTCGTAGGATGCTGATTTTTTCGCTCACTGTGTACACGAGGGCCGTCCCACAACATATCGAAAGCGCATGCTCGTGCGCCGCATGGTTTAGCCTGTGCATGCGTGCTAGGGTTACGATTAGGGTTGGCATCTCGGTACGGGGATGCTACCGACGCGCATGCTTTTGACGTGTGGTCGAGATTGGGATGCGTGACACAGGGGCCGAGTTACGGAACAGAGCGACTTTACGGTGCGACACGGGAGATTGCCCGCTTCGAATGTTTACCAGTATTGATTCGTGGTCAGGTTGGTTTTCTTTGGCCTTTGCGACCCCTAAACAAAGTCGCAGGATAACGTCGTCGCAGGAGCTTCCGTCAGGGCTGCCGACGACAAACATACTCGAAAGTCGTCGCATTCCATGCGGGTCAGCGAAGCCGCTACGCCAACGCATGGCCGTAAATCAAAGGCGGGCTTTTTGCAGGAAGGTTCCGCAGCCCCCAAAGCGCAACCCGTGACTCGCCCGGAGCCCTTGAGCGACATATCCACAAAGCGTGCCGAAAATGCCAAGGGAATTCATGTGAGACGAAAGATATCAGAATCCTCCTCAGAGTCATCTCATGTATATGCACAACCAGACCCTCTTGTATGAGAGAGAACCAGGGGTGTTTTAACATCCAAACTAAATAAGAATGCGGAACTTTATGCGCTTTCCATTCCCGGCCGCCCATGGGACATAAAAAAAGATCGGAGCGATTGGACGTTCCGTCGCATTGGACACGAAACACCTATTTTGCCCAGCAAATGGTTAAGGAAAACTGCATTTAATCAATTGCTGCATGCCCTTTAAATGCTTTTGTAACTTGACCGCATTTTGTACGACATGCCACCGTAATGCGACGCTACTCATACGTCAAGCTCGGGCCGATAGAACCCAGCAGAGACATGCGGGGCAACGCCCATGCAGCATCGGAATACATGGCTCGTTGAAATGAATGGGCTTCCATGCATTAGTCCACAAAACGCATGAATGCGCATAAACTGCATGCGGGCTTGTCGCCGTAAGCCCCCAGAATGCCCTAGCGATCCAAATATTGACACGGCGGGGCGACTTGGGCCCCCTATTGACATGCGTAGAGCTCAGGAATGTGCGACCAAAGCAAACGACAGGAAGCTTCCTAGAAGAACTCTGCATTCAACACATTCCAACTCAGTCATTTTCCCAAAAAGTACAATATTCAGGAATAAGTCAGCAGACCTCTTTAATAGTTAAAGAATTAAGAATATCACCGGTTATTGTTAGTCGCATGTCATACAGTGACGGTACTTATGCGTTAAGCTCGGGCCGATAGAACCCCGCAGAGACATGCGGGGCAATGCCCATGCTTCATCGGAATACATGGCTCATTGAAATGAATGCGCTTCCATGCATTAATCCACAAAACGCATCAATGCGCATAAACTGCACGTGGGCTTGTCGCAGTAAACGCCCAGAATGTCCTAGGGATCCGATAATCGACACGGCGGGGCGGCACAAGCCACCCATTGACATGCATAATGTACAGGCGTGTGCGACCGTAAATGCCTGACGCGAGGCATCCTCAACACAAAATCATGGTCGTAAACACTCCATATTTTCTCAGTCGCATGTCGGTACCTCGTCGGCACTCGCGTATCAACGTCGGTCCGAAAGGGCACTCGGGCACAAAGTTGGTTCCACGAGCGATGCTGGAGGTTCATATGTGGTCAGGGGGGACAATATGTGGTCCGTGGGCAATGGGTTGGAGCTTTGAGGTTCATATGAGGAAATGGGGCAGGACAGTGGTTCCGCGGGCGAGGGGGGATCAAAAATGGTAAGTGGGCACAATAGTGGTTTCGTGGGCAAGGGGGGGGTCATTTGTGGGCACATAAGTGGTAAGTGGGCACAATAGTGGTTCCGCGGGCGAGGGGGGATCATAAGTGGTAAGTGGGCACAATAGTGGTTCCGTGGGCGAGGGGGGGGTCATTAGTGGGCACATAAGTGGTAAGTGGGCACAATAGTGGTTCCATGGGCGGGGGGGTGGTCATATGAGGTAAGTGGGCACAATAGTGGTTCCGTGGGCGAGGGGGGGTCATTAGTGGGCACATAAGTGGTAAGTGGGCACAATAGTGGTTCCATGGGCGGGGGGGGGTGGTCATATGAGGTAAGTGGGCACAATAGTGGTTCCATGGGCGGGGGGTGGTCATATGAGGTCAGTGGGCACAATAGTGGTTCCACGGGCGTGGGGGGGCGGTCATATGAGGTCAGTGGGCACAATAGGGGTTCCATGGGTGGGGAGGGGCGGTCATATGAGGTAAGTGGGCACAATAGTGGCTCTACGGGCGGGGGGGGCATGTCATCGATGATAGGTGGGCAGAATAACAGGTTCGGGGTCTTTCACGCTCTCGGGCGCTCGACCCGGTGCTCCTCGCGGTTCTGGGACCGCGAGGCCGGGAAGGATGGCAGGCCGTGGCCTGGGTCGGAGCCCGGAGGCCCCTCGGAAGACGGTGACGGGGGCCGTGGTCCCCGCCGCCGCTGTGGGTTCATTCGGCCTACGACAATGATCCTTCCGCAGGTTCACCTACGGAAACCTTGTTACGACTTTTACTATTTGTGCTTCCTCTAGGAAGCACAAATAGTGAATTCGTGGAAAAAAGCCCATTCAAATAAACTGCCATTTGACGAACAGTGTTGCGATGGATCGTAGTGTGGAAAAACCTGACACTTGCCAGTTATCTAAAGGGGAAGTGGGTGATTTCGGCTTACCCTGTGGTAATTCCACTTTTAATCTGCTGCCCCACGGATAGGGGGTGTGAGGACAACACTAGGGGCGCTCTCGTGCCATGGCACCCCTCGAAGACCCCCTAGCCCACTGTCCACGAATATCATATGCGTCCCTCACAGGTTTATCCCATGTACATCGACTTACTCACTTGTCCTCCAACAATATATCAGTACCCGACTCATTTGTTTGCATGGGAGGCGGGTGCCAGCTTACTGCCCATTGGTGCCAGGTTCCACGAAACCACTATTTGTCCACTGACCAACTATGGTGGTCGATTTCACCTTCGACCCCGCAGACCCTTCCACGGCCACGCCCCCGACCACCAAACCACTTTTTGTCCGCTTCCCAACTACTTTTACCAGAACCTGCATTCTGCCACTCGGGACTGACATATGTTCATCTGAGGGGGCTTGGCAATCGAGCTGCGTGGTTTTTAAAACAAAAAAATAATATTTACACGTTTAAAATGCATATTCTGTGCAATGTCCACCAAGCATTTATTTCTCCCCCATTCGATAAAATGCAGGTGGAAAACATCATATTCAATGTAGTAGATACCAGAATTTAGGTCAAACTCATAATTTTGAGAGCTTTTTCTAACATATGTGTGTCTAAAAGAGTATTCTCAATGAATCGTGTTGTTTCTGAAACTTAGAAATTAATATATACAGTGTTAAAATGCAATCCATTTTCTATTCAGTTCTAACTAGAAAATGCATCCATTTTCTAGTGTGTTTGCATTGCCTTTCCACGTGCAGTTTATATGAGTGGACCACGTGCAGTAGGTTGGTGGAAATAACCCTTTTTAACAATATTTAAAACGTACATATTCATTTCTAAGTGTCAGAAACAACTCTTTTAAACACACACAGGTCAGGAAACAGCTCGTCAAATGATCCGTTTGGACTAAAATCGGGTATCTTATATGTTAAAGGTCAGGGTGTAAACAAAGGTCCAGAAAACAAGGTTCCTAAGGTCAGAGGACATCGAGCCTTTGCAGTGACCAGCGTCACGGACCCCCGAATCAGGCCCTGCAGTTTCGGGTCCGTGGCTTCTTCTTAAAGGTTTAAAAGTGGATGAGTACATGGCTAAAACGGGCCTCGTTTCTAAGTGTCTGCCATTGAAATCAATGGGCTCATTTATTTACATTTAAAAGGTTATAAAATACTTCTGGAGGACCAGGACTTTTGCCCTTTCGGTATGTCTCTCGGGGGACCGCGACGCAAGTACCTGTGAGGTTTTGGGCCCGTCGGACCCTCCGGCGGCCTTGCGGGAAAGTTCCTCGAGCAGTTTTTATGTAGGGGCCACGTGTATTCAGTTGGTGGACAACCCACTTATTAGCAAAAATGAGCCTGTATATTCATTTAAATGCCTCAACTACCACATTATTCAGTCAGTGCACTTCATTAGACACACATATGCTAGCAACAACTTGTAGAACGCTCAGTTTGTCCTCAAAAGTCTAATTAGGGTGGCCTGTTCAAAAACCCCCTGTCAACAACGTATTGGATAGGTGACAAGTGGAAGGCCTTCCGCCACGCGTGCACGCCTTGCATGTGTCACTGCATGCGTCGTGGGTATAAAATAACGTGACGGGCTGTATGCGTCACTGCATGCGTCATGCATAGAGCAGTCCGTGGCGCGTGAGCGCGCTGCATGCATAGAGCAGAATGACACGCATGCGCGTCCTGCATGCGTCACTGCATGCACGATGTATAGAGAAGACCGTAAAACATGCACGCGTTGTATGCGTCACTGAATGGATTCAGCATATAAGAGACCGTGACGCATTTAAACGCTTAAATAACCACGCATCACGCATGTATCATATAGACATGAGCAACCGTCCATCATTCACCGATCGTGCAGATGTTTAGGGGTCAAAATGTCAAAATAGGTAGAGTTGTCCACGAAAATGCAGTGACATAAATTGTAGGTGGAAGACCTCCCGTTGGGAAACGATAGTTTGAAGGGTCTGGACATTTTAGATTATTTTTGTCTAGAAGCCCCCTATTTATCCCCCAAATGTCCAAAGTTGTTAGACCCTCCTGAAAAATCGTCCCTCCCCCACCACTGAAAGCTTCACAAGGCTGTTCAGGGTTATATCAGACAAGGCTGTGTGATTAATCTTGTGATTGGGTGAAAAAACATTCCCTTTTCCTCCAGAGCCAGGTGCTCTCTGTATGTTGTCGGGGGCCACCCGGCGGGCCAGAATCTAGAATATGGGACCCCTCGGACCTTTCTGGAAATTTCCTCGTATAGCTTATTTTAATGGCTATTCCATAGCGGTTTCGTGGAAGTGACCCCGACAGGGTCAACCGATCCAAAACCGGGTCACATGCAACCGTCCATCATCCACCGGTCGTGCGGAAAAGCCGGGGGACTTTGTGACTTTGTTTAGGGGTCCATGAAAATGTAATGTACACAAAGACAGTTTCCACAAAGGCCCTCGGGGTCCTGAGAGACCCCAAACATCACAGTCACTTGCGTCACAGTCCCACAAGCAGCATACTGAAAGGGCAAATGCGTCGGTGCCCAAAAAGTATTTTATTTCATTTTTTATGTATTACTCTGCAACCCATTCATTTCAATGGATGATGCTTGAAATTGAGGCCTTGAACATAAAAGATCCTAGCTTGAAAGTGAAAATGAGCATTTCATGATTTGATAACGACATATATGCGAATAATAAAGTGTGCTCATTGAATAATGTGGTTTTTGAAACATAGAATTGAATATATTTTAGTTAAACATTGTTAATAAGTGCTATGTTCACCAACTCACTACACGTGGCCTATTACTATAAATTGCAGGTGGAAATTTTTCGCTAAGTCATACAGGAAGTGTCCACCTGCAGTTTATAGAATGGACCATGTGTAGTGAGTTCGTGGAAATGCATTTTTTAAGCATAATTAAGCATTCTGTGAGTTGCTGCTAACATATGTATGTCAAATAAAGTGTACTGAGGGAATAAGGGGGTTCTTTAATCGAATATATGAATACATTGGACAAAAAAGTAGTTATCAAGAAAGACTACAAAGGACTACAAATATGGCAACCAGGAAGTGTCCACCTGCAGTTTATATAATGGACCACGTGTAGTGAGTTCGTGGAAATGCATTTTTAAGCAAAATTAAGCATAATTAAGCATTCTGTGAGTTGCTGCTAACATATGTATGTCTATTTAAGTGTACTAACAGACTAACAGGGTCTATAATACATATAGATTATTATAAAGTGTGTCCACCAACTTAATACGTGTATACTATTCTCATAAACTGCAGGTGGACATTTGCCCCGTTTTCACTAAGTCATACAGGAAGTGTCCACCTGCAGTTTGTGTGAATAGACCACGTGTAGTGAGTTGGTGGAAATTCATATTTATGCTTTTTTAAGCATAAATATGCATTCTGTGAGTCGCTGTTAACATATGTACGTCTGTTAAGGTGTACCAACTGACTGACAGGGTCAATAATGCATATAGATTACTATACAGTGTTTCCACCAACTTAATACGTGTATACTATTCTCATAAACTGTAGGTGGACATTTTCCCCGTTTTTCACTAAGTCATAAGGGAAGTGTCCACTTGCAGTTTGTGTGAATGGACTACGTGTAGTGAGTTGGTGGAAATTCATATTTATGCTGTTTTAAGCATAAATATGCATTCTGTGAGATGCTGTTAACATATGTATGTCTATTAAGGTGTACCAACTGACTAACAGGGTCAATAATTCATATAGATTACTATAAAGTGTGTCCACCAACTTAATACGCGTATACTATTCTCATAAACTGTAGGTGGACATTTTCCCCGTTTTTCACTAAGTCATACAGGAAGTGTCCACTTGCAGTTTGTGTGAATGGACTACGTCTAGTGAGTTGGTGGAAATTCATATTTATGCTGTTTTAAGCATAAATATGCATTCTGTGAGATGCTGTTAACATATGTATGTCTATTTAAGTGTACTAAAAGACTAACAGGGTCAATAATTAATATAGATTATTATAAAGTGCGTCCACCAACTTAATACGTGTATACTATTCTCATAAACTGCAGGTGGACATTTTCCCCGTTTTTCATTAAGTCATACAGGAAGTGTCCACCTGCAGTTTGTGTGAATAGACCACGTGTAGTGAGTTGGTGGAAATTCATATTTATGCTTTTTTAAGCATAAATATGCATTCTGTGAGATGCTGTTAACATATGTATGTCTATTTAAGTGTACTAACAGACTAACAGGGTCTATATTACATATAGTTTATTATAAAGTGTGTCCACCAACTTAATGCGTGTGGCCTATTCTCATAAACTGCAGGTGGACATTTTCCCCGTTTTTCACTAAGTCATACAGGAAGTGTCCACCTGCAGTTTGTGTGAATAGACACCGTGTAGTGAGTTGGTGGAAATCCATATTTATGCTTTTTTAAGCATAAATATGCATTCTGTGAGATGCTGTTAACATATGTATGTCTATTTAAGTGTACTAAAAGACTAACAGGGTCTATAATACATATAGATTATTATAAAGTGTGTCCACCAGATTAATACGTGTATACTATTCTCATAAACTGCAGGTGGACATTTCCCCCGTTTTTCACTAAGTCATACAGGAAGTGTCCACTTGCAGTTTGTGTGAATGGACTACGTCTAGTGAGTTGGTGGAAATTCATATTTATGCTGTTTTAAGCATAAATATGCATTCTTTGAGATGCTGTTAACATATGTATGTCTATTAAGGTGTACCAACTGACTAACAGGGTCAATAATTCATATAGATTACTATAAAGTGTGTCCACCAACTTAATGCGTGTGGCCTATTCTCATAAACTGCAGGTGGACATTTTCCCCGTTTTTCACTAAGTCATACAGGAAGTGTCCACCTGCAGTTTGTGTGAATATACACCGTGTAGTGAGTTGGTGGAAATCCATATTTATGCTTTTTTAAGCATAAATATGCATTCTGTGAGTCGCTGTTAACATATGTACGTCTGTTAAGGTGTACCAACTGACTAACAGGGTCAATAATGCATATAGATTACTATACAGTGTGTCCACGAACTTAATACGTGTATACTATTCTCATAAACTGCAGGTGGACATTTTCCCCGTTTTTCACTAAGTCATACAGGAAGTGTCCACTTGCAGTTTGTGTGAATGGACTACGTGTAGTGAGTTGGTGGAAATTCATATTTATTCTGTTTTAAGCATAAATATGCATTCTGTGAGATCCTGTTAACATATGTATGTCTATTAACAAAGCTACTCACAATATTGCCGTCCCTGCAAGAACACACAGCTGATACTCGCCGTGGACCCCCTCAGCATATAGCCGGTGAGTTCCGTGAACGCAGCACTTCTCATCAGATTATAGTGAGCTCAGACAAACCTGTACAGATGCAAACAAAGGTAGCTGAGGACACAAACCGCTGGCAAAAAAAGGGCGCAAGACCTAAAGATGCTCGTAATATCAGACTGTCAAGAGTTTCACAAATTGCCGCATTAGCTTCCTCTACCCCAGATATGGCTAAGACTCGACAAGATACTGTTGGTACTCTGCCACCCCCTATACATCTTAAAAATAGATTTGAGGCACTAATGAATATGGGTGAAGAATCCCCAAATGTGGTCAGGCAAAAATCAAAGGTGGACACTGCAGTTGGCAGACTCTCTGTGTCAAACAGGCAACGACACTCTGCTCAGAAAGCACCCGAGCCAAATACTCTGATAGTGGGGGACTCTATTATCAGAAACCTTCGTAGCAGGGCTATACGTACATACTTTTTCCCTCAAGCGATGATTGCTGATGTAAGCAAGGAACTGTCAAACATCCTGAAACAACACAAGTCTGTAAATCGGATTGTCATACATGTGGGGAAAAATGATACTCGAAAAGAGCAGTCGGAGCTTCTAAAAAGGGATTTTAATGAACTCTTTGAAATGCTTGGAAAGCTAAAAGTTCAGTCATTCATCAGTGGACCTCTCCCAGCTCGGGGAACGAATATGTTCTCTCGGCTACTCGGTCTGAACACTTGGCTGCAAAAAACATGCAACACGAGAGGACTGAACTTCATTGACAACTTTAATCTCTTTTGGAGTCAAAGACAACTTTTTACAACAGATGGCCTCCACCCAAACAATCTTGGTTCAAGAGTGCTAAAGGACAATATCCTCTTCTCCCTTCTTCACCCATCAGTAGAGTGTGCCACTCCACTCCTAAATGGCACAAATACACCTGGCCATAGCGACCCACCTCAGCAGTTGGATGGACATTTGGATAACACCACTCAGGCTGTACCCTGCCCAGTGACATCACATCAGTTAGAAGATGACGAGGACTCGACACCCAAGGACGTTTCTGTGGATAACAACCGGGAGAGCCAAAACAACATACTTCAGTCTTCAGAAACACCAGACTTGCAGGCCCTCTCACTACACACTTTCTCCCTCTCTACCACATCATCTCTTTTGAGCTTCTCAGAGAAAATGGAGGAACTAGTATTTGCTGGAACAAAACTCTCCCACTCTATTGTCGCGAGTCCACAGGTTTCAACTAAAAAGCGACGGGCCCCACAACCACTAAAGACTCTGGGTCAATCTGGCCAACCTGTTCCCTCTGAAAGAGCTCTCCGTCCTCTGCCACAACGTCAGGGATCACACAAACCCCCATCTGCTGGAGATGGACTAAACAAGACTGCAAATAGCACTGGTAACTGATATGAATTGGGTCCCTGCTATGATAACACCAGCAATCTCAAATATTTACAGAACAAGTGGGAACCCATTGTTCCTTTAGTTTTCCCTATATCTGTCCTGACAAGTGATCGCAAAACTAAGGCCTTTTCCAGTCGTATGGCAAGCTATCTAATCTAATACCTTTTAGACGTCACTCTGAGAATGACAGGGGTAAAAAACTAAAAACAGTTACTATTCAATTAGCACTTTTAAACATCCGTTCACTAAAAAACAAATCCTTTTTGGTCAATGACCTCATCACCAGTAACAAACTGGACTTCATGTTTCTAAATGAAACTTGGTTAGATGATAGTTGTAGTGCTACAATCCTCAATGAATCTGCCCCCCCAAACTTTACTTTTATAAATGTCTGCAGAGCTGTAAGGAGAGGTGGAGGAATAGCTGCTCTATTTAAAAATCTCTTTGACTGCAAGCAAGTTTTACTTGGTGACTACCTGTCCTTTGAATACTTGAGTATTGCTTTAAAAGGTTCACCACGCATTCTGTTCACAATTATTTACAGACCTCCCAAATACTCCCCAGTCTTTGTTGATGATTTTTCGGAACTGTTATCAGCTATTTCCTCAGAATTTGACTGCTTTGTTATTGCTGGAGATTTTAATATTCACGTAGACAAGACAGAAAACAATAATGCAAATGAACTTTTAAATGTTTTAAACACTTTTGATCTGATCCAGCATGTGCACGGTCCCACACACAATCGTGGACACACTCTGGATCTGCTCATTAGCAAAGGTCTAAATATTTCATCCACTATTATTAGAGATGTGGCACTGTCTGATCATTTCTGTATTTTCTTTGATATATCAATTAGTCCTGCCACTGAAGATAGACCTGTCTCTATAAAAAAGAGATTCATAAATGAGAACACCAGTGAGCTATTTATGAATGCTATGTCTTTGTCACCGAGTATATCTGCACACTCTATTGATGTTCTCCTCGATAGCTTTAATGAAAAAGTAAAAAATGCTATCGATGACATTCCTCCAGTAAAGGTCAAAGCGATAACCGGCAGGCATAAAGCACCCTGGAGAAACTCACCAGAAGTACAAAGCATGAAAAGAACATGCAGAAAAGCTGAGCGTATGTGGCGAAAAACCAAACTTGAAGTTCACTATAACATCTATAAAGACAGCCTGCATGCCTTCAATGTTGACTTAGGCAAAGCCAGACAGAATTTTTTCTCTAACATTATAAACAGCAAAATAAATAACACTCGCACCCTTTTTGCAACTGTAGAGAGACTAACAAATCCCCCTAGTCAAGTTCCGAGGGAAATGCTGTCTGATGACAAATGCAATGAGTTTGCAACTTTTTTCCTTCAAAAGATCAGTAATATCAGAATTGAAATCAGCAAAGCTTCATGCGGCAGTCAGGTCAGTCTGACTTCAGTACATCAGAAATTAGTTACTTTGTCTGAATTTCAGACAATTGATCTCAAAACCCTGGAGGAAACGGTCCAGCATCTTAAGGCGTCAACTTGCAGCCTTGACAACTTCCCACATCCTTTTTCCAAAGAGTGTTTAACTGTTTGGAAGCAGATCTCCTAAAAATAGTTAATACCTCACTGCTCTCAGGAACTTTCCCCGAGTCCCTAAAAAATGCAGTTGACAAACCTCTTCTAAAAAAAGGCCAATCTAGACAAAACCTTACTGTCTAACTACAGACCAATATCAAATCTTCCTTTTATAGGCAAGATCATTGAAAAGGTTGTCTTCAATCAGCTGACCAAATTTTTGAACTCAAATGGCTACCTGGACAATTATCAGTCTGGTTTCCGTCAGCATCATAGCACAGAGACAGTGCTCATAAAAATAATTAATGATATTCGATTGAATTCTGATTCAGGCAAAATATCAGTTCTGGTTTTACTAGATCTCAGTGCTGCTTTTGACACAGTGGATCACACCATACTCCTAAATAGGCTGGAAAACTGGGTAGGGCTTTCTGGATTGGTACTTAAATGGTTTGGGTCATACCTTAAAGGGAGAGGTTACTATGTGAACATAGGCAACCATAAATCTGACTGGACACCCATGACTTGTGGTGTTCCACAGGGCTCAATTCTAGCTCCGCTCCTCTTCAACCTGTATATGCTCCCACTTGGCCAAATAATGAAAAAGTACCAAATTGCCTACCACAGCTATGCAGACGACACTCAGATCTACCTAGCCCTCTCACCCAATGACTACAGGCCTATTGACTCTCTTTGCCAATGCATTGATGAAATTAACAGCTGGATGTGTCAAAACTTCCTTCAGTTAAATAAAAACAAAACTGAAGTCATTGTTTTTGGTAACAAGGATGAAACTAACAAAGTAAACACATACCTTGACTTAAGAGGTCTAAAGACACAAAGCAAGGTAAAAAATCTTGGGGTCATTTTGGAGTCTGATCTTAGTTTCAGCAGCCATGTCAAAGCAATAAGCAAATCAGCGTACTACCATCTCAGAAACATAGCCAGAATCAGATGTTTTGTCTCAAGCCAAGATTTAGAGAAACTAGTTCATGCTTTCATCACCAGCAGGGTGGATTACTGTAATGGACTCCTTACAGGTCTTCCCAAAAAGACCATCAGACAGCTGCAGCTCATACAGAACGCTGCTGCCAGAATTCTGACCAGAACCAAAAAATCTGAGCATATCACTCCAATCCTCAGGTCCTTACACTGGTTACCAGTTACTTTTAGAATCAACTTCAAAGTATTATTAATTGTCTATAAATCACTCAATGGTCTAGGACCTAAATACATCTCAGAAATGCTCATTGAATATAAACCAATCAGACTTCTCAGATCATCAGGATCAAGTCAGTTAGAGATAACAAGGGTTCACTCAAAACAGGGCGAGTCAGTGTTTAGCCATTACGCCACCCGTAGCTGGAATCTGCTTCCAGATGACATCAGACATTCACCAACAGTAGATACTTTTAAGTCCAGATTAAAAACACACTTGTTTAGCTGTGCATTCACAACCTGAGCACTGTGCTACTTTACATCAACTGCACTTCTATTTCTAATTTATTTTTATTTTGCACTTATTCTTTCGTTTTGAATAATTTGCATTTTAAAGATACGTTTTATTCTTTCTGTCAATCATTTTATGTAAAGCACTTTGAATTGCACTTGTGTATGAAATGTGCTATATAAATAAACTTGCCTTGCCTTGCCTTGCCTATTAAGGTGTACCAACTGACTAACAGGGTCAATAATTCATATAGATTACTATAAAGTGTGTCCACCAACTTAATACGCGTATACTATTCTCATAAACTGTAGGTGGACATTTTCCCCGTTTTTCACTAAGTCATACAGGAAGTGTCCACTTGCAGTTTGTGTGAATGGACTACGTCTAGTGAGTTGGTGGAAATTCATATTTATGCTGTTTTAAGCATAAATATGCATTCTGTGAGATGCTGTTAACATATGTATGTCTATTAAGGTGTACCAACTGACTAACAGGGTCAATAATTAATATAGATTACTATAAAGTGTGTCCACCAACTTAATGCGTGTGGCCTATTCTCATAAACTGCAGGTGGACATTTTCCCCGTTTTTCACTAAGTCATAAGGGAAGTGTCCACTTGCAGTTTGTGTGAATGGACTACGTGTAGTGAGTTGGTGGAAATTCATATTTATGCTGTTTTAAGCATAAATATGCATTCTGTGAGTTGCTGTTAACATATGTATGTCTATTTAAGTGTACTAACAGACTAACAGGGTCTATAATACATATAGATTATTATAAAGTGTGTCCACCAACTTAATACGTGTGGCCCATTACTATAAACTGCAGGTGGAAAAGCCAAAATTAGTTTGTAAGTTGTCGAATAGTGCTTCCGTGGTACGGGGGGGGGCGGGTGTCGACCCGGGTGGTCCTCGGACCATTTTGGCAAAAGTAGTTGGTTAGTGGTCAAATAGTGCTTCCGTGGTACGGGGGGGGCGGGGGTCGACCCGGGTGGTCACCTGACCATTTTGGCAAAAGTAGTTGGTTAGTGGTCAAATAGTGCTTCCGTGGTACGGGGGGGGGCGGGGGTCGTCCCGGGTGGTCACCTGACCACTTTGGCAAAAGTAGTTGGTTAGTGGACAAATAGTGCTTTGGTGGTACGGGGGGCGTGTCAGGGGGCGTCGCCCGGCAAGATAGGGACCAATCCGTGAGAGGCAATGAGGTCCCAAGACCACCTGCCAAAGATAGTTGGGAAGTGGAAGAATATCATGTTCGTGGTCATCCGGGGGAAGCACCAACCACCCACCCCTGGACTACGGCAATGGGATGAGCCCCATTCACTTCAGTTGGGCCGTGGACAGGCTTGGCGCCACACTGTGGCCGAGTGCCGAAGCGCAGCTGGGGACCTCTTCGCTTGGCGCGCCTCCCGTACGGACCCCCTTCAGCGGGGGGGCGAACTTTCACCCCAGGTCTGCTCAGGGCGGTCTCCCCTTCGGTTGACCCCGACGTCAGACCCCCGAAAAATCTGGCGTCCTCGAAACCATTTCCACCACCCTGTTAGAGCAATGAAGCCGTGGACTGCTTTGAAAAGTCTGGGACTATCTAGAGGAAGGGCGTCCGCCAGTAGCTGCCCGAAGCGGTGGCTCTGGGGAAACGGAAGTGCACAGTGCGGCCACGGTCAAAGCCTTGGTGGAACGGCGACCTGTGCTGCCGCGCCCCTGGGTCGAGGTGGGGTGGCTGTCATCCAAGCGGGAGCGGGGGAGTTGCCGCCATCCGCCAGAGGCCGAATCCTGCATCCGTCCTCCGAGTAGGAGGAGCAGGGGAAGGGAGTGCCGAGTGCGGCCACCGCCTGCCAGAGGCAGGAGCCTGCGTCCGTCCGCCCAAGGGGGAGGAGCAGGGGACGGGGAACACGCCCCGCTAAAGGAGGAGCCACCGCCGGCCGCCAGGGGGCGGACGGTCGAGCCGTCTACCGAGGGCCCAGGGCCACCGCAAGGCATCGCGAAGGAGAGTAACCCGGCTGGTTGAGGACCGAGCGGCAGCATGTCAGGGAACCGGACTATAATTTTTTTTTTCCTCTCTCCCCTCTCTCTTTCCGGTCGCTCCGAGGGCTCCCGTCTCCGGTGTCCCGTCTCGTCGCTGCATACCCCCTGTGAGGGGTGATGGGGGTATGTAGTAGAGTAGGCGGGGCGAGACCGTGGTTCGAGTAATTGTGAATTAGCGCCAGTTGTGCGCACACCGGGCTCGAATCACGGAGGAGATGGGAGCATATAAGAGAACGAGCGACCGGACCGTCGAGGACAGAGGTCCGGGCCTGAAGTGTTTGTATGTGTATTTATGTTTTACTGTGTTGTTGTTCGGCTGTTATATTACTTTATTAATTCTTTTAAAATGTCTTCTGGTTCCCGACTCCTTCCTTCCCTACTTGAATCTCTCTACAGACATGAGTTTACTGTGTGGACGGATAACAATCCGCTTACGTATATTCTGACCAAGCCAAAGCTGGATGCTTGCGGTCAGCGCTGGGTATCGAAACTTGCACCGTACTCCTTCAAGATCAAATATGTTCCTGGAAAACTCAATGTGCTCGCTGATGCACTCAGTAGAGATGCGTTTGTCAAGCCTGTGGTTCAGCGACTTCTATCAGAGCCCTATTCTACACTGATAGGAGAAGTGCAAGGTGTTGAAGTTGGAAATGTGCAAAAAGTGTTCAGACTTACCTGTCAACCGCAGTCATTAAGATCGGACTCCCTTGACGTCTGTCTTAATGTATCAATGTCTGCTGATGATTTATCATCAGTACTGTCTTCTTGTGATGAATGGGAAACTGGAACTGCATGTAGAGCCACATCAGTCGCAGAACATATTAACTCTTTGATCTGTGGTGACAAAGAAGTGAACGTGCCAATGAGAATCTGTACGTGTTACGAATTTTGAAGCAATGGGATAAACTTTCAGTGCTTGATGGAATCCTGTACAGAGTTATTAAAGACCAGCTCACAAAGCACAAGAGATTTCAATTCGTCTTACCGGAGTCTTTGAAATGTCAAGCACTTTCTGGCATTCATGACCTAGCTGGTCATCAAGGACAGCCACGCACTTTGTCTTTGGGCCGTCAGTGATTTTTCTGGCTCGATATGGAGCGTGATGTGAGAGATTATGTGAAGAAATGTCCCAGGTGTGTCTTCAGTAAAACTCCTGAGCCTGCAGCTAGAGCCGCCCTCGAGAGTATCAAGACAACAGCCCCGCTGGAACTCGTTTGCATCGACTTCTGGTCTGCTGAGGATCGACACCACAGTTCTGTGGATGTTCTAGTTATAACGGATCACTTCACAAAGCTTGCTCTTGCGTTTCCATGTATGGATCAAACAGCGAAAACCGTAGCTAAGATACTGTGGGATGGATTTTTCTGGGTCTACGGATTTCCCCAACGCATCCATTCATACCAGGGATCTTCATTTGAGAGTTAAACTGATTGCTGAGCTTCTCTAATTAGCTGGCATTGACAAGTCCAGAACTACACCTTAACACCCGATGGGGAATGGTGGTACTGAAAGATTCAATAGAGCACTAGGCAACATGCTCAGGTCCCTTCCACCTAGGCCTAAGCTGAAGTGGCCGCAGCTGGTACAGACCATAACTTTTGTGTACAACTGTACAGCTCATGAAACAACAGGCTTTGCCCCGTTCTACCTTATTTTCGGCAGAGTACCGCGGTTGCCGGTTGACCTAATGTTCCAGAGTGTTTCGAAGGATAGTTCAGTTTGTGACTACGACCAGTACGTTCAATCGCTCATCAGTGACCTCCAATCTGCTATGGCAGTAGGTCAAGTCCATGCTGCTCGAGAGCAAATGCACCAGTCCGACCAATATAACAAGAGAGTCAAAGGATTTCCTCTAGCCATCGGTGACCAGGTACTTGTGGTGAACAAAGGATGTGGAGGGAAACGGAAACTTGCTGACAGATGGGAGCCTGTTGTAAACACAGTCGTTGCCACATCTATAGGATCTCTGACAAAGCTGGAAATGAGCGTACGGTGCACCGCAATCTCCTTTTGCAAGTTAACTTCCTGCCTTTATCTGATTCAGATAGTTCAAGTCAAGAGAATGATGATGCACATGCCAGCAGTGTCCCTCCACAGTCTGATCCAACATTCCCTGATGTCCGAACCGCTCCGTTCCAAAGGGATGCTTGTTCAAATGTTGCTGAGGTTAATCCTGCGGATGATGCTGAGAACGACTCTGTGGAACTCCCACGTGCTGAGTCTGTGTCTGATGTCCCCTGTGTAGCTACTTGTGGTGATGACCGTACTAGTTCATGGGTGTTTTCTCAGTTGTCCAACCAACCAGAGTCAAAGTCTCAACTTGTTACCCCATTAGTTGATGACAGTACTGTGGCTGGTGCTAACCCTTTTCCCAAAATCCAGTTCCTACACAAGGTCCCGTAGCTGATCTAAATACAGCAGATCGTTACTCTACCAGATTCGGGAGAGTTATTAGGCCTGTAAGTAGAAACATTTAATCTATGGTTCATCTCGAGAACATATTAAGCTTAGATTCTGGGTCTACGGTGATTCAAATTTGAATGTGTAAACTGTTTCCAATAAATATGAAACAGTGGGTGTCCATGTAATTTCTGGAACCTGTTTCTTTTTTTTTTGTTTCTGACACATCTGTTTCTGACACATTCTTTACCAATGTCTTGATTAACGTTTATATATGGTCAATCTATACGAGGTGTAATGGGCACCTTTGTTATCTGTGGAATGTAATGGAATTTGGCCAATTTCATAACATTTTTATCCCTTTGTTGGGTAGCTTTTGTTGCTGTTGTTTCCACTGTTTGTTTAGAGTGGTAGCCTGGCTTTTGACCAGTGTACAGTTTTTCTAATGTTTCATAATTTTGTGTGATTCTGGGGGGTGAGTGTAACAGGTACAAAATGTAACTAGTTTATTTCGAATTTTATCTCTTATTTAGAATTACACAAAAAGCATATTTATTGTGTTTACCTGATATTCTGTCTATGTGTGCGCCTTCCCCTTTAAATATTCTGTGAACAGTGTTTTACGGAATTTCCGGTCTGTTCAAGTCCTCTTCCCTTTTCGCACTGGCTGTGCATGGGAGATGTAGGTTCCTGTTGATCTCAGACCAATTGTTGTAATATTTGGTTAAAACTCATTCTTTTATATATTCTGTTTTAGTGAGACAAGTGATATTGTCTTACGTGTTTATTTTATCATGGTTTTGTATACTTTCATTTGGTTATATCTATTGTTTGATTAACCGATGTACGTGGAACACGTGGGCTAAATGTTACACGTCTTTTCTGTTAACAGAGGGACAAAAGGGCAAGACTGATGGACATCTGCTGTCCTGCGTGTTCAAAAATTGGACTTATGGACTTCGGATGAACAAAAGTTGAAGTTTATTAAGTTGAATCTCAGCGCTGGGCTGTCTCACACACTCACTCTACGCACAGAGTACTACCAGAGATCAGCCCCGCTTAAACAGTGTACAACATATTTATTTGTGTATGTGAGAGGTGTGTTTTCAGGCTTGCTTCGAATCTTGACCAATCGTTGGACCAGTTCTCAGCTGACGTTTTCTTCTCCTCCATCTATTTGCTTGGCTTCTGTGAAAACAATGCACTCCCCCAACTTGATCACATCTGTTAACCCCTGACCTGAGGCCCCAATGGCTATAGAATGTTGGGCAACCATAGCCGCGCACACACCTGTTCACATCCTGTTGAAAACGTCTCACTGCACCATAATATGCCTGATTAGTCTCTTAACCCTTTTAACACACACATACTCCCAACCCCCATATCCTGTTGTAAATACCCTCTGCACTCTAATATTCACCCTTAATCTTCCAGACCTTTAAGCACACACTTCATTCGTAATTGTTCACACTAATACACACATTCTACTATTGATTATATGTAAGCCATAAAAAGAAATAAAATGTAATAAAAACGTAGATTGTAATTAAATGAACATTGTAATAAAAAACATAACTTTAAAACCCTTCAATCCCTCTCTTGACCTCAGAAAGAGGTCACAAACACATATCCCACATATTTAGTCCCTCTTCATTATATAGGGTACAACACAATTATATAAAAAATTCAAAGACATCAAATTTAAGAACATAAAAATCGAAGGTATATATAAAAAAAAAAATACGTAAAACATCCCTATGCACGGCTTTCCTCTTCCTCACTGTCATCCTGATAGTGGTCTGCTGCTAATAATGGCATTTCGTACGGGGGCGGGTTGGGGTCTCTTTTCTCTATAGCTGTGACAATTAGTCGGTTACAGAGTGATCTGATACACGGAACACAGCAACATCCACAGGTAACCAGGATGGCCACAAATACGGCTACAGATACTACGATGGACATGATCAATGCCTTCCATTTTCCTAAGGCCCTCTCTAGCCATTGGCTCACCGGGTTATCTATGCCGGACGCTTCTTTCATTTCCACAGATAACACCCTGAGGCCTTCTAATGCTTTAGTGACCGACCCATCTGGCGCAGTGTTGTTGGGGATGAATGTACAACATTGTTCTCCAAACATGTGACAAACTCCACCCTTTTCTGCCAGCAACATATCCAAAGCCATCCTGTTTTGTATGGCCATAAGGGAAGTAGGAGCCAATTGTTCTGAGAGACCCTCGACCGCTTCTCTAGTTAGGTTGGCCAATCTCATAACGTTATAGTGTACATAATTTATCCTATCCACATTTTTGTTGGGCGTTACAGGGAACAGTGCAGCTATAATGGGTATGTTCTCAAATCCTGTAGCTATCTGGTCTGCTAGTTATATTCATCAGGGACTCCCCTTGGGATCCCTATAGAGTCTATATAGGTGGGGCTATTTAGAGCTAAATCAATTGTGGTGATCCTTTTAGCTAAGACATGTCTTCGCCTGCGGCGTGCTATAGAGGCTGCTAATAAACTAGGGCCTTTAACTACTCTTTCACCTATTAGAGTCAATGGTGCTCCTAGCCTTACCATCGCACACAGTCCTCTAGTCTTAGATGGTACACGTACAAATAATCGTCTGTCACCACAATAATAATACAGTCCTGCTCTAGCCCAGGATCCTATTTTTGTTCCATTTTCGTTACCTATAATGACCTCACACCACTCCTCATCAATTTGCCCATAGTTTCGCATTAACATGGGACTGCGTGTGAGCTTGTGTCATAATTGATGGTGTTAAAATCAGGGGCAGGACTGGGCGACCATCAGGAGCTTGCCACAGGCCATCACTGGCCTGTATCGCTCCATGTTCCCGCCAGACAGAGAGCTCCTCTGGACACGCATGTTTTTGTTCATTTACCAACGTGGAACGAGTGAATGGTGGCAGAACGTGATCAGCAGACAAAATGGCCTGCAACTGCATGTTAGGGTGATATCCAGCTGCTTGTTTAGCAGCATGGTCTGCAGCATCATTGCCTTTGGCAATGTCTGAATTACTGAGGTCATGGCCTTGACATTTGATGACAGCTACCTCTGTTGGAAAAAATAGTGCTGTAAGGAGGGCCGTTACCTCCTTTTCATGCACTATTGGTCGTCCAGATGAGGTGACAAACCCACATCTCTGCCACACTGGTAGTTCAACATGCACTGCTCCGACCACATAGGCTGAATCGCTGTAAATGTTAACACGCCTGGGGCCGGCAAATTGCAAGGCTTTAGTTACAGCTATTAATTCTGCTCTTTGTGCAGATTGTTTCCCCTCCAGGAGCTGTGCTTCCCTAGTGTAAAACTGTCCATCCTTTAATTCCACCACGGCATATGCAGATGTCAATATGCCATTGTCTTTACGGAAACAGCACCCATCTGTAAAGAGGGTCATCACTTCTGATGTCTCAGCCAATGGAGACGCTGTCAGATTCTGTCTGACACGTGACGCCTGTTCCGTAAGGGGTGCACAGTCATGTGGTTCCCCTGAGGAGAACAAGTCAGCCATGTTTACCCCTTCATGGGTATAAGTAATGTGTGGTGCCATCAAACATTTGGCCAGTTTGCGCTGACGTAACGGAGAAAATGTAAATGATGCTGAGTTAACAAAGGCTATGACTGAATGTGACGTCAGTACGGTCAGTCTGTGGCCCATGACCATATGAGAAGATTTGTCAATGATCTTGGCCAGGCCTGCAGCAAATCGTGCACAGGCAGGTTGTCTTTGCTCAATGGGGTCTAGCAAAATGCTAATATATAGTAACACCCTTCTGGTTCCTGCATGTTTTTGGAAAAGGACGCCATGTGCACTGTGCACTGTTTCTGAGGCATCCAGAAAGAATGGTAATGTGTAGTCTGCACTGTGCAGGTGTGCAGCGTGTGACATTTGTTTCTTCAGGTCAATGAAGGCCTGTTCTGCTTCGGGGGTCCATGTTAGCTGACCCGTGAGGTTGCGCATGCCTTGTTCTCTGACCATTGACCTCAGTGGGCTGGTAACTGCTACATACATGGGAATGTAGTTTCTGCTGAAACCTGTGAGGCCTAGGAAGGATAACATGTCCTTCACTGTGTTTGGTTTGGGGTGTGCCAAAATGCCATCACGTTGACGGTGTGAGAGAGTGGAGCCCTGGCCTGTGATTAGTCTGCCCATAAACGTAACTGAGGGGCGACATAGTTGTAATTTTTCTTTGCTCACCTTAAATCCTGCCTCCCTCAATCTACCCAAGATGGCTTCAGTGGCCCCTAGGCAGTCTTCCTCTGAAGCTGCTGCCAACAACAAGTCATCCACATACATTATCAGTACACATGATGAGGGCAGGATGCAATGCTGCAATTTATCTTTTAACACCTGATTGAAAATTCCTGGTGATAACACAAAGCCCTGGGGTAGTCTGTTATACGAAAATTGTGTACCTCTATATGTAAATGCCAAACATGATTTACATTCCTCTGCAATGGGAATGCAGAAAAAAGCATTAGCCAAATCAATACATGTAAACCATTGGTGTTCTGGAGTCAGGCTAGAAATCGCTGTGTACGGATTGGGCACAGAGAGGGTGGGCGTTGTGACTAGTTCATTAATTCGCCTTAAGTCATGTACCAATCTGTACTTCTCAGTACCTGGTTTCTGGACCGGGAAAATAGGAGTATTCCACGGGGATTGCCACGTGGAAATAACCCCCCTTTCACACAGTCCCTGTACTGTGCTTGCAATACCTTCTTCAGCCTCTGGTTTGTTACGATATTGGGGAATCCAAAGGGGTTCCCTGGGCTTGATTGCAAATGTGACAGGGGTGATATCGCACAGGCCCACATCTGTGGGGCCTTGTGACCACAGGGAGGCTGGTTGCCTGTCAATCAGCTCTTTTGCTCCCTCACCATCTGTCATTTCCCTACCATGTGTTCTTGACAGCTGACGTTGTGTCAGCGTCCCAGAATCATCAGTGTTCTGATTGATCCAATATGCATCATGTGTTTTAGAATATAACACGCCTTCAATGTCACAGAGCGCCCAATCTTGAGCTGCCTTAAGGGTTTTAGTCATCCCTCCTAATTCCCTAGCTTCATGGCCTGGGTGGAGTGCTAGTGAAATATGTGGTGTTGCTGTTTTAGTCATACGGTACCATATTAGCTGGTCCGGGGTTAGGTCAATCATGGCTACTACACCCTGTTTTCCCACAAACAATCCCTCCCCTTGTAATCTCCACATGTGTCCTTCCATTTGCTGGAAAGACTCTTGGTACAGTAAATCACCGGTTCTGTCATAATAAAGTGTACAATGTAGAGGGTCAATGGGAGGAAGGAACACTGCCAGGTCTTTTATCCATGGCAGATTACGGTTATATAGAGACATAACTCCGGTGTGTGATGCCGTAACATCCAATTCCACCCAATAAATGTCAGCCATTTCCACTAGGGGTCCCCCTAATAGAACGTGCTGTGATGCTATGCTTTGATTTTGGGAACAGTCTATGCTAGTGCCATCTGGAAAAGTAACTGTCACCCCTTTTGGGGAACACAACACACTAGCTCTCAATTTTATTAATAAATCTCGTCCCAACAGGGGAACGGGCGCGTTGGAGGAACATAGAAACGTGTGTACAAGTCTCTGATTTACCACCTTAGTGGTAAGAGGGGTGGTGAAAGGCCAATATTCTAACCCGCCAGAGAAACCCATTACTCCCACTGTTTTATCACTGATCTGTGCATCAGTGATGTGGCATCTCTGCACAGTGGAGTATGTTGCTCCGGTGTCTACCAGAGCTTTTAGTGGCCTGCCATTTACCACTATTTCCAGGAGAGGCTCCCCCGTACCTCTCGTGGGTTCTCTGTGTGGGCCCCTTCAACAATCCCCTAGGTCTCCCCCAGAGCCCCAATTTGGGTCGCACTCGGGGTGCATGGGTGCTTGAAAGCTGTGGGGAGCCGAGTGCTGTTGCCCCGGGGAGTGTCGTGAGGTTCGAGGTCCACGACCTCTGGTTCCACCTCTAAGAGGACCCCATCCCCCTGCAGGTGGACCCGTGGCCTGACTGTCCTGACGATATGGACATTCACCCCTCCAATGATCAGGACTTCCACACCCGAAACATGTCCCTTTTGGGCGTCCACCTTGGCCTCTACCCCTAAAGTTTTGGTACCCACCTCTCGGCCTAAACTGCTGCCATGGTGGCTGTTGTACCCCTCCCTGGTTGTACCCGAAATACGGGGGTATAACGGAGGGAGTAGGAGGACCTTGGTTTTCCATCTGACCTGACTGACTGTTCCCTTGTTGTGGGGTGTTCTGTAGCATTTGTTTGGGTTTCTTGCCTCCCCTTGCAGCCTCCAGCTGCAGTTTTACTAGTTGGGCCTTGGCTACCTCCAGCTCATCTAATTCTTTACTTTGCTTATCCCCCAGTTTATCAATATGGAACACTAAATGGCGTTCCCACACCTCATTTGAGGCCCCTGGCATGTCTGGATTATTATCTAAGGCCTGTTTCACTCCGTTGGGGGCCCCGGACATTACAGCGGTTCTAAAAACGTCCCTAGTGATAGGATTATTTAAGCTATTTTCTTCCACCATCTGTTCCCACTCCGCAGCACACCTGAAATAATATCCCGCTCCCGTCTCACCTGGTTTGATGCGAAATTTAATGTTTTGGTACACAGTAGGTGGGGTGGGGAACATTCGTCTTAGAGCTGTGGCCACAGCAGTAGACACCCGAGTGTATGGTATACTATGACCTACTATAACTATACCTGCATTTTGTTCGAAATCTGTCATTTGAGACACGGTAAAGATTTGTCCTAACAGGCTCCTTATATCTCCCACCGCCAACGTAGTTCCGTGGCACAGAGCATGCAGTTTAGTCAACCACCTGCTTCCTCCAGAGGTGATGGGAGGAAGTTTTGCTAATACAGCCGTCATATCACTATGGCTGAATGGCTGATATTTGGGGACTCCCTGGTTACTAACTAACAGGGGTGCTTGTAGGGTCATGCCTGATCTCTCCCCTTCCTCGTCATTACATGCTGCTGTTAACTGTGAAAACGGCACACTCCCCCCTTCATATCTCCAATTTCCCAGGGGTCTTGGTTCTCTACTTCTTGTGTGGTAAGCGACTGGACCACCTTGATTACTAATGGTGGTCTCTGTTTCCATTGTTCCTCTAATAACTATATTTTTAACTTCTTCCTGATTCTCTACGTCCCCACACTCCCTTTGTTGTCTTCTCCCTCCCTCCTCCTGCTCATTGGGCTCTCCTTCCTGTAAGGTTCTTGTTCCAATGTTAGCTTCACTTACAACCTGACTCCTAGTTTCATTGCGATCTTCCTCATTTGCTATAATTACTAAGTCGGTTACGTGCTGACTCAGTTTTTGTACCTCCTTCATAAGAAGGTCTAACATTGGTACATCCACTTCTATAGCATCTCTTACTGTGACTTGTACTTGTTGTTGGGGAGGGCCATAGGGAGGGGGTTGGCTCACCTCCTCTAGTGACGGATAGAGGCGGGCCTGTGGGGGGCGTGAGCTTGATACTGGCTGTTGCCCACTTCCCTTTTCACTCAGTGACTTCTTAGACTCTGGCGCATTCACTTCCTCTTTCTTCCTCTTACGAGGACTCAATGCTGCGGCTGTCGTAGCAATTTTAGTCCACTACCTTAACTCTTCACGGAGTTCTTTGTTCACTTTATCATGCTTTCCTTTCTCCAAAAACCTAACTTTATCCTTTTTCCCATCATGTGCTTTAACGCGCATGTGAGCTTTTTTCTCCATTTCTCTTATTTTAGGTGCCAAAGAGACACGTGGTGGGTTATCCCATCCATTTTCAACACATATTTGACTCCATCTTTTGCCTAATATCGTTGTTTCCTTCTTATGGTGTTTTACCTCTGTCTGAGCTAATATCATATCTTTCATACGATCCCATTGTTCATTTACAGGAAAACACCCATATTCATCACATTCTCTATCAAATTCTCCCTCCATTTTTTAGGTTATTCAATTCTCTTAATTATACAGTTATCAATTATATTATTATTATCTGTTTTCTATCAATTATTCTAAACACAATATTTTTTTTTTTTTTTTTTTTTCAATTTTCCGTAATTTCCAACACACAATTACATAGACACAAATTACACATAAATTCCTTCAGTTCGGGGGACCATCCACCCGTGTAATAAATGCGTGCGGACTTTAACCTCACGTCTTCTAAATTCGGGGGACCAACCGCCCGTGTATTCGGGGGACCAACCGCCCGTGTAACCTGCGTAAGGACTTTAACCTTACGTCTTCTAAATCGGGGGACCAACCGCCCGTGTAACCTGCGTAAGGACTTTAACCTTACGTCTTCTAAATCGGGGGACCAACCGCCCGTGTAACCTGCGTAAGGACTTTAACCTTACGTCTTCTAAATCGGGGGACCAACCGCCCGTGTATTAATTCAAATTAACAAACCTCAACCGTTGTTAAATTTGGTTTAAATAATGATCAGGAATATTTGCAATTCAACACAAACAATTTAGAGTAGTCAATTAGCAGATGTTCGATAAAACAGGTCTCTGCTCACCTTTTTTTTTTATTCAGCCGGCTGTTGTGTTGAATCCAAGATTTTCCCTCTCCCCGTTTCGTCACTCCGTATTCTTTAAGGATTGTCCGAAATGTCCCTTTTTAGCCAATCACGTCGGCGGTCACCATCTGATGGACATCTGCTGTCCTGCGTGTTCAAAAATTGGACTTATGGACTTCGGATGAACAAAAGTTGAAGTTTATTAAGTTGAATCTCAGCGCTGGGCTGTCTCACACACTCACTCTACGCACAGAGTACTACCAGAGATCAGCCCCGCTTAAACAGTGTACAACATATTTATTTGTGTATGTGAGAGGTGTGTTTTCAGGCTTGCTTCGAATCTTGACCAATCGTTGGACCAGTTCTCAGCTGACGTTTTCTTCTCCTCCATCTGTTTGCTTGGCTTCTGTGAAAACAATGCACTCCCCCAACTTGATCACGTCTGTTAACCCCTGACCTGAGGCCCCAATGGCTATAGAATGTTGGGCAACCATAGCCGCGCACACACCTGTTCACATCCTGTTGAAAACGTCTCACTGCACCATAATATGCCTGATTAGTCTCTTAACCCTTTTAACACACACATACTCCCAACCCCCATATCCTGTTGTAAATACCCTCTGCACTCTAATATTCACCCTTAATCTTCCAGACCTTTAAGCACACACTTCATTCGTAATTGTTCACACTAATACACACATTCTACTATTGATTATATGTAAGCCATAAAAAGAAATAAAATGTAATAAAAACGTAGATTGTAATTAAATGAACATTGTAATAAAAAACATAACTTTAAAACCCTTCAAGACACACTGTAAGACTGTTTATTATTTTCAATCAGGTATGTTACAATTGTCACTCGTCATATTTCTTTTCTGCTATTTTGTCTGTTCACCTCCTTCGCCCTTTTCGCACTGGCTGTGGATGGGAGAGAGGGACAAAAGGGCAAGACACACTGTAAGACTGATTATTGTTTTCCATCAGTGATTAAATGAAGGGTCGAAACGATATCTGGGGCCCGTTTCAATAAGGATGTTCAACCAACACCGAGTTAAAATCTGAACTCTGAGTTGATTTACTCAGAGAATCGCTACTCTGAGTTTTCAGTTTCAGACCAGCTGATTTGAGTTAGTTCAATCCACTCTGAGTAAGTTCACTCTAGGTTACCTTCTGCACGTGCAGCATGGCGATGTAAAGCCATCATCAATTGAGTGAAGATAGCACGATTCACCATGGCAACGGCACGTGACAAAAGCACGTGTTCATTTGTTGCCAATGGAATTGAAGGTACTGTTACAAGCGTACGGTGAATATGAGCACATATTTAGAAAAAAAATATTCACTTTTTAATGCGCAAGTTTATATGTCAATCACTTTTATATTTATTTTGTTGAAACTGTGAAAAAGGGAATTATATTTACCGCTCTCTCTCCCTCTCTCTCTCGCGCGCTCTCTTTCTCTCTCTCTCTCTCTCTCTCTCTCTCTCTCTCACTCTTATGTAGGTGCAATCCTTCTGCAATAAAAAGATCTCGGCAGAAGCTGAATATGAAATACAAGAACATCTTTCAGGTAAGTTTAAAGAAATAAAATGCTCTTGCTAGTAGGATGCCTGTTTGGGAAATGTTAAATATACGACTTAAACTGGCCTTAAAAGTTAAGATAAAACGTCCAAGCGGGGAATCACAATTCTCTCCCTACATAAATGTGACTCTCTGCGAATTAATGCACCTTCCTCATCTATGGGTTCCTGAATAACGGACATGACATTTTAACGTCTGTGTGACTAAATTGAGCGCGAATAGCAATATGAATCAATAAACAAATGTCGTATGCAATTTCAACACTGCTCGCGCGTCGAAAAGTGGAATAAAACCTGCTCCCGACCAGGTCAGGTTCACGGAGTATGTTACTCTGGTTACTCACTCGGAGTATAAGATACCTCGTTTTCTGAAATGGGCTTGACTTACCCCGCGGACGCGGGTTTGACATACCTCGCTTTCTGAAACCAAAAACCCTGAGTATTCCGTTCCGGGTTGACTTACTCTGAGTTTGCACTTACCCTGCTTTCTGAAACGGGCCCCTGATGTGTGAGTGGTTACTACTCCATACGAGAAAAAACACAACACAGACTACATCGGTCAAATGTGCCAGCAGAAAAACTTACAGAAATCGAAAAAAAAAAGTACACTGGGGTTGTGGCGTTTCTGTAGTGTAGTGATTATCACGTTCGCCTAACACGTGAAAGTTCCTCTGTTCTAGACCGAGCAGAAACAGTATGCAGGTTTTGGCGTGAAGCAGTGCAAATGCATCTCGGGATTGTCAAATTCAGCCTCTCTTAGCTCACAGGCTTTGTTCTTTTAGTGACTGTCGCATTCTCCTCACATGATAGGTCCCTAGTTGAAACCTGAGTGGAAACAGGTTGCCTCTTAGTGTGCCAGCAGGAAAACGTAGAGAAATAAAAAAAAAGTATACTGATGTTATGGCGTTTCTGTAGGGTAGTGGTTATCGCGTTTGTCTAGCACGCGGAAGGTCCTCGGTTCGAGATCGAGCAGACACAACATGTGATTTTTGACGCAGGTCTACTCCTTCTTGCACTTTTGGGGTCACCCGTAATGGTACTGATCAGTTATTTAGACTGACCTTGTTTCTCTGTTGCAGTGGTTTTAACGTTCACATCACTCGTGAAAGGCCCCGGATCGTAAATGGGCAAAATCAGACAGAAATCGAACAAGACCCTTGTGAAACTTTTGACCAAAATCAAACCAAAAATCCTTCCCGAAACATGAGTAAAACGCTTTTGTGGTCTGTTTTAAACAAGCGCGAGGTAGACGACGTACCTAGGAGCTGTCCACGTTTCTGTAGTGTAGGAAATATCACATTCGCTTTACACGTGAAAGGTCCTCGGTTCGGAACCGAAGAGAAACATCACCTGATTTAAGCCATAGAGTGGAATAATTACAAGCTAAACAAGCCTTTAAGGATTCAATGCCCGGTTTCGTAGAGAAGGCTTGAGACTAGTCCCAGACTAAGATGAATGTTTGAGATGTGGAGGGGTATGGGAACCGAGGGCCGCACTGGGGCAGAGTCAGGCATGAATTGATCAGTTTATTTCAAAACTGTCACGGTCTTCGTTTTTGATACAACAATAACAGTTTGTGAACTTGACAAAATGTTTTATAAGTGAAACTTGCCACACAAGTCAGTATTTTGTGAGGACTTCTTGACATCCATCATCACTTCAGTATTGCAACACTGTGCAGGTAAGCAGGATGTGATGAGCAAGTTCACTTCTTGGGTGTTTCTTGAACATGTATAAGAACAAAACCCTTCTTTCAAGTACGAAAAGATGTGCAATAAGAAGAGCCAAGCCAATAGGCACTGCTGGGATTTGAACCCAGGATCTCCTGTTTACAAGACAGGTGCTTTGGCCAGCTAAGCCACAGCACCTACGCCCATGTATGCAGGTCATGCTGCTGAAAAGTAACAAAGGCGCAAAAACTCACAGTAAAATGGAGGAAAAAAGGCAGAGGGATTGTTTAAGGCTAATTTAATCTGTGTACACTTTTCATGTAACAACATATCCTTCCCTATTCAAGATGATTTTGAAGAGTTTCCTGTAAACCTAAATTAACCACGACTCTGGTGGGACTCGAACCCACAACCTTTGAATGGCCTCATTACTTAATCTAGAAGTCCAATGCGCTTTCAATTGCGCCAAAGAGCCTTGAGCGCTAATCCTGTACCTGTTCGTCAGGTATGCGGAGCATGGCAAAACTATTTCCTGGATTCAAGAAAAAATCAGTCTACAAAGACAAGGGAGTAATAAAACACAGAGGCCAAACACTAAGCACCGCTGGGATTCGAACCCAGGATCTCTTGTTTACTAGACAGGCACTTTGACCAGCTAAGCCACGGCGCCATTACCCGAAACATGTGTAGCACGTGTAACTGAAAAAACGCAAGGGGCAAAAACAATGATGACAAAGTGTCAAGTTGATGCAGAAGGCAGTCGACAGGTCGAAGCCCTATCTCAAGCAACAGAATGGCACGGAGTATTTTCCTTAAAGTTTAGAGAATATCTCTAACCCTGCACGTTACAACTTGTAACTGAAAAAAACGAAAGGGGCAAAAACAATGATGACAAAGTGTCAAGTTTTAAGAATGTAAACTAATTATGTCCCCTTGTCTAAACAATATTCTACGGTTGAAAAGTCTAGTCGACGGAACACACAAAGTTTCAGGATCCTGGAGACAAAGTTTGACACAGACACCAGGTGCTTGTTCAATCAAAGTCCAAAGTTTATTGTGTTAAGGACTAATATTTATGAGCTTGAAACAGGAGGTGTCACATAAAACCACCAGAGTGGAAAATCACCAGACTTTCTGTTTAGTCTTATTCCTCCTGAACAATCAGATATGATCACAAAGTACGTATTCAATATACGTACTCAATATACATTCATCTAAACAATTGTCCCTTGACATCATTAGGAACCTTGAGATGGAGACCAACAGATACTTATATCAGCATATGACAGCGTAAGACATGATACAACTTTAAAAGAGGTTAAATAACAAGAAAGTAAGGCACATCTTATGTGAATAGAAGCTAATACTAATAGGAATGAATATGAATATACATATGATCTATGAACTTTGTATTAAACACAGATGGAATATTTGTAGAGGACAGGACGAAATCCAGATTCTCACAATGGCCACTTTCAGACCAACGGTCTTACAAGCAGTTCTGTGTCCCTTTAAAGAACAAAGTGTTAATACAAAATCTTTAATAAAAGGATAGTTGCATTCGCGTATTTTTGTGTGGTTTTCCTTCTTGAATATTCAGAGTCAGTTGTACTATTAGAGACATTTGTTTTGGCATCTCGCAGCTACCATCGTCATTTAAAATCATGTCTGTTGTAAACTGTTCATTTCTCTCTAATTTTACTTCTTGGTTTAGGATTACCAGTGATTATTACACTTATTAGGATTAGAATAATCGTTGTTCCACGCAGTCCACCTGGCTGCCTGATTGGGTGCCATGGCCTGTTAGGTTCTATCATTTAAGAATTTAAGAATATCTGGGCCAAACACCATAAGGGCTTCTGTAAGTGTGCACGCAGTATAGGAAATGATATCTAAGAATTCCATAGGAAATTTGCACTTAGGATAAATTTTTTTCCCTTTTCCCTTTTTCCTTCTTAGAATAGAATTTGGCCCTCAATGCACTTCAGGGGAAGCTACGGAGTCAGCACTGTTGGCTCAATGGGCCTTCTATATTCTTGCTTTGGGTGGCCCCTACCTCACGAAAGGTAGTTCTTTCCTCAGCTTAGTCAGTGCTTTCTCCACCCTGAGGTTTAGTAAGGTGAATCCCGTTTGAGATTCTATTCTAAATTGGAGCTTGCCTGCTCTCCTGCAGAACACAACTTCAATCTGGAAGCGTGTATCCACTGTGGCTGGTAGTCCGTCAGAACTCCTGTCCGTGTGACGGCAATCACAGTCGCTGGTCCGTGGTACTTTGGTTCTCCAACCTTTGTTGGCTTCAGACTCCTCACAAAGACTTTTTGTCCTGGAAGAAAGTTATGAGTAGGGTGCTCTGAGGGAAGAGCAAGGCACAAAGAAACATCAGTACATATAGAATTTAACTTTTCGACTAGGGAAGTAACGTAGTCCTCCTGGATCACCTAAAGAAGAAATACCCGACCGGCCTTTGACCCACGGGGTCGGGAAAGGTCTACCCACTAGTACCTCGAACGGTGACAATTTTGTCTTGGAAGATGGAGTCATTCTTATTTCTGCCAAGACTGCAGGCAATAAATCAACCCACTTTCTTCCTGTTTCAAGTACCGCTTTTGTTAGTCGTGTTTTCAGTGTTTGATTCTCGACTGTTGCACTTTACGGATGGTACAGGATATTAAAATGCCCATCAATAGACAACGCTTTTGATAAGAGCTGTGATACCTTTGACGTGAAACTTGACGAATTGTCCGATTCTATGGTGGCCAAAACGACGTTTTGGCGTCCTCTTTTGCACATGAAGATGCTTCAGGCCACTTTGAGAATCGATCAACAATTACCAAAAGATTTTTCAGATTACCTATCGGCGGCATGTGCGTAAAATCAATTTATAGATGTTGAAAAGGAGCTTCCGGATGTGTCAATGCATCGTGCTTAGCTGATTTGAGCGGATTTACTGAGCACATGTTAAGCATGCATCCAAAACAAGCTTTGCTGTTTTATGAACATCGGCTATACAATACAATTGATTAATTGCTTGAACTACTTTTGCACAACTGGTGTGAGATAACCCATGGTAATGTCTAATTAGGATAATTAACCCTAATTTTTTTGTAGTGCTATCCTACCCTGTCCATCTCTAATAATCCCTTCCTTGTCAGGAGTGCAAACACTTTTGCTCCAATGCTCTAAGTCTCCCTCTGTTGGCTGACTTTGCAGGAATTTGATATCAATGTCAGGTACATTCGTTATGTGCACTGTCATTGCTACCTGTGTTTCATCTTTTGGATGAAATGGTGATTTAATCTGAGCTTGGGCTGCTACCTTTGCTGCTTCATCAGCCCTTTTGTTGCCTACAGCCAGTTCATCGTCCCCCGAAGCATGACCCTTTACCTTTACTATGGCCACTTCGAGCGGAATCTGAACTGCTTCAGTTAACTTTCCTATCAGATTTGCATGTGCTATTGGCTTTCCATCAGCAGTTTTGAACCTTCGTGCTTCCCACATTTTGGCATAATGGTGAAGAAAACTCCATGTATACCTAGAATCTGTGTAAATTGTTACTCTCTTTCCTGTCATCAGCTCAGAGCAGTGTTGTAATGTAACGGAGTACAAATACTTCGTTACTGTACTTAAGTAGAAATTTCACATATCTGTACTTTACTTCGCTTTTTAAATTTATGTCAACTTTCACTTTTACTCCACTACATTTCCTCCAGATCCTCCACAACCTTTGTTTTTCAGTGTCTTCTACATATTTGATCCCTGTCCACTTATGATTGTATGATGTTTAGATTAATCTTTTAACACTGGGGAATATTGAGAGACTTATACACAACTATTACAAAAGATACAAACATTCCCTTACGCTCAAGAAGTCCACACAATATATTTAAGGTAGGTGAGCGTAAATCTCTGAAAATGATAATTTGTCAACCTTTTTTTGTCAATTGAATTTTGTCCTTCCGCAAACATTTTATAGCTTTTGGAAGGCGTTACAAAATATATATATATTTTTTAATTATTTCAACAAAATAAAACAATTGAAACTGGTCGCCCTACCTAAAGGTTTACATGCACCCGACTTTTGAATGTAGTGTTGACTTCTTGAGTATCATGGAATGTTTGTATATTTTGTAACAGTTGTGTTTGAGTCTCTCAATTCTCCTTAGAATAAAAAGATGAATCTCATCATTCAGTCACTGATGAAAAAGGGCCGATAATGCAGAAGATGCTGAAAAGCAAAGATTGTGAAGGAGCTACACCATTAAACTGTCCACAGTTTGATCAACAACTATTACAAGACAAAGAAAATTTCACTGATGGTTCAGGTAACGTCGTACAGTATTAGGAACCAGTCGTGCAGGTATGTTTAGTCTTGAACTGGCCTACTTTTATAAATGTAGATAATTATGTGTTAAAAACTTTATGATAATGTCTGTTATGTGAAATAACAGGGCAGTAAGAATTAAAAAACGAACATACTCTTCATTAATTTTCAACATTTTCTCTGCAAGGGATGTGTAAACTTTTGACCACAACTCTACAGTATATAGGATATTAAACTTCTCATTTTAATTTTGATGCCAGCAACATTTAAAAATAATATGGGACGAAGATAGAAAAACTCTTGGGTACTTCAAAAAGAAAAACAGTTCTCAGAACAATCTTTTGACAATCAGAACCCTCAATATACAGTACCAGTCAAAAGTTTGGAAACACATGACTGAAATGATTTTAAATATCTTAAAAAATGTTTGAAATAAATTTTCCAGATAAAAATATAATTGTGCGAACGTCAATTTCTTTCATTAGATAATAAAAATTGTATTTATATACATATACACATACACACATTATTGCTAAAATATAAGGTAGTGTTGAATTATTTTAGATGCTTTTAGTCACAACATAATTCATAGTTACAAATGTGTAGTTCCGTGGTTTTAATGAGTTAACTATTACTATAAAAGGTGAAAAACATAAGCGTTTGTAAATTTGAACCAGTGCTGTATATTTAAAAGAATTATGAAACAAAGATTGACCAACAAGGCCCAAAACTGATTGGCAGTGAAGGGTTTTAAAGTTCTGTTTTGTATTACAATGTTCATTTAATTACAATCTACGTTTTTATTACATTTTATTTCTTTCTATGGATCACGTATAATCAATAAGTAAAACTGTGTGCATTAAGTGGATATCAGTATGAATAATGTGTGTATGTTTAAAAGGGTGAAAACTAAGCTTGCATATTAGAGTGCAGGAAGATAGTTTCAACAGGATATGGGGGTTGGGAGTATGTGTGTGTGTTGCATTCCATGCCCAAAGGGAGGGCAGGAGAGCATCCTGCACATACAACGCACATACCCATATAGCGAGGGTTTTAAGAAACGACCCAGATGTGAAAACTGTGTGGGGGATGTGTGATATGTCTCATGATATGTCTTATGATATGTCTTATGATATGTCTTATGATATGTCTTATGATATGTCTTATGCTATGTCTCATGATATGTCTTATGATATGTCTTATGATATGTCTTATGATATGTCTTATGATATGTCTTATGATATGTCTGCTATGTCTCATGATATGTTGCAGAAAACGAGGAGAATAGAATGTGTGTTTTGCGGTATCATGTGATGTGTTACAGACAAAGAAGAATGAAGCTGAATGAAGGAAAGACGAGGCGGAGCTCTGAAGAAAGAAAATACACCCTCTCACATACATATAAAAATGATGTAAACTTTTGAAGCGGGGCTGATCTCTGGTAGTACTCTGTGCGTAGAGTGAGTGTGTGAGACAGCCCAGCGCTGAACTCAAATCAATAAACTTCAACTTTTGTTCATCCGAAGTCCAGTAAGTCCAATTTTTGAATACGCAGGACAGCTGCTGACCAACAGCAGCTAAAATCAGATACAGGAAACTGCGGCTAGAGGTCTGGGCATCTCTACTGTCCCTGTCAATACTATGTTATACTAGTTTGAAGAATGGATGTTAATACAGGTGTTGGCCTCCTCAACTCCAAAACACTCAAAGTGCTTACGTCAACCATCATTGCTGCTTCATTGGTGATGGAAAATGTGTAAACTTTGTTGGCTTTAGTTGGTTCTGAGTCTTTTGAAAATTCAAGTAGTTGTTTTCCAAGTGTAATGCAAACCCTCCGTCTGACTCGAGAACTCAGTAAAGGTGATTCCTCGTCTATAAAAACAATTTGTGAGAAAAAAAATCCTTACAGTATTTTATATTTTCTTGAAAATCACCGAAACAAACTCTTTTTAGCTTTAAATTGTTTAATATACAGTAGAGAAAGCACTATTGTGTCCCCTGTAAATATTAGGTAAAGTTAGTACACACTCAGTGCCAACAATATAAAGAATAAAAGGACCCAATTTGAAGAAATCCCTCTAGTCATAAACCAAAGTGTGAAAGCAAAACATTCTTAGATTGGAGGCTAAACTTGCTAGATAAAATACTAATAATTGAATACAAGTACATTCATATTGCCTATGTTTAATGAAAATCTTTTGTAATGAAGAGTGGCATGTACAAGAGATTGGTCCTGCGATTACACAACCTGCAACAGAGACAGTAACAGTAAAGTCAGTGGAGTTCATGTCATCCATACATAGTTGTCATAACTTATTATGAACTAGTGTTATTTGTATATGACATTTCAAATGATAGAAAACTGATTCAAGGTCTATATGAAATGACAACATGATACTACAGTGATGTTCATAACTGTCACGAAGACAACCAGTAATATCACCTTCTAACAACATCAAAGAAAGAAACGACACAAATCGAAGTTGCTGGCGTGTTAATGCACAAACTAAATGGTTACATTACACCACTATATTATGTATGTATTTGGTTTAGTGTTTAGGGTACACACATAAGAGGCATACTACTCAAAAGTGTGAAAATGTTTGAATATCCATTTCTCCAGAAACCTACAAGCCACAATTAGCTCTAACAAAAAGAGAATAATAAAACAACTACAACAAAGAAACTCACCCTTTGCCGGCGCTCTTGTGGAACCTGAAGTGAAGACAGATATTCATGCTATATAATGTTCATAGACAATTTCTTAATTCATTTATTCAATTAACTTTAAGTAGTGGTCAGGAGAACAGACATTTGTGAGTTTGTATTTTAAGAATAATGAAACTAAATCAAACATAACATGTAATTGGGGAATGAAATTAACTTTTCTATTAAAGAACAAAAATTTGCAATTGGAAGTGATTTCCAGAAACATGTCTTCTTCATAAGGGCATTATGTTAATAACCTTATTAAATGTAAATTGACATCTGCATTTTCTGTCAAATACGTATATTTAATCAATTAATTTGGCAAATAAGAATAATGAAGTAGTATAGACAGTAATATATTATCAACATCAAAAAAGCCATCTTTACACTGCAGAAGTTGAATCTGTTTTGGCTCATTACAAAGACTTTTTATCCCACTATAAGAAACGAGTCATACTTACATCGTAGGTCTGTCTGGACTCTGTTGTTAAACTTCTGATTGGCCATTACCTCAAGCGCTGTCTCTCAGGTGTTGAAATACTCAACACTGCAATCAAAACACGGAACATAAATCTCTTTTCATTAACGTTACTTTCAATGATCGATGTATTATTCACATTATAAATTCTCCCTCAAGCATACACACACATTCAACAGCGGATTAAATATTCTCTTGAACGTTACTTGAGTGAATGGCTCGCAAACTTTTATATCATTTACAGTTAGGGCTGAAACGATTAGTCGACATTGTCGACAAATATTCTTGTTGTCGAGTAGTCGTTTGATTACGTGACTTAATTTAAGGGCCTGAAATATCACAATTTGACCGCTACGGCACTGTAGCGCTAGAGTGTAATGCAGCCTTCCCGAATGATATCGCAGTAGAAGGACACACAGCGAGAATTATGGCGGAGTTCAAACGAATGCGAACAAGTAAAGTTTGGGAAAGCTTTACCAAATTGAAAACAAAAAATGCGGTTGTGTGCAATGCAAGCAAGGCGGAACTTGCCTTTCTCGGCAGCACAACCTGCATGCTGGAGCATTTATAGAGGAAACATCGCGGAGTATGAGCAGAAGAGAGGCGAGTGTTCTCTATCTAGACCTAACTAACTAATTTAGCGGTAAATCTTTTTATGAGAGAATGCAATAGTGCAACAGTAATGATAATAACAACAATTATCATATAATTACAGTTATGTTATTATTTGTTTTGCAAAGTAAAAAGCTTTGATCGAGTTTAAAAGTCAAGCCTGTTTTGATTATTATAACACTATTAGGTATTACATGAGAGAAAAATGATTATAAGAGAGGGATTAAGTAATAGGAGTCTTATATCAACAAAAGGCCTTATTAGAACCTCTTGACTTTATTTGTAAAATATTATCTTCTGTTTCTTGCTCTTTTTCATCAACTCTTTCACCGACATGATTAGTGATTTATCTCGTCATTTAAAAAAAAAACGGTTCCCCGCCAAACGAGTAATAACGCCATCAGTGTTTATACTGTTGTACAGCAGGTGGCGCTGTTACACACCTTTGGGGAAAATACAGAATCCTAGAACGTTTATTTTTTATCGGTTTTTAATGATTGTTTTGTGTGTAATCTGGGCGGAAAACGAATTATCTCAAAATGATGGTGGGAAATTCTTTTGAACTGAACACTGGCTCTATTAAGGATACACATCTTGCCGGCACCCCATGCTCTCGCGTAGGAACGTTCATGAGTGTGTGCTCCCTGGTGGTCTAGTGGCTAGGATTCGGCGCTCTCACCGCCGCGGCCCGGGTTCGATTCCCGGTCAGGGAATGCGGTTTTGGACGCCCTATGGCTGTTTTTCGTTGCACTCTGAAAACAATGGCCTTTGAAGGTCTCCAAGAGACGCTTCCTTCAAGCCGGATTCGAACCAGCAACCTAAGGATGACCAGTGAGATGCCTACAGTCCTCCGCTCTACCAACTGAGCTATCGAAGGCCAGGATATCTGCTATTGTCTGAGCAATTTTTGCGCATTGTCGGCGGAAGCCCTCGTTGCACGAAGAGGAGGGGCAACGAGCCAGCCAGGAGTCGAACCTAGAATCTTCTGATCCGTAGTCAGACACGTTATCCATTGCGCCACTGGCCATTACTGATGGCTTTCAGGAAGAATGCAAATCTACAGCAGGCAAAGAAGCTGGCAGAACTCACGCTCGCAGGAACAAACTTGTGCCTGGGAATCAATCCCTTCAGAGGAATACTAGCAACTTCAAGGCAGATGTGGATTGAAACCCTTACACTGTCTGACATAAGTTAAAGCACGGCCTTTTCCGTGTAAAGCCGAGCCTGGAGTCTCCAGCGTGTGCAAAGCAATGTCAGAAGTGGGATTTGAACCCACGCCTCCAGAGGAGACTGCGACTTGATGCTTATTTATAAACCATGAGGTCTTATTTCTAACTTTTTGCAAGAATTATATATATTGAACCAATTGCATTAATGATCAGCATGTTAAGAGCATTTCCTAATGAACACTGTTTTAATGGGGAAGATGATTTAGAACCTGTTCTGGTATAAATGGCATGGAATGGTAGCTTTTTAGTTGTTTTAGTAGCTTTGTCAGTAATTTGCTCGCGATGAATCCATTTCAATTGTTACACTTTGTTTGTATGTTAAGTAGATTTTACTTCAAATAAGAATATTGACCGCTTTAATTGAACAGCCCTGATTTACGGTAAGGGCTATGTGTATGGCTTCATTATCCCAAGGAGTTTCCGTCCCTTTACCTGTTTCATAAAAAAGTTAACCCTACAGTCATTTGTACTGTTCCTTATACGATGCACTAATTTTGCTTTCACTCCCCATATGAAATTGATGAAACAGATTTAATGAAAAGTTGTGTATTTTTGTGGTTGTTGTTACTTTTATTTTCATAAAACATTGCATACTGAAATGTCAGGCTGTTCTGTCACTGCAATGAAAAGGGTCAGACTAGAGTCCGACGGACGCTGCCAAAGAATTTTAGCGCACAATGATTTCCTACGTTTTCTCAGATTGTATCACATCATGGTCACAAGCAAGAATATCCATACTTAGAACTCCCCGCAGCCTGTTTATATGTGCATTTCCCTTCCAACACAAACGTTTGGCCGAAACCAAATGGATAGCTTCCCTGTTATATCAACAAAAGGCCTAGTCTTTTCACCTATGACTGTTGCTGTTTAATGATCCATGCATTGAAACGCCTCGTTGGCGCAGTTTGGCAGCGCATCAGTCTCATAATCTGAAGGTCGTGAGTTCAAGCCTCACACGGGGCAGCGTGGTGGGAAATTCTTTTGAACTGAACACTGGCTCTATTAAGGATACACATCTTGCCGGCACCCCATGGTCCAGCGTAGGAGCGTTCATGAGTGTGTGCTCCCTGGTGATCTAGTGGCTAGGATTCGGCGCTCTCACCGCCGCGGCCGGGGGGTTCGATTCCCGGTTAGGGAATGCGGTTTTGGAAACCCTATAGCTCTTTTTCGTGGCACTCTGAAAACAATGGCCTTTGAAGGTCTCCAAGAGACGCTGCCTTCGAGCCGGATTCGAACCAAGACCTAAGGATGAGCAGTGAGATGACTACAGTCCTCCGCTCTACCAACTGAGCTATTGAAGGCCAGGACATCTGCTACCGTCTGAGCAATTTTTGAGCATTGTCGGTGGATGCCCTGGTTGCACGAAAATGAGGGGCAACGAGCCAGCCAGGAGTCGAACCTAGAATCTTCTGATCCATAGTCAGACGCGTTATCCATTGCGCCACTGGCCCTCCCTGACAGCGTTCAGGAAGAATGCAAATCCACAGCAGGCAAAGAGGCTGGCAGAAGCTCACGCTCGCAGGAACAAACTTGTGCCTGGGAATCAATCCCTTCAGAGGATTACTAGCAACTTCAAGGCAGATGTGGATTGAAACCCTTACACTGTCTGACATAAGTTAAAGCACGGCCTTTTCCGTGTAAAGCCGAGCCTGGAGTCTCCAGCGTGTGCAAAGCAATGTCAGAAGTGGGATTTGAACCCACGCCTCCAGAGGAGACTGCGACTTGATGCTTATTTATAAACCATGAGGTCTTATTTCTAACTTTTTGCAAGAATTATATATATTAAACCAATTGCATTAATGATCAACCTGTTAAGAGCATTTCCTAATGAACACTGTTTTAATGGGGAAGATGATTTAGAACCTGTTCTGGTATAAATGGCATGGAATGGTAGCTTTTTAGATTTTTTAGGTAGCTTTGTCAGTAATTTGCTCGCGATGAATCCATTTCAATTGTTACACTTTGTTTGTATGTCAAGTAGATTTTACTTCAAATAAGAATATTGACCGCTTTAATTGAACAGCCCTGATTTACGGTAAGGGCTATGTGTATGGCTTCATTATCCCAAGGAGTTTCCGTCCCTTTACCTGTTTCATAAAAAAGTTAACCCTACAGTCATTTGTACTGTTCCTTATACGATGCACTAATTTTGCTTTCACTCTCCATATGAAATTGATGAAACAGATTAAATGAAAAGTTGTGTATTTTTGTGGTTGTTGTTACTTTTATTTTCATAAAACATTGCATACTGAAATGTCAGGCTGTTCTGTCACTGCAATGAAAACGGTCAGACTAGAGTTGCGCCACTGCGTCCGACGGACGCTGCCAAAGAATTTTAGCGCACAATGATTTCCTACGTTTTCTCAGATTGTATCACATCATTCAATTCAAGTTTATTTATATAGCGCTTTTCACAATGTGTATTGTTTCAAAGCAGCTTTACAGGGCAAACAGGAAAAACATAAAAGGTAAAACACAGCACAGTGCATTGTATTTATACAACGAGTAAGATCATACTAATAAATAATATATAATTTCTAAATAAATAAATAAATGCAGTCTCCCGGTGAGCAGGCCAACACTGCCCTGCTCTGCTACCCAAACTCCAATGATTGATTAATGGAGAAAAAAACCTCGGGAGAAAACAGGCTCAACCGGGAGGGCCAGATCCCCTCTGACGTGTCATAGCTGCACTCAAACTGCTGACATGTGATTTAAGTTTAGCATTTAATACCAAATATTGTAACTTCAGCATTAATGAGACAAATAGTCCGTCTTTGCTCTTGGTTGGGGGTGTATTGGTCTGAGCTGGGATGGTCCGATGGTCATATTTCTCTTGGCTGGTGGTGGAATTGCCTTAGATGGAGCTGGGATGCTCAGTCAGTCTGCAGCTGTAGCTGGCGTTATCTCAAATTGGGGATCGGCATCTGTCGGTCGTGTGGACATGGTGGAACTTCTTCCTACCTCGGGATGGGCATCCCGAGGCAGAGGCGGAAAGAGAATAATTAGCGTAGCTGCTGTTCATTAACTATGCATTAAGTGAAAGCTTGGCTGAAAAGATGTGTCTTTAATCTAGATTTAAATTGGGAGAGTGTGTCTGACCCTTGAATAGTATCAGGAAGGCTATTCCAGAGTTTAGGTGCTACGTATGAGAAAGCTCGACCCCCTTTGGTGGATTTAGTTATTCTAGGTGTTGTCAAAAAGTGTTGTCCTAAGTTTTGAGATCTTAGAGAGCGTGTTGGTTTGTAACGTGATAAAAGCTCGGTTAAGTAAGTAGGGGATAAACCGTTTAAGGCTTTGTGTGTAATTAAAAGAATTTTAAAATCAATACGATCCTTAATGGGTAGCCAGTGAAGCGATGATAAAACGGGGGTTATGTGATCGTATTTTCTTGACCTAGTAAGAACTCTGGCAGCTGCATTCTGAACTAACTGTAGTTTGTTTATCGATGATGCAGGACAACCACTAAGTAAAGCATTACAGTAGTCAAGTCGTGAGGTCACAAATGCATGAATAAGCTTTTCTGCGTCAGCAAAACATAAAATATTTCGTAACTTGCAAACATTTCTAAGGTGGAAGAAAGCTGTTTTTGAGATATTTGAGATGTGATTTTTAAATGACAGGTTTCCGTCTAATATAACGCCTAGGTCTTTAACTGTATTTGTTGGAGTAACAGTGCAGCCTTCAATTTGCAGGCTGTAATCGGAGATATTCTGTTTACGTGTTTTTGGTGCTATAAGTAATATTTCCGTTTTGTTAGAGTTTAAAAGAAGGAAATTACTAGTCATCCAATGTTTTATGTCTTCGATGCACTCTGCCAGTTTGGATAGTTTGAAGGAATCATCTGGTCTTGATGAGATATATAGCTGAGTATCATCTGCGTAACAGTGGAAGCTAATTTCATGTTTTCTAATAATGTTGCCGAGGGCAGCATGTATATGGAGAAAAGCAGGGGTCCTAAAACCGATCCCTGAGGTAATCCATAATTTACTTGCGTAAGATATGACGATTTCCCTTTTAAATGGAAATATTGATATCTGTCTGTTAAGTAAGATCTGAACCATTGTAGTGCCTGTCCCTGAATACCAATATAATTGTGTAAACGATCTAGTAGTATTTTATGGTCTACAGTATCGAAAGCAGCACTAAGGTCAAGCAGGACTAAGAGTGAGATGTTACCTTTATCTGATACAATAAGAAGGTCATTTGGAATTCTAACGAGCGCAGTTTCAGTGCTATGATACGGTCTAAAGCCAGACTGAAACTTTTCGTGCATGTCATTATTTTGTAGGAAGGTACACAGTTGAGTGGACACTACTTTTTCTAGTATTTTAGACAAGTACGGGAGATTTGAAATCGGTCTATAGCTTCCAAGTTCATTGGGGTCTAAGTTTGTTTTTTTGATAAGAGGCTTAATTACAGCCAGCTTAAAGGGTCCTGGGACATGTCCTAGATTAATTGACGAGTTGATTATGTTACAAATGGGCTCAATTGCAGCAGGTAGTAACTCTTTTAATAAGGTAGACGGAATGGGGTCTAATAAGCATGTCGTCGGTTTGGATGTTGCAATAATTTTAATTAAATCTTCCTGATTTATAGGAGAAAAACACTCTAGCTTTTCTTTTTGGGTGAAGGTTGAAACTAATTCTTCCCAAACTAATCATGGTCACAAGCAAGAATATCCATACTTAGAACTCCCCGCAGCCTGTTTATATGTGCATTTTCCTTCCAACACAAACGTTTGGCCGAAACCAAATGGATAGATTCCCTGTTATATCAAATGGATAGCTTCCCTGTTATATCAACAAAAGGCCTAGTCTTTTCACCTTTGCCCATTGCTGTTTAATGATCAGTATCTTGGCACGCCTTGTTGGCGCAGTTTGGCAGCGCGTCAGTCTCATAATCTGAAGGTCGTGAGTTCGAGCTTCACACGGGCCAGCGTGGTGGGAAATTCTTTTGAACTGACAGACTGGCTCTATCAAGGATACACATCTTGCCGGCACGCCAAAAAAGCGGAGGAAGCACAACTGAAACCGCCGGCGCCATGGAAGCACCTACTGGAGGACCTCCCGTTATCTTAGACGACCATCCCGACGATAGTGGTGAACTCGGTTAACAGGGTGAAGATAACCTTATACATCCGTGGCCGTATTTGCAAGAAATGTTTCTGTACATTGGAGTGAAAGATTCTTCCTTCCGGATGAAGTGCCTCTTATGCCTACCCGAAAGTCACTGAAATTTTGGCATTCAAAAACTCCCCGTCCAACCTGAAGAAGCACATCGAGGCAGGTTAAATTAATAGTTATTTAGTTAAGCCACAATGTCAATGTGATTCAACATTAGTTATCATAAGCCGTATCAGATATCTGGCTAACGTGATGGCCAGGCTATCGTCTGCTTGTTAACATTGCTAAGTAACGTTAACTGACATGGCGCACATGTTAGAACCCCCATAGCTGTTCTATATCCACTGATTAATGTTGACCTTATGTTGAGAAGTAATTTTACGTCTTATTTCCGCTATCTTAGTGAACTGTTTGTTCGATAGGTTTAGCTAATAGATGAGCTGATCATCAAGAGAAGTCGCGTCTTTCCTTGTAAATTTTTAGCACTTTGTAATTGTACTATAAGTCCTTGTTGCATGGCCGTGTGCAAATCAAGTTAGAAATCATGTTTACAATCATAATTTGCATAAATCGGGTATAAGTTATATTATAAGAACTGCTTAGCTTCCACATCCTCTCTTGTGCGGTCCTCCCGGGTAACGTTATCTCCTCTGCCTCTCCTCGTCCCCTGCCTGCATCTCCAACACCTCTACCTCTCCGCCCTCTTCCTCTTACTAACTGTGTTAAGTCCTCTGATTGAATCTGTGATGATGAGAAAAACATCTGCTAAGACTTTCGCGGTTAGATTACACGCTTTTAGCATTAGCAAGCGGTTTCAATAGGCTGTAAATTACGAACCAAGTTACCGTGCCAAAAAATGCTATGCGAAATAAGCGAATAAATCAATGATACAATTTTAAACAAGTAACAATAATATTCACTGAAACGATTAGAGTAAATAATGAATTAAGTAAATTTTATTTAATTTTCTTTGTAAATAAGCCTTGTCACTTGACTTGCAAAGGTTGACTTGACTTGCACTCTCTGCTGTCTCAGACGACGACATCTCTGTCCTGTGTCCGCAACTTCAGTCTGTTATTCGCCTGTGAGACGTAGATTACAATTATCAACACCACCGATCAAGGCTGCTATCATTTACGGAATCCTTTTGTCATGTGATGGCAACCGTAGCTTCTCTAACGGGAGGAGGAGGGGGGTGGCGGAGCTCTAGGTTGCAATTTCCTACATCGCCAATAGTGGCCTCTGAAACTTACACACAGAACCTTTAACAGAGTAAGGATCACACATTGAAAACAATCTTAAATAAATAATATGTATCCTGCTATAATTTATAGGTGTTTCATTGGGGCTCATAGTCCTTCACAGTGGCCTGACGGCAACGGTCACACAATGGTGAGTAAATTAGCATTGTTACTGCTAAACGTCTTGGTTACGTATGTAACCTCAGTTCCCTGATGGAGGGAACGAGACATTGTGTTGAGAACGACAGATGGGGGTTCGCCCTTGAGAACCATTCAACTCTGACTACTATAGAAAAGGCCAATGAAATTTGGCGAATGAAATTTGCATGCCGGGCTCCGCCCCCGGATATCCGGTATAAAAGGAAGCCGGTGTGCAGCATTCATTTACCTCTTGTTCTGAAGAGCCTGAGAGCCTCTCAAAACTGCAACAGAGACGATACGTGTTTGTGGCATAAGGGACACAACGTCTCGTTCCCTCCATCAGGGAACTGAGGTAACATACGTAACCAAGACGTTCCCTTTCTGTCGGTCTCTCAACGTTGTGTCGAGAACGACAGATGGGGTTATCTATGGAAAACGCCACAAATGCTGTATCGTGTCACAATCTCAGCGAAGCGACGGTAACGTGCCTGGGCGTGTCAGCTCGAAGCTTTCGTGAAACTTGTAACCTTCCAGTGTGGTGGTCGGGGGATTCCAGAGCTTTCCTGGAGAAAGATGGGTACAGCCCTGACCGGTAACTTTCACGGACGGGGCCTTAGCTCTCTACAGGCGAGAGTCCGTCCGGTTCGGGGTATCCCGGCCTAAGGGGGAAGGCTGCTCTGCCCAGCCAACCCCCAGGAGGTGCTTACTTAGTGATGGATGGAATGCCTGTTCTTAACCAGAGTCTGGGTAAGAAGGAAGGTTGGTGAGGTACCAATTTTCTTAGCCATGTGTTTGGGTAAGAAGAAAAGGGTAGATAGCACACTGACCCAACCTCTTGGAGGGTGGGAAGGTGCTTTCGCAGGCATACGCCCCCCCGGATGCCAGTCCTACATGTCGCCACGCATGACGCGGGCTGACACCGGGATACGCGAAGGCTGTTAACCCTTGCGAAGGTGTTTGGGCGTAGCCCAACCCGCAGCTCTACAGATGTCTGCTAGAGAGGCATTTCTGCCAGTGCCCAGGAGGTGGCTAAACTCTTGGAGTGAGCCCTCACTGCCAATGGGTATGGGAGAGTCTGAGATCGGAATGCCGTCGTAACGGCATCCACGACCCAGTGCGCCAGCCTCTGCTTGGAGACACCCTTCCCTTCTGCTGTCCTCCAACACAAACAAGGAGCTGGCCAGAGCTAGTGAAGCTCTGCGTGCGGTCCAGGACACAACACGGATGGGGTTGGGTCTTCCTCCCCGATGGGGAGCGCCTGCAAGTCCACCACTTGGTCCCCGAAGGGAGAAGTGGGAACTTTGGGCACGTATCCGGACCTGGGTCTCACACGTGAGAGTTTGCCAGGGACGAATTTAAGGCAATCCGGGTATGGAGCGGAGATGAGGCGGATTCCGCCCTCTCGCACCCCTTAGGAACCTGGTGACCAGGTTGTGTTGCCCTAGAAACTTTCCATCAACTGATTCGTGATGAGTGGCGATAGCGACTACATACACTTTCAGTGTGGAGGGGAGATGTTAGTCTCGAGTCTCGTGAGAAGGGGAACACAATCCTGATCAAGCACATCAGTGGGTCTTTCTCGTTGAGAAAGACACCAGGAAGAGAAGAGGCGCCGTCTAGAGGCGTGTAACCGCCTAGTAGATGGGGCCCTAACCTGGGTGATGGTCTCATCCGTATAGGGGGAGTAGCCATCTCAGGATCTTCTCGTGCCGTCTAATGACCAGACACCATGGGTGTTCCAGAGGTCTGATCTGGGATGCCAGAACGTGTCCTTCCCCTGAGAGAGCAGGTCCTCTGTCAGGGGAATGGTTCAGGGGGAGTCGCTGTACAGAGCATCAACTCTGAAGCCAAGTGTGGTTAAACCAGTGCGGTGTAAACAATAACACTTGGTGCTCCTCTTCCCTGACCTTGCACAGTGTCTGTGCAAGGAGGCTCCTGGGGGGGAAGGTGTGCTTCCGCCCGTCCCGTGGTCAGCTGTGCGCCAGGGCATCCGTGCCGAGGGGGGCTTCGGTCAGGGAGTAACAAAGCAGACAATGGGTGGTGTCGCGGGAGGCAAAGAGGCTATCTGTGCCTGTCCGAACAGTACCCAAATGAGCTGGACCGGGGTTGGAGTGAGCGCGTCGGCTGAAAGAGCGCGTCGGCTGTCTGGTTCAGTTTGCCTGGGATGTGTGTGGCCCGCAGGGAGCGGATCACCTGCTAACTCCACCGGAGGATGCGTCGGGCAAGTTGTGTTAGCTGCCGTGAGCGTACGCCACCCTGGCGATGTACGCTACGGCTGTCGTGCTGTCCCGGAGGACCAACACGTGCTGGCCCTGCACTAGAGGCCGGAGCCTTCTCAGCGCAAGCAGCACAGCCCACAACTCTAGGCAATCCGGCGCAGACGGGGGCCCGTCCAGCGCCCCGTTACTGCGTGCCCGTTGCACACTGCACCCCACCCCTGCAGAGAGGCGTCCGTCATCACCACGACGTGCCTCGTAATCTGCCCGAGGGGAACCCCGCCCCGGAGGTAGTCAAGAAACTCCTCGGTGGCGGGGCACCGGGGGTGGATGAGATCCGCCCTGAGTACCTCAAGTCTCGGGATGTTGTGGGGCTGTCTTGGTTGACACGCCTCTGCAGCACCGTGTGGCGGTCGGGAACAATGCCTTTGGACTGGCAGACCGGGGTGGTGGTCCCTCTTTTTAAGAAGGGGGTCACACTTCTCAGACTCCACGGGAAAGTCTATGTCGGGGTACTGGAGAGGAGAATCTGGCCGATGGTAGAACCTCGGATTCAGGAGGAACAGTGTGGTTTTTGTCCCGGTCGTGGTGGAACACCGGACCAGCTATATACCCTCTCCAGGGTGCTGGAGGGATCATGGGAGTTTGCCCAACCAATCCACAATGTGTTTTGTGGATTTGGAGAAGGCACTCGACTGTGTCCCTCGCGGCATCTTGTGGAGGGTGCTCTGGGAATATGGGATTCGGGACCCTTTGCTTAAGGCTGTCCATTCCCTGTACGACCGGATCAGGAGCTTGGTTCGCATTGCCGGTAGTAAGTCAGAATTGTTCCCGGTGCATGTTGGACTCCAGCAGGGCCGCCATTTGTTGCAGGTTCTGTTCATAATTTTTAGGGACAGAATTTCTAGGCGCAGCCAGGGGCCGGAGGGCGTCGGGTTTGGGGACCACAAGATTTCATCTCTGCTCTTGGCGGATGATGTCGTCGTGCTGGCCCCATCAGACCAGGACCTTCAGCATGCACTGGGACGGTTTGCAGCCGTGTGTGAAGTGGCTGGGATGAGAATCAGCACCTCCAAATCTGAGGCCATGGTTCTCAGTCGGAAAAGGGTGGCTTGCCCACTTCAGGTGGGTGGAGAGTTCCTGCCTCAAGTGGAGATGTTCAAGTGTCTGGGGATCTTGTTCCCGAGTGAGGGAAGGATGGAACGGGAGATTGACAGATGGATCGGTGCAGCTTCTGCAATAATGCGGTCGCTGTACCGGTCTGTCGTGGTGAAGAAGGAGCTGAGCCACAAGGCGAAGCTCCCGATTTACCGGTCAATCTTGATCCTACTCTCACCTATGGTCATGTGCTGTGGGTCATGACCGAAAGGACAAGATCCCGGATACAGGCGGCCGAAATGAGCTTTCTCCGCAGGGTGGCTGGGCGATCCCTTAAAGATAGGGTGAGAAGCTCGGTTCCTCGGGAGGAGCTCAGAGTAGAGTCGCTACTCCTCCACATCGAGAGGGGCCAGGTGAGGTGGCTCGGGCATCTTTTCCGGAAGCCCCCTGGACGCCTTCCCAGGAAGGTGTTCCGGGCATGTCCAACCGGGAGGAAACCCCGGGGAAGACCTAGGACACGCTGGAGGGACTATGTCTCCCGGCTGTCCTGGGAACGCCTCGGTGTCCCCCCGGTAGAGCTGGAGAAAGTGTCTAGGGAGAGGGAAGTCTGGGCATCCCTGCTTAGACTGCTGCCTCCGCGACCCGGCCCAGGATAAGCGGAAGAAGATGGATGGATGGATGGATGGATGATAGTTTTTAATAAGTTAGAAAAAATACATGTCAAAATTATATTATGCTAAAAATGAGTTTACTTACAATGATTTGTGATCGACAACTGTTTGCAAGACATAAGACAGCCAGGTTCTTATGTCTTGCAAACAGTTGTCGATCACAATTCATGTTGTTTGCTTCCTGAAACCTTCTAGCGATCTCTGTTGCCTCCTCCTCATTTGATGCCCGAACCAGCTGCTTTTTTCGGTCCTTGCACCATATTCTTACAGAACAAGTGAACAAATTTCTACACTGTGCTTTTATGGACCCCAAACTGATTAGAAATGACATGAAACTCTGCACAGCAACCAAGTTTATACAGCAAGATCACGACTCACATTGATAGCGGTATTGGTGCTTTCACGGAATTTCATCGGGTGCAATGTACCCCACTATCTTAGAGAGTCTCATAAATGACTTTCGAGTAATTCCGAAATTTTCCTTCCATTCATCATCTGTGAAGTGGAAAAGAACGACGTTTTCTCACCAGTCCTTGCTTTAAACCCGCATCCACAGACTTCTTGTTTTTGGCAAAGGAAGGGGCATTTTTTAACTTGTACAAATCAAGGCAGCACAGAATAAAGATTCATCTTCGCGTCACCTTCTAATTAAGTAGTAAGATAGAATAGTTTAGTATGGTAAAAGATCAAGTCTTTTTTTTAAACGTATAGTAGTGGTACGAGAAAGAATAGTAGCATCCGCATCCTGAAAAAGATTTAATCCGCTTTAAGCATATAAACACGCACATCAATCCAATCATTTTATCTATTGTTCATGTAAACACCACATTCGGTTTACACAATCTGAATAAATTAAATCCGAAGTGTCCATGTAAAAGTAGCTAGTGTTAAAATGGACAATCACGTAGGTAGAAGGAAAAAGAAGTAAATCATTTTTTTTAATGACTTAGTCCACAAGCAAGTTCTGCTGGCATGCACGCACAATGTGAGTGCTGTTTGATGTGATGGAATTTTTTATGTCTCCAGACGAATGATTTGAGATGTTTAAGACGAAACTAAGCGCAGAGGAAATCAGTAAATATCATTTAGCTAAACCATTGCCATGGCAGTAGTAGGCTACACGTGTGTTTTGCGTTGACATGCCGGACGGAAGGGGGGTGGAGTTCGCTATAACTCATTATCATTTCAGGAGACATGCACTAACGGGTTGCTGTGAGTTTTTGGAGAGCCAAGAAGGGTTTTGTTTACATAGCCATTGAGTGTTTTTAAGCAAAATATGTTCTAGACATTTCATGAAGAACCTAATAAATCATACCAACTTGTTGAAAGTGCTCGTCTGAGAAAAACTTTAACAAATAAAAGCACAAATGTCTGTGGCTCATGGGGAAGTGGGCAGTAGCCAAGTGTCCATAACATCTGGCAGGGGTTGAGGAACAGGGGCACAGGGCCATGCTTTGAGGAGTTACTTTTTTATGTTCTCTAAACATTGTTCTTTTGGTACATTCTATACAGAGCCGAATTATACAACCCCCTTGTATTGACTGTGCCCAGTCCCTGCTGTCCCGAACCTCCCTGTTTTCTTGCACGTGATTTCTTGCACTTTGTGTCTCAGTTTTCGAACTGCAGGAGCTGGAGCAAAAGATGCAGAAAAGAGGCTGACCCTGATAGCCTGTGGAGCAGGAACCAGTAAAGGTCCCTGTGAGGCCACTGGCATCCGCTTCACCAGTTGAGCACCTGAGGGTGGAGCTGGAAAGAGTTTCGCTGTGTTGGGGGTTTTTCAGCAGTTGGTGACAAAACTGCTGGGACTGAAGGCATCTTCCTCTTCCTTCACAAGTGAGCATGGCCAACGGTGCTACTGGGAATGTGGTATTGGTGAGTTGGGCCTGGCTGGGGGGATGCACAGTGCCAGGGAGTAGTATGTCAGCCGCGACAGGCAAGCAACTAGGTAGTTTCAGTTCCTGTATCACCACTCTATTGTCCTGACTTTTTACCCACTTACACATAGTTGCAGGGTGGTCTGCTGCATAACATATGCATTGGCCAGAATGCAACGCCTGATTTTCCTGCAGTCCTCCAGGATGAGATCCCATCTGGACACTGCCCCCCTTTCTTCTTGGGCCTTCAGTGAATGGCACAGAGTCTGACAAAAATGGTTTCAATCAGGCGACAACAATCTGGCCATTGGGCAAGTAAAGCAGTGCTGCTCTGGTGTCTGGCAGCAAACACCACCCACTGCTTGTCGTAATCCAGCAGGTTCTCCCAAAGAGCAACTCCATTGCTCGCCTCATCCGAGAGAGCATTTAAAACATAACAAATGAGAAAACAAAACATTGTCAAGTAAAAACATGTGTGACAAGTCAAAGAGGAAAAGTGAAGAAAGTTAAATGTTCTTGACTTGCTGGTTGGTTGGTGAGGACCAGAGAGGGCTGGTTCCTAAGCTCCACAAGATACTCTGCCAGGCACACCAGAGTTATCCGCAGCCTGAAAAAAACATTGATGCACAACACTATGAGGACCATGGAGTGAGACAAAGCACATATACATAATACACTAGTGATGAGCCGATTGCAGTTATATCTGGGTCGGGTGGGTAAGGTGATAAAAAGTACATTCTGATTAATAGCTTGTCGGTGGCGGCTGGGTAAGATCTCAAATGAACTTTGCAAATATTAACTACATTTTCTAAAATATGCATGTGTTTTAAATGCATTTCCATCAGGCTGACAGGCACTAATTTGCAAACTCTCTGTTGAAAAAAATGTGCGTTGAGAGAATGGGACAGGGGTCCAATCTTAAAGCAGAAATTGAGGTGCAACAGATTTAAGAGAAAATGAAAAAAGAAGAATTTAAATAAATCAGCGTCAACTACACCGTACTTGGCTCCGATGTGTATTCGATTATCCAGTCATTTCTTGGGCTGAACATATGGTTTGTGTGTAGCAATGACAAAAAAAGGCGATATTCCCATTCAAGTCTGAAAGTGGTAATAAATCCTGTGTTTGTTTTATAAAAAAAGGTAGGCAGATCTGGGCAAAGCCAAACTTTTGTTTTATAAATAAAAGTGTTTATTTAAAAGCAGACATATAACCGGATGCCTAATTGAGTTCTAAACTACCGAACTTATCTAAAGAAAACACTACAATTATTTGAGTGGCCTTCTTACGGTTTCTATTGACCCATTTGCAGCATATTGTCACATTAATAGTTTTACAGACATGTGAGTGTTATCGATAAGACACAGGGGACTGAACTAACACAAATATAATTATGAAAGGCTCATTGACTTTTCTCCAACATCATCTCCATATCTCAAGTCTACAGCGCCAGAGGTCGTTCGCAAAGTAGGATGAACAAGTCAATCGTGTACCAACATGGCTGAAATAGCTCAGGAGCAGGAGTAGTGTTGTAATTGTGGAACGATGAACCACAGAGAAGATGGAGGGTCTTTGTAATGATATAGTGAGACAATGGTAAACACAAATCCACACTTTTTCGAGGGGTCCCTGCCTGGGATTGTTACCGCCCACTCTTGGAGCCTATGTCCTAAAACTTTTGCGCTGTTGTTGTAATTGTGGAACGATGAACCACAGAGAAGATGGAGGGTATTTGTAATGATAAAGTGAGACAATGGTAAGTTTACAACTAGGTTTCAGTAAACCTCAAGTTAAAGTAGCATTTGCTGCTTTTCACACTGACTGCAGGCCAACGGTATACAATGCGCCAAAGGTCAATACACCCAAGGGAAAGCGGAAAATGAATATAACAAATTGCCCATGTCTGAAACGTCAATGTGATTGCACACACACACACACACAAAAGAAATACATTTTGGTGAGAGAGATTTTATCATGCCCTGGGCTAAGGACTTATTTAGACAAATGCCCAACAATAACGGATGATAAAAGTTTTCAGGAAACTACAAGAAAAGGGCAAGGAGATGCACCACAGCACACGTCCACACTGGTTTATTGAAAATGCAAGTAACACTGCAAGAAGACTTGTGCAATCTTAAGTGACAACATGATTGTCTTTGAACCTGAAATGTCCTGCATCTCGTTGCTCCGGTTAAAAAAATTCACACACCATATGGGAGACTCTTGTCATGTGTGTCAAGGTGCCACAGCGAGGAGCGACACTGGACCCTTGAGGCTTTTTGTGACGGAACATGTGAGTAGGAAACAACAAGAAGACCTTTTTCCTGCAGCGGTGAGACTCGACAGGTAGCATAGGGAGGGCCAAGACGCACAAAGAAGCTCCAAAAGCCACTGATGTGGAGAATGTTTGCGTCAGTCCCACTACCTCTGTGCTGGGAAACAGTTGAAGTGCACTTAACGTCCAGGTCGGAAGACGACAGCTAAGGCTTCCCATATGGTCTAGCGGTTAGGATTCCTGGTTTTCACCCAGGCGGCCCGGGTTCAACTCCCGGTATGGGAATGACCATTTTCTAAATTGGTTATTTTCAAATGAAAAAGCTGCTGTTTCACAGTGAGGCTCTGTCGAGTCAGCTGTGTAGGAGGTCAAACAAATAGCCACGTATCTCGTTTATCAGCCTTTCTTGGCAGCTTCTACTTTTTAACTCCTTTCACAATCCAAAAGAGCTAAAGTGGGCAGTCATGTGGGTACCAAAAGCTCCCTTCGGTTCTAAAACGTAATCTCGGTAAAAACGACTTCCTAGCAGCAATGGGTGTGCGAGATCAGCCTCACGGTATTGTTAACAAGCCTTCCACGCGAAAAACAACCCTTGACCCCGACGTAATTTGAACACGCAACCTTCTGATCTGGAGTCAGATGCGCCAACTCCTTGCACAATCCAAATTCAAGTGAGCAAACAGTATTTACCTTGTATTTTATTGTGTGTCCTGAGGTCTCAGGCAACAAATGCTGGACACAAAGTGCTGCGTTCTCGGTGCCGACAACTGAAAAGTACAGAAGGTACAGCTGGGAGAATATTTACGAGATGTCTTTACACTATCTTGACGTTTTTAACCTCACCTCTAGATAGAAAAAATCTTAAACATCCAAAAGAGCTAAAATGGGCAGTCATGTGGGTACAAAAAGCTCCTTTCGATTCTGCAATGTGATGTTGGTGAACGACTTACTAGCAGCAGTCCTATGATATTGTTAACAAACCTTCCGCGCAGAAAGAACCCTTGACCCCAACGTGATTTGAATACGCAACCTTCTGATCTGGAATCATACGCACTACCCTTGCGCCACGAGGCATCTCGCTGAATAATTACCAACCGATTGGTTTAGTAAGGCTCTGTCGAACAGCCTCATGACGCGACGTGCATCCAGACGGCTGAACAGACATGCGTCAGCTGTGCTGTATGTGGCACCAAAATATTTTCATAGGAGTGTCTCTTATTTGGGACATATCATTGATGCAGAGGGAAATCACCCCCTCTCTTTGAGGGAAGCCTTTGTTTTAAATGCAGGGTATGACACGAGTCACATTTATGCATTACTGTGTATTACTTATTACATGTGTTTGGCAGACAGTTTTATTCATACCAACTTTCCTCTCTGTTAAAACGCATACTGTGAATGCACTGTTTTCCCATGACTGTTTAATGTGAGCTACATGAACATAGTTTATGCCAAAGCATAACATGCATTTGTGTATTCCTGCACGTGTAGGTGAACTTCACAGAGACGCTGTACAGATATGATGATGATGATGGCTATCAGTCATACTGTACTGTGTTGTTGTGACCCCGGAAACGGCGGTCCTTTGTCTGACACGGAGGTGTGTTTGTTTTGTGTCGAGCACGTGCAACTGGTTGTTTTCATAGCGCTCGGTGTTTACGTCATACCCCGTCCTTGTGTTTCCCCTTCAGGCTTTCCCCTCACCAGTTTCTCATCACACTTTCCACCTGTAGTCATCACCGGCGATTAAGTTAATCGCTCTCCCCTGTTGCCTCATTTGCTTCCCATTAGGTTTTCCTATTTAATCCCTCTTGTTTCCTCATCTTGTGTCAGACCGTTGCTTAGTTTATAGCCTGCACTGACTGCCACAGACTAGCGCGTCTAGTCTGTCCCTTAGTCCAAGCCTTGTCCTAGTAATTTTGTATCGTCTTAGCTATTCTTGCCTTACCCTGTTCATCAGCACTCTGCTCCCCGCAGTTCCCGCTGGCGCTCCGGACTTCCTTCCTGCACCGAGACTTTACAAACAGCCATTTCACCGAGGCTTCCTCCGCACATACGGATTAGACTGGATTCTTCCGGGTTGAGTATTTCCCCGTGGATCGAACGAGTCCAGCGTACTCCTGAACTCTTGTGACTATTTACCTTGTGAAGCCTCAATAAACGCATATTCTAAAACCCTCTGCATTTGAGTCTCCCTAGTCGTGAGTCATGACATGTGTGCTGTCCTGGACTGGAGGTCATTCTTTGTGGAAATGCGAGCTGCTGCAGGTTGGAATTCAAATGTTCTCTTGATTTCTTCTCTCTTAATGTTCTTAAACATCAATGCATATTGTCTTACAATCTTTCCCCTCTTTTCATTCTGTTCAGGTGTTTCTGTAAAGACTGTTTGAATGTGTTGGTTGGTCCAGGAACGTTTGAGAAGCTGAAGGATGTCGACCCGTGGAGCTGTTATATTTGTCTGCCTTCTAAAAACTATGGCATTCTTAAGCTCAGATCTGACTGGAGCGTTCGTGTCCAGGAATTCTTTGCAAATAACAGTGCATTTGAATTTGTGAGCCATCATATTCTCTCATCTATTTGATTTTATACATATACTTAACATAAAGAACCCTAACGTTTGGTTGTTAAATATGTAGATTCTTAAATGTGTCTGTTGATTCTTTTTAGGAGCCACACAGAGTCTATCCTTCTATTCCAGCTCATAAGCGCCGGCCAATCAGAGTCATTTCCCTGTTTGATGGAATTGCAACAGGTCTGTCTGCCTATTTTAGATTTTTGTTACATTAATATAGAGGAAAACTAGAAGAAATAGCATTGATTGTCTGTGAAATTGAAATGCATCATGGGAGTTGAAGATTAGGTTTTTGTTGGGGTTTTTCTGCAGGGTACCTTGTATTGAAAGACCTGGGCTTTAACGTGAAGCGAGGAAGCATGTACGTAATAGGAATTCTCGTGTTCTGATCTTTGTGAACTAGATAGGAAATGCCATTATGACATTCTTTGGATAAACCAAGTAAACATTAGTGTTTTATGTGGTTATAAACAATTATGTAAAGATCCCTTTTTAAAAATGTATTTAAAATGTATATATGTTTCATTGTGTAGCTGGCGGAGTGGGGGTCATTTGATCTCTTGATTGGAGGAAGCCCCTGTAATGACCTCTATGGTGAATCCAGCCAGAAAAGGTCTTTTTGGTAAGAAATTCTGGTCTAAATTTCTTAAAAATCAGACGGTCGAGTAGTCTGTTGCAGAATTATTCAGCAGCTTGGTCCCCTTTATATAGACTTTAATTTGTCTTAATTAAATTTATTGCATTTTAAAAAGTTCTTTTTTTTTCTCGCCTTCCTGCAGAAGGCCCCGGCCGGCTGTTTTTCGAATATTATCGTATGTTAACCATGATGAGGCCAAAAGAGGATGACGATCGACCATTTTTCTGGTTGTTTGAAAATGTTTTAGCCATGAGTGCTCATGATAAGGCAGATATCTGCCGCTTCTTGGAGGTGAAATAAAGTTTTAACAGGTGTCTATTGTTTTTGACTGTCTGTGCTTTAAGTGCATTTTGAGTTGCAATAGCCACATCAACAACTCGAACCTCAATTGCACCGACCTAGAAATAAAAACACAAAAATCTGTAATTGATACTTGTCATTAGGGCTTAACAATGCAAAACCAATATATATCGCAGTAGAATTAATGTAGAAATGATTTAATGTTTAACACATTTTCGCTGTCCTGTCTATGGCCTTGCTCTGCTTCACAGCAGTGACTACGGGTATTGTATACAATAGAACAGCACTCGGTCATGCCCTAATATAAATTTATCGTTTAAGTTTAACATTGAACATTTACTCATTTACCAAACAGATCTGCGACTTACGAATGCATGTAAAAGCAACGCAATCAGACAAAGTTTAAGTTTCCTTTTTGCTGCATCCAGCCACACACCAACCTATTCATTGACATCAAAAGAAAGTTAAGTGTGGCCCATCCCGTGTCAGAAGCAAACTTGGAACCTGATCAAATACACATCCAAAATGCATTGTAGACATGATGCGTAACGCTGCACTTCTGGTGCAATGACACCTGCAGCTTTTAAGTCTCCATTCATAAAGAGCTTTTGTGAAGAAATTCTTGACTTAAAATTTTAGGATTAAATGCCATTTTGTTAATGGTATGTGCAACGGCAAAGACTCTTCTCATTTTGTCTAAATGTCTGAGACTGGAAAGAGCTTCCTCCAACTCATCTGTTCTCATACTACTGGATCTATCTGCCGCCTTTGACACTGTTAACCATCACATCCTCCTGTCCACTCTCAAGGCTATGGGGGTCTCCGGAATGGTGCTACAATGGCTCAGGTCTTACCTCTCAGGTAGGTCATTTAGAGTATCTTGGAAGGGTGAGGTGTCTGAGTCCCAACATCTCGACACAGGTGTGCCTCAGGGCTCAGTGCTTGGTCCGTTGCTATTCTCTGTATACATGACATCCCTCGGCTCTGTCATTAGGAAACATGGCTTTTCCTATCACTGCTATGCGGATGATACACAACTCTACCTGCCTTTTCGCCCTGACGATCCGACTGTATCAGCACGCATCTCAGCTTGCCTAGCCGACATCTCACTCTGGATGAACGGCCATCACCTGCAGTTGAACCTTTCAAAAACCGAACTGCTTGTAATCCCGGCTGATATAAAGACTTATCACAACCTTTCCATTCAACTGGGCTCATCAACCATCACACCTTCCAGGAAGGCAAGAAACCTGGGTGTGGTGATCGATGATCAGCTCAACTTCACAGATCAAGTTGCCAGCACCACCCGGTCCTGTAGATTCATCCTCTACAATATCAGGAAAATTAGACCCTTCCTATCAGAGCATGCTACGCAAGTCCTAGTACTGGCTCTAGTCCTGTCCAAACTGGACTACTGCAATGCACTACTGGGAGGACTTCCAGCTTGCACAACCAAACCTCTACAGATGATCCAGAATGCTGCGGCAAGAGTCATCTTTAATGAACCGAAGAGAGCACACGTTACTCCTCTACTCATTAAGCTACATTGGCTCCCTATAGTCGCTCGCATCAAATTCAAGACTCTGCTCCTGGCCTACAAGACCACCACTGGTTTGGCACCACCTTATCTTCACTCACTACTGCAGACATATGTACCCGCCAGATCCCTACGCTCTGCAAACGAACGGCGTCTTGTGGTGCCATCCCATAAAGGTAGAAAATCTCTCTCGCGCACCTTCTCCGGATCTGTTCCACCTATGTGGAATGATCTGCCTGCTGCTACAAGATCTGTAGATTCTGTAGCCATCTTTAAGAAACGCCTGAAAACCCATCTCCTCCGCCAACATCTTACTGTTCTGTTCTGACTCAAGTTTCTTCTCTACTCTTTTCTTCTCTACTCGTTTCTTCTCTGCTCTAAAAAAACAAACCAAAAAAATGTATGAATGAATGTTTCTGTATACTGTGTTAGGCTATATGAAACCAGTCTTCTTTTTGATTGCACTTATGCTCTTGTTGTACTTATGCTGTCCTAATTGCTTCCATTACCTACCCCACTTGTAAGTCGCTTTGGATAAAAGCGTCTGCTAAATGTAAATGTTATATGTTGGTCTGTTATTTGGTGTGAGATTAATTTGGGCAGAGTAGGAGCTTGTAAACACATCTCATGTGAGTGAGTTGGCAACTCTCTGCTTTAATAACATTACTTCTGTGATCATTTGAAACCATTCTCTGTTTCTCAGCAGCACCAGGACATTGAAGCGTTATGATTTTAGTCTGAGGCGTAAGTTAATATACACACGTGAATCTTTGCTTTTCATTAATGAGATCGCATGGGTGTTCGAATCGAGATTGCGATCTTTTAACGAATAATCGTGCACCCTTAAATAAACACATATAAGTTAAACAGTTCTTAATCTCAAATTCATTAGCAAAATGGCAAAAAACTGAAGCATACCGAGTTACACTTTAAGAACAATTTAAATTACTTTCATCGTCTTTATCACAATATCCTTAAATACCCAGTCAAATCTGAATGCGTTTTTTCCCCTTTCATCAAAAAATGAATGAGCCTTTACAGTGTCAATAAACTGATATGCTTGTAAGTGCTATCAAAATACTCTATTACATGCCAACTCTTAGTATTGACAAAAAGTTGATAAAAACTGGAAACACAGTCATACATGAAATACGACATTAATAAGACATTAATATCTATTCATTTAGATAAATGTCAAAAGCAGGTGATCAAGAGGAAAAAAAAAGTGTCAAGAAATGGGATACCTGTATCCCAATATAGCTTTGAAAATGCTTTAAAGGAAATTATTAATTTATGGAATTATGCTTTGATGCACATTTAGAGAGTTTATTTACCCTTTAATTGGTACCATGATTCTTATATTTGAAGCTTACACAAGGTAAGAGCACAGGCCTATACAAAAATATGATATCCTTTTATGTACCTTTGGACAGTGCTAGCATCTAAAATTATTTTCTTTTATCATCCATTTAAATTATATTTAATAGGCCGAAATGAAAAAATATATTTCAATACAAATTTTGGCCATATCGTCCAGCCCTAAATACCTGTACAAATTACTTCTAATGATTATGAACTTGTTCCACGTTTCTTGAAGATTTTATTCTTTTGACAGTTGTTGAAACAAAACAATAAACATGTTATTGTGTTATGTTGTAAAATAAATGAACTAAATGTCTAGTACGCATTCCTAATTTATATATGAATAACTATCTAACGTTGTCACAACAATACGATTATGTAATCTGATGACCACAGTTTTATTGTGACCATGTAATCTAGTTACATTATGACAACTGGAAAAGTGAAATTCCTGGATTCACTGCCACAACATAATTGTGTGACATTGCCAGTGAACAACCGTAATATTGTGACCCAACCCTGATTGGTACATTATCACAACTTTGCTTTTACTTCCTGGCAACGTCACAAACTAACAGTCAGTCAACAAATTTCACTTTTCCTCTGAACTGATTACATTACCAAAACAAAAGTTTAATCTGCAGATTACATTGCAGATATGTAACAACCACGTGTTATGGTTGACTGATATGTCTACACAACCCACATGCATCTAAAGACTAAAACTTCCCTTACAAACAGAACTTACTAATAATAATTGTCATAGATTGTACCCATCACAAATAAAACGGAATACACGTACTCGCCAATCCAACAGAAGATACATTACATATTTAATGATCGCATGATGACGAAACATAAAAAACATTTCAAGCCGTCATTTTTAAAAGACACCACATTTGGTCTAACTCAACAACGACAGTGTCCAGCGCACTTTTGTTTATCGTTATTAAATGTTTACAGCAAATTGGATATCCTACGGTCGTTCGGGAATCACAACGTTGATCTCAGAACAAAACTACTATGTTCGACACTTAACTAAATAAAACAAGTGCATGAATTGATTCAATACAAATACGCATAAAACATCCGATAACCTACACACCTGCTGCCTCGGGGCCATCGCCTGTACCTCAGCGACAGTTTTCTTCAGGTTTTGAGGAGCATCTTTGAAGGAAAACCCCAATTCGCTCACCACGGATACCTCGGTGGAACTTCCACACTGTATATCAAACTCTGCTCCCTTAGAACCTAAGGATGTCAACAAGTGTACAAATTACTTCCACAATTTAACCACAAAAAAACGATAACTCTCAAATAATATAATTGAAATACCCATACTTACTGACACATCGCTTAATCCGGTGTAGTTTAACAGGGCTTTTACTCTTCTCAGCCCGTGCAAATTGGGTTCGCTTATCTCCAGCGAACACCACCACGTGTCGGTACTCTTCGCGGCTTATTTGTAAGGGCGCATTAAAAAATTTCGTCCGATTTCTTGTCGAACTTTTTACACAACTCACATTATGTACATAACCACAGATGGACTTGTTTCTTTCTTCGAATTGTACCTTTTGCTTTTTGGCGGAAGAGGCCATGATAAACGCGCACCTGCTCAGACTAAAAAATTGGACTACACGTGACATTGCATGACTACCGTTTGCCACGAAATATCACAATATCGCGAGTCAATGAAAAGGGTATTAAGAACTCGGCACGTATCCGCCTCGCGATAATACGATGTTACGCTGCATAAAGTCGAAATAAAAGTTCCCTAAAACAACATAACATGTCAATGCATCGTACATGGCAAAATGTACATCTCTTTTGGTGGCCTAGACAACTGTGTGTCACGTGACATTTGAGTTATACACAAACTATTGAAATCAAACGATAGATCTCCTTATTCATAACAACTTTGCCTCTTCAACCATAGATGTCCATCAAATGGTTTGTGAATTATTGGTGATGATGTAAAAAACCTACTTTTGCAAACTTGTTCAAGGATTTCAAGCAATTTCAAAATTTCCACCTCGGGTTCATTTCTTTGGACTCTCTAGGTCAATAATCATCAAAAACATGTTGAGTTTGTTTAGTTTTGTGACCATAACAGGGTCCTTTATTATATTAGCGTGAAACCTGTATGTTATAGGTCGCTACTCCTTAATAAATAATCCAACTGCCTTGCCCTTTAGTACTATTATGCATATTATGATACTTAACAAGAATGCAAAATGTGATGCTCATAGGAAGAGGCATTCCTTCATAAAAGTCAAAAAACTGAAAAATCATTCATTTCAATGGCTTTCTTATAGAGACACCAGATCACAATGCATGTAGCTTTGCTAAAGGAACGATAAATATGTGCAGGATAAAGGAGTGTAGTGTGCGTGCGTGTGTGTGTGTGTTTATGGATATCATTTCCCTCTGTATCATAAGAGTGTGAATGCACTGTATAGTTCTGTGTGTCTTGTGTGATCGAGACTGTGCATGTTTGTGGAATGAAATGTGTCTAACAGAAGATAGTGATAGAAATATAATGTATTACACATTAAACGTTGCTGCATATTTACACATCTATAAATATAGCACATGTCTGGCTGGTTTTAAGATGAGTGTTGATATATATATATATAACATACCTTTATTAGATAAAACCAGTTTAATTGCATTCAAACCCAAATTGCTACTCAGCCAGTCACATGGCAGCAACTCAATGCATTTAGGCATTTAGACATAATAAACATGACTTCCTGAAGTTCAAACCAAACATCAAAATTGAGAAGAAATGGGATATATCATGTGAGGTGTGTGTACCAAAGAAACATAATTTAAATGGCACAGCCTTCTAAAATATTATTGCAGACGATGTCAATGTCCTACTGACCACAATGTATTCATGAATATGAATCAATGTATCCATTTAAAATGGTCCTAGATTTTTAATTCCATAATTACGCTCTCAGGCGTCCTGTCAGTTGGTAATACCTAGAATTTCAAAATCAGGTGCAGGTGGTAGATCCTTTTCTTATCTAGCGCCTAAACTTTGGAATATTCTTCCCTGCACGGTCCGGGAGGCAGACACACTCTGTCAGTTTAAATCTAGACTAAAGACTCATCTTTTTAATCTTGCATACACTACACCTCCATAATATTAATCCTCAGAGGATTTAGGCTGCATTATTTAGATCAACCGGAACCAGAAACACATCCAACAACAAATGATGTACTTGTTGCATCAAAGAGTGCAGAACAGTACTCTACTCTCAGCCAGTCTTGTCTCTTTGTTCCAAGGTTACCGCAGGATGCAGTTCATGCCCAGACCTGATGGCAGAGCTGAGAATGGGAAGCGGTGACCTGACAAGAGCTAAGAGGATAGAGCTGGATAAAGGACGCCACAACTTTGATTTTCCTACAACATTTCAAATGTTATTAGATTGTTAATGATAATCTTAAATCTATCATTTTTTTATTTTTATTTAGCCTTGTTGTGCAAGCACTGTTGAGCTTGTGCAGAGGCAGCAGCTTTTGCCAGAGGGGAACTGGAATCCCCTGGTTGGGCCTGGGTTCTCCTGAGTTTTTTTTCTCGATGGGAGTTTTGGGTTCCTCACCACCGTTTGCATATTGTTTTGCACTATCTGCCTGGCCGGGGGGGCTGCTTTAGAATTCAGAAATTAGACATAATTAATATTGCATATAAGAATTTATAGTCCGTTTAATATTTGACCTGTGCTTCTTTCTCCTTAATCGCCAATGTGTGCTTTCACTGTGTGTGTGTGCGTCTATGTCAATGTGTGTGTGTGTATGTATGTTTGCATATTGTGTGTGTGGAGCATTTGTATGTCTGTCTTTGTTGTTTTCACCTTTTTCTTGTTTTTACAGGTATATGCCTTTAGTTTTTTACTTGTATTCAATGTGTCTCATGTACAGCTGCTTTGTAACAATGAAAATTGTAAAAAGCGCTATATAAATAAAGTTGAGTTGAGTTGAGTTAATAATTCTTCAAAACACAAAAGAGGATATTTTGAAAAATATGCATTAAATTAACAAAATAGACCTATATCTCTGCAATCGAATGTCATAGAGACAAAGAAGTTGCTTCGTTCTACTCATGGAATAGTGTATTATAATATGACAGGTTACAAGATATGCCCATAGCAACTAAACAAATTAGCTTAACAACCATTTACACCAACCTCTATCTCTGCAATAGATCATCGTAGAGACAATGGGGTTGTTTTGCATGACTTGTGGTTCGATGTGTTATTAATTGGCAGGTGCCATTCCACGCCCATAGCAACCAAACGGATTAGCTTAGCAACCTTTTAGCAAGATCTATGTCTCTGCAACTGTATAACACGTTTCTGACATTTAACATTAACATTTAACAGACACCTTGAATCGCTCGAACCCGCTAAATGCTGCTTGCAGCTTTAATTAATGTTGTATTTGTTAGAAACTTGGAGAGAGTCCGGAAACATCGCAGGCTTCTTGATGTTGAAGAAATTTACCATTAAGTGGCTTGTCTACCTTACAAAACAGGATATGTTCTTATGCCTTTATTGCAGAGCGTGGGGCGAAATAACTAAAGAATAATTACTATATAAAGAGATTTAATAATAATTACAATATAAAAGCATTTTGAATTCAAATAAGTCTTTATACAATAATTGTTTCTGTAAATATAACATTTTTGTTTCACCTGTTATTAATGACAGAAGGATTCGACTTCTCATGCACATCCATATTTTATTTTCCTATTGGTATCACATGTACAAAGTTACTTTTTATTTTACTGCATTTGCCTTGATGATGTAACTTTAAATTAAAATTAATTATCTCTATACGTATTAAACATTTCAAATTTGTATCATTATTATTGGTTTCAGGATGGGTTGGGTAAGAGCAGTGTGGCAAGACAAGAAAAGGCAAGAGGAAGGGACGGTGCCGGACAGTTGGGTTGACCCCCAAAAATACATTTAGATATAAAACATGCCAGGATTATAAATACATTGACATGAAGTTCGTACAAAAATGGAAATATAAGCAGAACACAACTAAAAACACATGCTTTTAAGGTTATAGGCGAGGCCAAATAACATGGGGACAAAGAAACAATGTGGAGATGTAGGTTTAAACCCGTTTTAAACTATTCCTTTGTGGTTAAAATGAGAGAGACATTCAAGACTAGTCTGACCATTTGCCCTCATTCCTGTTTAGCACATCTGGTGTCCCTGTTTAGTGACAGCGACCCCATCCTCCCTGTTGGAATTTCTTTGAAGTCCACGAGTGTTTGTTGGGATTTATCCTGGTCGATTGATGGATGTGTTACAAGAGGACAGTTGGATCAGACTTGCTGGCGCCGATTAGAGTTCCACCGAGAGGTCATGGTCTTAACGACCCTCAAGGGTCTTCTTTATTTCAAAACCCAAATCTGCTGACGCCGATTAGCGTTCCACTGAGAGGTCATGGTCTTTAGACCCTCAATGGTCCTCTTTATTTCAAAACCCAAATCTGCTGATGCCGATTAGACCCCTATTGAGAGGTCAGGATATTTTACGATGTCCCAAATGGTCCTCTTTGTTTCAACACCCGGATCTCTAATCACTGGTGCGACCCCTATTGAGAGGTCAGGATATTTTACGATGTTCCAAATGGTCACCTTTGATCTGGATCCGTTCAATTTTCTGTGCCACCAGGAAATGACTGAAGTGCCCTTGAGCAAGACACCTTACCCCTGTTTGCTCTGCAGTGATAGCTACCCACTGCGTCTGCCAAATGGATAAATGTAAATGTAAATGTGCAGTTTATGCCAAAAACATAGCTCATGCAAGGGAGAAAGGAAGAGAGCATGCAAAAGTTCTGTTTGGGAAAATTTGTGTTTTAAAATTCAATACAATGATGAATCATTTGAAAAAAGTTCAATCATTTGAAAAAAGGATTTAAACAATTACAACAGATCACAAGTGTTAAGCGCTAAATACAAGTGTATTTGGGGTCTTTCAGCTTGCATCATTCATTCACACAGAACATTTTTACTGCTTAAATATGTGATATGGACTAGTATCTGTAAGTATTAAGTGTACTGATCTACTTTTTATTAATTCATCCAAACTTTGACTAACTATGTGACTCTACAAGTTATAAAGTAATTGAATTTTTATGCCTGAATTTTGCAATTTTGTCTGTGTTATCCACATCATAGAAATCATAGGGCCCAAGTCAATACCACTTAATCCACTGTTTTTATTATGGCTCCTGAGAAATGCAACTCTTAAAATATCCAAGCTTAAGTAGAAAATTTGTTTAGTTTTGGTGTAAATCTCCATCACACTTAATAGTATTAAGTTTTCTAACATAAAATGATACATTTAGTTAGTTATAGGTTTCATGTATTCTTATGAAATAATATTGGTCCTCGTGTATAAGTTTGAGCTCTGGAAAACCTGCATGAACAACAAACATCAAGGAAATATGGTTTGTTGCATAGAGTCAAGGACCCTGGTATCTCTAAACAGTGAGCTCATTTTAACAAAGCTGATGTTATGAGTCTGAACACTTGAACATCTGCACACACACCAAATATCGTTTAACACTAAGACGTACACCCCACACACTTTTGTAGAGAAGTTTAATTAAATCGCATACAAACAAGGACACTGGGTAGCTCATTATCGCTAAACCATGAGCTCATTTTAAATAAAAACAAGTGTAAATCATGTATCATCCAAAACCCCCAGAAAATTGTCAAGATAAAGGGGCACTTTTTTTTGAGAGTTTCACGCTACCATTACATCCTAATATTAAAGGCCGGAACTATGAGCGCAGAGGGAGGGGCTAATGAAAAAGGGATGTCATATGAAACCTGATTGGAAGAAGATGATGTCAGGCAAACATGATTGGTTTAAACTGTGATAACAACTTGAAAACAATGTATAAAAGATGGAGTCAGATATGTATTCGTTGGATCACTTCAGATGAACTCTGAATATCCCACTTTGCTTGCCCGGGCAAAAAGAGTTTGAACTCTTGGCACCTGGAACCCTTGTCTATGAGATTTCTTTCTGCGATGGAAGGCCGATTCGCCACGCCAGTTCTTCCCTCAACTAGGATGAGTTGATAAATATCTGTCCCCGTCTCAGTGCACGCTCTTAATCGCTCTTCGCCAAGGTTGAAGTGCTCTACCGCCATACATTATAGTTATCATCTTTTATCCGCTAAGAAAAGTTTTATTTTGTGTCACCATACTTACTCTAGGAAGTAAAAGTCGTAACAAGGTTTCCGTAGGTGAACCTGCGGAAGGATCATTGTCGTAGGCCGAATGAACCCACAGCGGCGGCGGGGACCACGGCCCCCGTCACCGTCTTCCGAGGGGCCTCCGGGCTCCGACCCAGGACACTGCCTGCCATCCTTCCCGGCCTCGCGGTCCCGGAACCGCGAGGAGCACCGGGTCGAGCGCCCGAGAGCGCGAAAGGCGTCGGGCGGGGACCACGGCCCCCGTCCGGCCCCTAGGGACCTGTACCTCGGCGCTGGGCGGGCGGGCCCGGCGCGGGACGATCGGCCGACGCCGCGTTCCGCGCCCTGCCCCGCTTGCCCTTCGCCGCCCCCGGCGGGTACCCGTAGGCGTGTCCCCCGCCACGGCGGGGGGCGGGCCGTGGGTTTCGAAGACCCGGAGGTCTTTCCCCCGCCCGGGGTCCAACCCCCATTTTTTCCCCCTCGGACCCATGTTGGCACAAAGACCCGACTCGAAACGGAACACTGAGACAACTCTTGGCGGTGGATCACTCGGCTCGTGCGTCGATGAAGAACGCAGCAAGCTGCGAGAACTAATGTGAATTGCAGGACACATCGATCATCGACACTTTGAACGCACATGCGGCCCCGGGGTCCTCCCGGGGCTACGCCTGTCTGAGGGTCGCTTTCCCATCGATCGGACCCGTCGCCACGGCGGCGGGACCGCGGCTGGAGGCTCGCAGGCGCCCCGCGCGCCTTCGTCCCCCTAAATGCAGACCGCCCCCGGTGTCTGCCGTCTCCCCGCCCCGCGAGGGCGCGTCTCGGCCTCCCCCGCCCGGCTGCCGGTGATCCTTCACCTGCTGACCGCGACGGGGGGTCCGGGCGCGTCTCTCCGCCGGGACGGGGGGCGGCAGCGCCGGGGGCGAAACGCTCCGAGGCCAGCCCCGGGCCCCAGGGCCCGGGCGGCCGCCCGAACACTCCGGTTGCGACCTCAGATCAGACGAGACGACCCGCTGAATTTAAGCATATTACTAAGCGGAGGAAAAGAAACTAACAAGGATTCCCTCAGTAGCGGCGAGCGAAGAGGGAAGAGCCCAGCGCCGAATCCCCGCCAGGCCACGGCGCGGGAAATGTGGCGTACGGAAGGCCGCTCAACCCCGGCGCGGGCCGGGGGCCTAAGTCCTTCTGACAGGGGCTGGGCCCGTAGACGGTGCGAGGCCAGTGACGGCCCCCGCCCCGCCGGGGCGCGGACTTCCCGGAGTCGGGTTGTTTGTGAATGCAGCCCAAAGTGGGTGGTAAACTCCATCTAAGGCTAAATACCGGCACGAGACCGATAGCGGACAAGTACCGTAAGGGAAAGTTGAAAAGAACTTTGAAGAGAGAGTTCAACAGGGCGTGAAACCACCGAGAGGTAAACGGGTGGGGACCGCACGGTCCGCCCGGAGGATTCAACCCGGCGGCCAGGTCGGCCCCGTCGGCCCGGCGGCACCCCACGGGGGCCGTCGGTCGGCGGGGTCCGGCCACCGCCGGGCGCACTTCCTCCGCGGCGGTGCGCCGCGACCGGCTCCGGGTCGGCTTGGAAGGGCCCGGGGGCAAAGGTGGCTCGCCGCTACGGCGGCGAGCTTTACAGAGCCCCCTCGCTCCGACTTCGCCGCTTCCCGGGGCCGCGGGCAGTGTCTCCGCGCCTTCTCTCCCCGGTTGGGGAGGGACGGGGCCCCCCGCTCGACGTCGGAAGGAGCGGACCGTCCTCGGTCCGCCCCGACCGCGCCGGGCGGCCAGGGCGGGGACCGGCTCACGAAAAGGGCGCAAGGGGTCCGCGGTGAAGACGGCC
>CM017911.1:21137164-21139664 GCA_008369825.1 Triplophysa tibetana | reverse complement strand
CGGAGATACGGACCGGTGAAAGTGGTCCAAACTACCCGGACAAAAGAGCGCCGTCTTGCGGACAAATTTTATAACTTTGCGTAAGAACGTCCTGGAGCGATGAAACGGGTGTCTACGGAAAGGTCTCGGCGAGCCCGTTCCAACGCACCGGGTCCCGTATTTTTACGACCTTCCAGGCCGGAGATACGGACCGGTGAATGTTGCAAAATGTATCCGGTCCAAAGCGCTTAATTCTCGGCCACTTTTGTGCGAACGTCCCCCTCTGTAACTTCTTCCAGGAAAGTGCTAGAGCCTCGTGGCTGGTACCGTTGGAAAGGTCTCGGTGAGCCCGTTCCAACGCGCCAAGTCCCGTCTCTCTAGGACCTTCCTGGCCGGAGAGGCGGAGCCCAAAAGAACCATGTCAAAAATCGGTATCTCCGGCCAGGAAGGTCCCACAGACAAGTTCTTTATACCGTTGGAAAGGTCTCGTCGAGCCCGTTCCAACGCTCCAAGTCCCGTCTTTCTACGACCTTCCTGGCCGGAGATAGTTTTTCAAAACGGGTTTACGTTTGGCGGCGTAGCTCCGGCCAGGAGGGTCCCACAGACAAGTCTTTTATACCGACCTTTCGAACGCGCCGAGTCCCGTCTTTCTAGGACCTTCCAGGCCGGAGATACGGACCGGTGAATGTTGCAAAATGTATCCGGTCCAAAGCGCTTAATTCTCGGCCACTTTTGTGCTAATGGTCCCCCTCTGTAACTTCTTCCAGGAGAGTGCTAGAGACTCGAGGCTCGCACCGTTGGTCCGGGCCGACGGTCCGAGCCGACGGTCCAAGCCTCGAGTCCGAGGGTCGATGCGTTCGGGAGCTACGGTCGTCGGAAGAAAAAGGTAACGGATGCGACTCGCGGCCCGTGCACCGGCCCCCGGGCACGCACAGCCTCGTGGCCGGTACCGTTGGAAAGGTCTAAACGAGGCCTTTCCAGAGCACGTCGTTTCGAGCCCGAGGGTTGAGGCGTTCGGGAGTTACGCGTCTTCAAACATGCTCCGGCTACCGGAAAACGTAGCTCCGGCCCCCGGGCACCCACAGCCTCGTGGCGGGTACCGTTGGAAAGGTCTCGACAAGACCTTTCCAGGGGTGCCGGTCTCGAGTCTCTACGTGCCCGGGTTCGGGAGCTACGGCGTTTTCAAAAAAGGACCGTCGGAGGCCCCCAAAAGTCCGGGGCTCCTTTTAGCTCTCCTCCGGGCCTTCCCGAAAAGCATCGTCTCGAGCCCGAGGGCCCCGGGGATCGGGAGCTAAAAATCGGGGAACATAGGTCCAGCGTTTTCTTCCGGGAGCCGTATCTCCGGCCCCCGGGCACCTAGAGACTCGAGGCCGGCACCGTTGGAAAGGTCTCCGCCAGACCTTACCAGGGGCGCCGGCCTCGAGTCTCTACGTGCCCGGGTTCGGGAGCTAGGATTTTTTGAACGTTTTAGCATTTTACGGTCCTCGCGCCGGCTCCGGGACCCCTAGAGACTGGGTCTCAATTTTGGATGAGAGCCACGGGTGTCCCGTTTAATGAGAGCCGCGTCTCCGGAGCGATGGTATTTTTAAACATATAGTTATTGCCATTCGTAAAAAAGTGGAAAAAAACATAACGCATCGTGGCGATTAAAAAGTCGGGCACGCACAGCCTCGTGTCTGGTACCGTTGGAAAGGTCTCGGCGAGACCTTTCCAACGCACCAAGTCCCGTCTCTCTAGGACCTTCCTGGCCGGAGATATTAGAGAACCAGCCTGGTTCTTCTGAAAAACCAGCGGGTATTTTGGGATTTGATCCGAGTTCGGTGGACCTTCTCGGCCACAGGGTCAGCTGAGGTCCGCTGACTGGTTTGGGACTTCCAGGTCCGAAGGACCAGCAAACCTACAGTGGACCTGACTTAGAAATATTTCTGAATCCTGGTTCTTCTGAAAAACCAGCGGGTATTTTGGGATTTCATCCGAGTTTGGTGGACCTTCTCGGCCACAGGGTCAGCTGAGGTCCGCTGACTGGTTTGGGACTTCCATGTCCGAAGAACCAGCAAACCTACAGTGGAATTGACTTAGAAAAATTTTTGATTCTGGTTCTTCTGAAAAATCAGCGGGGTTTTTCGCATTTCATCCGAGTTTGGTGCACCCTCTCGGCCACAGGGTCAGCTGAGGTCCGCTGACTGGTTTGGGACTTCCATGTCCGAAGAGCCAGCAAACCTACAGTGGACCTGACTTAGAAATATTTCTGAATCCTGGTTCTTCTGAAAAACCAGCGGGTATTTTGGGATTTCATCCGAGTTTGGTGGACCTTCTCGGCCACAGGGTCAGCTGAGGTCCGCTGACTGGTTTGGGACTTCCATGTCCGAAGAACCAGCAAACCTACAGTGGAATTGACTTAGAAATTTTTTTGATTCTGGTTCTTCTGAAAAATCAGCGGGTTTTTTCGGATTTCATCCGAGTTTGGTGCACCTTCTCGGCCACAGGGTCAGCTGAGGTCCGCTGACTGGTTTGGGACTTC
>CM017911.1:21127164-21132164 GCA_008369825.1 Triplophysa tibetana | reverse complement strand
GGCTTCACGTTTTATAGGAGAGCATAGTCCCAGAGCTCTTCCAGAGCTTCTGAAATCAGCGGTTGATTTCGGATTTAGGCCGGATTTGGTGAGGTCTCCGGGCCACGGACTCAAGGAGGTCCGCTGAATGGGTTTGGACTTCCATAATTTTGACCCTAAACCATCCGGTCAGGGGGCTTCACGTATTATAGGAGAGTATAGTCCCAGGGCTCCCTGGAGCTTCTGAAATCAGCGGTTGATTTCGGATTTAGGCCGGATTTGGTGAGGTCTCCGGGCCACGGACTCAAGGAGGTCCGCTGAATGGGTTTGGACATCCAACTCTCCGGAGCTTCTGAAAAAATCAGCTGGGTTTGGCTTAAACTAGCCGCCAGGGTGGCACCTGAGCGGACTAGATGCTGATGAGGACCGCGGTGAGGTCCCGAGGAACCGGAAGAGCAATCGACATAGCCATTTTTATGGATCTTCTGAAAAATCAGCTGTGATTTGGCCAAACTAGCCGCCAGGGTGGTACCTGAGCGGACTAGATGCTGATGAGGACCGAGGTGAGGTCTCTAGGAACCGGACAGAGCAATCGACATAGCCATTTTTATGGATCTTCTGAAAAATCAGCTGTGATTTGGCCAAACTAGCCGCCAGGGTGGTACCTGAGCGGACTAGATGCTGATGAGGACCGAGGTGAGGTCTCTAGGAACCGGACAGAGCAATCGACTTAGCCATTTTCCTGGATCTTCTGAAAAATCAGCTGTGATTTGGCCAAACTAGCCGCCAGGGTGGTACCTGAGCGGACTAGATGCTGATGAGGACCGAGGTGAGGTCTCTAGGAACCGGACAGAGCAATCGACTTAGCCATTTTCCTGGATCTTCTGAAAAATCAGCTGTGATTTGGCCAAACTAGCTGCCAGGGTGGTACCTGAGCGACCTAGATGCTGATGAGGACCGAGGTGAGGTCTCTAGGAACCGGAAGAGCAATCGACATAGCCATTTTCCTGGAGCTTCTGCAAACTCCAGCGGTTGGTCTCGGATCTAGTCCGGATTTGGTGAACCCCCTGGGCCACGGACTCCATGGAGATCCGTTGAATGGATTGGGACATCCATGTTTGACTGCCCTAAAAGCTATGGTCCGGGGGCTTCACGTATTATAGGAGAGCGTACTCACAGGGCTATGTGGAGGGCCTTGAAATGAGCGGTGGGTGTCGGGTTTAGTCCGGAATTGGTGAGGCCCCTGGGCCACGGACTCCATGGAGATCCGTTGAATGGATTGGGACATCCATGTTTTACAGCCCAAAAAGCAATGGTCAGGGGGCTTCACGTATTATAGGAGAGCATACTCACAGGGCTATGTGGAGGGCCTTGAAGTGAGCGGTTGGTCTCGGATCTAGTCCGGATTTGGTGAAGGCCCTGGGCCACGGACTCCATGGAGATCCGTTGAATGGATTGGGACATCCATGTTTTACAGCCCAAAAAGCAATGGTCCGGGGGCTTCACGTATTATAGGAGAGCATACTCACAGGGCTATGTGGAGGGCCTTGAAGTGAGCGGTTGGTCTCGGATCTAGTCCGGATTTGGTGAAGGCCCTGGGCCACGGACTCCATGGAGATCCGTTGAATGGATTGGGACATCCATGTTTTACAGCCCAAAAAGCAATGGTCCGGGGGCTTCACGTATTATAGGAGAGCATACTCACAGGGCTATGTGGAGGGCCTTGAAATGGGCGGTGGGTGTCGGGTTTAGTCCGGAATTGGTGAGGCCCCTGGGCCACGGACTCCATGGAGATCCATTGAATGGATTGGGACATCCATGTTTTACAGCCCAAAAAGCAATGGTCAGGGGGCTTCACGTATTATAGGAGAGCATACTCACAGGGCTATGTGGAGGGCCTTGAAGTGAGCGGTTGGTCTCGGATCTAGTCCGGATTTGGTGAAGGCCCTGGGCCACGGACTCCATGGAGATCCGTTGAATGGATTGGGACATCCATGTTTTACAGCCCAAAAAGCAATGGTCCGGGGGCTTCACGTATTATAGGAGAGCATACTCACAGGGCTATGTGGAGGGCCTTGAAGTGAGCGGTTGGTCTCGGATCTAGTCCGGATTTGGTGAAGGCCCTGGGCCACGGACTCCATGGAGATCCGTTGAATGGATTGGGACATCCATGTTTTACAGCCCAAAAAGCAATGGTCCGGGGGCTTCACGTATTATAGGAGAGCATACTCACAGGGCTATGTGGAGGGCCTTGAAATGAGCGGTGGGTGTCGGGTTTAGTCCGGATTTGGTGAACCCCCTGGGCCACGGACTCGTCTGAGGTCCGCAGTGTCGGTGCAGACATCCGTCTGACCGGCCTTAATTCCCATGCGTGTGAAACGCGGCTCCCTACCCGGAGGCAACCGAAGGAAGTGCCCGCGCACAACCGCGCACCTATTAGCGGCCTTGCTCCCCCTCCGCGTGCGTCGGAGCGGGACTCAACCCGCTATGAGGTACCGCGCGCCAACGCGGCCTCCCGGAGGATACCTGGTTGATCCTGCCAGTAACATATGCTTGTCTCAAAGATTAAGCCATGCAGGTCTAAGTGCACACGGCCGGTACAGTGAAACTGCGAATGGCTCATTAAATCAGTTATGGTTCCTTTGATACAGGAAACACCACGGTGGTTTTTGAGCTGATATATGCAATGAGCGTCGACCTGGTCTCATCGCGGGGATATGGGGACACGTGCATTTATCAGTCCCACAATGTGGGTACTCAAGATCACCCCGGGAACATTGAGGGCCCTTGCCGCGAAGGTAATAGGTATACGCGCTTGAGGATGTGGAACGCCGTTTGAGCCCCAGCGAGTTCTTCGGTCCCTCTCTTAATAACCCACTTGCCAGAGAGCAGGCTCGGAGATTACTTCAAAGAGCTCGTTCGTTTCAATGGTCGGTCGAGGCTGAGGGCGAAGGCACGGAGTTGATTCCAATCTAAGAGTGTAGCAGTCACGCAACGCAGCCGAATATGGAAACCTGCTATGGCGCTTTGGGACATCATATGAGTCGCACATTGCCGCTCAATGTCGATCAGTTACCGTGTTAACATATTTGCGACGAGCAAGAGGTCTGGAGGGGCCTGTTCCTATCTGCCCTCTTCCTCCTGTACCGCTAGAGCTGACACTCTTCGACCGGTACAGGCTATTCTAACCTTAACCATCTTGGCAATGATGGTTGCCTTTTGGCAGACGCTTCTATCCATGCATGTTGGTAGGAACACATCCCGGATGGCAGGACGCCCGGTTAAACAAGCTGCTATGAGGAAGCGTAGGGGTTGCGCGACCTCATCATTGCAAGACTCCCTCCATGCCCCCCCGGCCAGGGGGTATGGTGCTGACGGTGGCCAACCTGGTAATGAAAACTTTGGATTTGACGGACGACTACGAGAGTGCTCGGTGGTCCTCACGCGCGTCAGGGAGAGGGCTGGCGCGACGGTGGGGGAACTGAGCACTACAGCTATTGGACTCGATACGACCGGTGATGCCCGAGAAACTGCGGTAGCAGTGCAAACTGCTGTCGAGCCTGGGAGCGGCCCTGCCATGGTCGCTCCCCAGATCAGCCACGTGGATGCGGCCGGGGGAATGATTATCTGCTTGCCTTTCGAGGCTCATCGTTGCGTGCTATGTGGCCAGTCGATGAGGACGTTGCCACAACTGAAGTCGCACGCTTCGGTTAGGCACCCCACCGTACTCGTTAGGTTCATGTGTGTCTCGTGCGGGAAAACAGCCTCGAGGTCTCAATCGATCGCATGCCACGTCCCAAAGTGCAGGGGCAACCCCGTGACGAGGCCCCCGGGCCCCGTCCGGTGTGAAGCATGCGATGCCACGTTTGAGACGCGTAGGGGCTGCAGTATCCACGAGATGCACGCCCACCCGGGGGTACGCAACAGGAAGCGGGCCGCAGATCTACTGGCTAGGTTCGGCCCTATGATGGAACCGGTGGAGGCAGGAACCGCGGAGATCTCGGACGATAGTGACCCAGGCGCTTCGACAAGATGTCTCTGTGGATGGAGTGACGCCGCCTGAGCCCGAAGCGGGTACATCGGACCCTCTCTTGGCAACCCGGGGGCAAGAGTTTGAGAGAGCTTGTGCGGGTAATGGTTGGTGAGGCGGAGACTGAGGCAGAAGGCGAGGGCGGTGTTCACATTCCGGTCCTAAAAGCCTGGTTGGATGGCAGTGATCAGATACCTGCGCTGGTGACAGCAGCTACCTCCCAAATGCTCCTAGAATTGATTGAGGAAGCAAGAGTGAGCCCGGCAACCTCCCGCCGCAGGAGGAGAGCGGTTCCCCGAAGTGTCCTGCGTAGGCGGAGGAAGAGTCAGATTCGGAAGGAAGCCTACCGCAGGTGCCAACACTTGTACAGTACTGACCCGACCCGCTTGGCGGCGGAGATCCTGGAGGGGCGAGTGTTAAAGAGATGCCCAATCTCGCCGCAGTCTATACATCAGACATTAATGTAAGTGGGAAGACCGGCCGGTCTTCCGCGGGTTGGGTCAATTCAGGGCGGGGGAACCGGCTAACAATGAACACCTAGCTGGGCTCATCTCGGAAGGGGAGGTGCTGGCTAGCCTCCAACAGGTGAAGCGAAATTCCGGCCCGGGCCCCGATGGCATTACGAAGCAGGCAATCCAGGAATGGGACCCGGAATGCGAGACCCTCACACGTATGTTCAATATGTGGTGGGTCACTGGTATCGTTCCTACGCGTCTGAAGAATTGTTGATCGATACTGCTACCCAAATCAGCGGACCCAGGGGAGAGGATGGAGGTCGGCAACTGGAGGCCGATCACTATCAGGTCCATGGTTTTACGGGTGTTTACTAGGATCCTGTCGAAGCGGTTGGCTCAGGCCTGCCCGCTCCACCCTAGTCAGAGGGGGTTCCGTCCCACCCCCGGATGTTCTGAAAACATCGAGGTCCTCCGGGGCCTCATCCGACATTGCAAGTCTGAGTGTAGCAGCCCACTCGCGGTGGTGTCGATTGACT
>CM017911.1:21099664-21122164 GCA_008369825.1 Triplophysa tibetana | reverse complement strand
CCCCTTTGATCGTGCATGTGTGTACATTTATGACCCTTTGTTGTTGATCATAAAAGATGTTTGTAATGTCCAGACCTCGCTGTCACACACCCCCCCTTCACAGGAGGTCATTGACCATACATTGACCTCCTGTGAATGAGAGCAATAAAAAGTTAAAGAAAAAAACAAGAAGCACTGATGTTTAATAAAATAGATATATAGTGATCAAGTGAAATAAGCTAAAGTAGTCAGGTTGAGATTTTTAAGTTTAAAAAGTAACTTTTTTAAAACATTATGAACTTTTTGCAGGATGATTGGTCTTTGACCATGATCTCTATGGATGAAATGACATAAAATGAGTTAAAGAAAATAAGAAGCACTGATGATAGATAAATAGTGTTTAACTGAAATAAATATACAAATATAAAAAAAACAAATATACAAAGAACGTCAGGGAGCGGTACTGACCGCCTCCTTCGTTCATTAGGCCTTCGCGCGCTTTTAGAATACATTGTAACATCGGTCTGACGAAGACTCTACTCTTCACGCCTTTTTAAAACAATGGCTTCGAATCTACTTGGTAAGTAAAGTTACATTTATTAAGCTAGCATCGTCGTTAAATATACTTATTTGTTTAACTTTAACGTTTAACAGGAATTAAATAATCTCTGTGTACGATGCAGGATATGCTGAAGCATTTGACCAAATTGATCTGCTTTGTGAGTATTATTTCATCTCGATTTACAATTATTTTCGAATTGGTAGATTTATAATTGTTTTTTATATTTTTAATTCTATATAGTAAAGGCTGAATTGATTACTGCTGCCGGTCAAAGCGAGACGTCTTATAGCAATTTGCAAGGTATGCTGTGTTTTATTTTCAGAATAAAACGTATTTCTTTTTACGTTTGTACCTTTGGCGAGATTAAATTTGTTATATTTTTTATTTCAATATAGTAAATGCTGATGTGATTACGGATACACCACAAACAAGTGCTGCATACAGCGATTTGCAAGATAAACTTTATGTAACATCTCTTTTTTCTTCATTGTCTAAAATCAGTTTTGAAAAAACATACTAGCTTTGTTTTTATTTTCCCTGGATTGATAATGTAGTGTTTGTCACACAACCCGGATTTGCGACTCCAACAACATCCTCAATTTCTCCGAGACCGGTTAACAGGTTAAGTCGTAAACGCAGGCGTGCCTCTATAAATTCGACACCGGCGGAACCTCCAGTACCGAGACAGAACGTCCCCCTACAAGCTAGTCAACCGGTTGGTAAGTGTGAATCTGTAGCTATTTTTTATTTCGGATTTGTAAATATGTTCATGGTGTGCTAATATGTTTCTATATTTTTGTACTGCGTCTCAACAGATTTCTACACGGAAGATGCCCTGGGGGGTGATGCTACGGAAGCTTGTAACAGTATTCTGGCAGAGATCTCGGAGGCCATTTTAACAAACAACCTCGAAGTGGTAACTTCATCCGGGGATCAAGGGGCAACTGCTACGGAGGGTATAACTGTTGCGGCGAAATCATCTGTGGATTTACCATCCAACCAGTATCACTTTAACCATGAGCTGTTGTTGGGGATAAGTGAAAAATTGGGCCAACTACAAGAAACCTTGAACATTCACAGTGAAATCGCGAGAAGGATGTATGGATGCGTTGACACTTTATTATCGAATTCAGCGGATCAAGGAGCATTAAACAGGCTACTGTTGGATCGTACAGAAAATATTCAAGGGACATTACAGAGGATTGTACAGAGCCATGAAGATGATTGCAGCCAAAAACAACTAATGGTGAGATTCTTGTACAATATTAATCGAGCTATTTCACACGCTGGTAGATTTTGATTAAGGCTTAAAACTGTATTTTGTGCATTATAGCTACAGTGTTTATTTTTCAGGAATTAAGGTGTATTTTGTGCATTTGAGCTTCCAGGTGTTGAATGAATTATTGTGTATTTCATGCATTTTAGCTACTGTGTTTATTTTGCAGGAATTTAGGTGTATTTTGTGCATTATAGCTACAGTGTTTATTTTTCAGGAATTAAGGTGCATTTTGTGCATTTGAGCTTCCAGGTGTTGAATGAATTATTGTGTATTTCATGCATTTTAGCTACTGTGTTTATTTTGCAGGAATTTAGGTGTATTTCATGCATTTTAGCTACTGTGTTTATTTTGCAGGAATTAAGGGTTATTTTAAATGCTTTTCTTGATATGTTGTTTTTATTTTGCAGGAATTAAGGGTTATTTTTAAAAGGGTGTTTGATTGTTTTAGTGTGTAATCAGAGGAGAATCTGTCTACCGGAAATAACATTTTTAGAAATGGCTGGTAAAAGAGGGCTGTCAGATGATGATTTAAATTACCGTCAACAGATGCGTTCTGTAAGAGGTAAAAATGAGCATTTGTCTTTAACTGAACAGTTACAAGAAATGCTCGATGAGCAAATCGAAGTTTTTGGGGGTGACTATCGAAATTTTGATATGGATTTACAAAGTCTGGACCTCCCAGAGATAATAGATGAACCTTCATCCCCTAACATATGTGAAATAATTGAGGAAATTATTGAGATGCAAGATCTGGATTTTGAAAGACGATCTAACATGCTACAAACCGGTGACGGCGAGATTAATAATTCCGCAGAGCAGGTGTCAGATAACCCTCTGGATTTAAGTCAGAATGATTTAGACACACTTAGGTGTACTGGTGGTAATGTAGCTGATTATACCATAGTCCCAAGACCATTTTTTAATGGTTTAGAGATACACAGAAATATGAATTTAAGAGAAATCACATCCACAGATTTGGCCGCATACACTATTTTTATGCAAGACGCTTTGTCTGAAATTGTGTCGTTTTCAAGACAGTTGGGAGGTGAGGGATCATTTATCAATATCAGCCTCAGAGGCCCCAGTCTAAAATCGGATGTGAACGGTTTATTGTGTCCCGGTAATGACTATGACGAGAGGCATTTTGTAGATCAGTTTGAAGCCGTTGCACAAAGTAATACTCAGGTGATGGCTGATGATAGTCTGCAATTACATGTATCCATTGCTAGAAGTCGGAATGGTGGGGGTAAGCGTAGGAAAGTAACTGATATAGCCCATGATGAAGTACTTAAGAGAAAAAGAATGCACTTATTCTCGCCCTGTAACATGACTAACAACTTGTGTTTTGCTATATGTTTAGCACATTTTCTCGACCCTGTGGCAGAGCATACTGATTTAGAAAGCAAGGCTGGTGTTATACAGACCGCTGCAGGTCTCAGGTCTCAAGAATGTGTGGGGTTCAATCATGTTTCAAGGTTTGATAAGACATTAGGTCTAAAGATAGTTGTGTTTCACAGGTCTAATGGTGGAAAGTTAGAGATGTACAAAACCCATGACGAGCCACATGACAAGACAGTGTTTCTATACCTGCATGATGGCCATTATCATATGATAGAACATGTGGAGGCGTTTCTTGGCTCACCTTATGTGTGCAGTTACTGTTACAAAGGTTATACAAACAGACTGAATCATGATTGTAAATATAATTGTTCTGTATGCAATGACGTTCAGTGTTACAAACAGATTAAAAGGTCAATTCACTGTCCAGACTGTTTGCGCTTCTGTAAATCAGCGTATTGTTTTAATGCGCATAAAAGGGCTTCTGGTGATGGATCTGGTAGATCAGCTTGTGACACAACCAAATACTGTAGTAACTGCGGTAGGCGTTATCATGTAGCCACAAGCAAGTCCCAGCCCCATAAATGCCCGGCACTCTGTTGTTTCTATTGTGGGGTGGATGTAAGCCATGAGGGCACTCATGAGTGTTTCATACAACCGGTTCCATTCAAAGTGATTAAAGGCAAATACATATTTTATGACTTTGAAACACGCTGCGATGCTGGTAAACACATTGCAAATTATGTTTGTGCCATGACATTTAGGGGTAAGGCATTTGAGGAGGGTGGTGAGAATTGTATCAAGCAGTTCATCCGCCAGTTTAGAAGGCCAAAATATAAAAACTACACATTTGTGGCACACAATGGAGCGGGTTTTGATAACTTCTTAATCCTAGAATATTACTGCAAGGAGGGGCTCTTGCTTAATTTAGTCATGCAGGGTTGCAGATTAACATTCATGTATGACGAGACTTTCAAACAGCGTTACATTGACAGTTTCTCATTTATGCCCATGGCACTAGCAAAGACACCTGCTGCCTTTAATTTGATAGCCACAGAGAAGGGTTACTTTCCCCACTTCTTTAACCGGACAGAGAATCAACGCTATGTAGGGCCCTATCCCTCCAAACATTACTATGGCTACTCGACAATGTCAGACAGCGCCAGGGTTAAGTTTGACCAGTGGTATGATACACGCAAAGGAAAGATCTTTGACTTCAAGAAGGAGATTGCCTTGTACTGCATGAACGATGTTGTTTTACTTCGTGAGGCTTGCATTACGTACAGGAAGGAGTTCATTGAATGTACACAGGTAGACCCATTCAGCTTTACAACTTTAGCATCCTGCTGTATGGGTGTGTTCAAATCACACTTTCTCACCCCTAACACAATAGCCCTGACACATAATAATGCATACATACACCAGCACAAGACATTCTCGAATGTTTCGATTGAGTGGCTTGAATATGTGAAAAAGACACGTGATGTGGACATTCACCACGCATTTACTCAGGGTGAAATGAAGTTTGGCAGTTTCTATGTTGATGGCTATTACGAACAATCTGGTGTAAGGAAAGCCCTTGATTTCGCAGGTTGCTATTTTCACGGCCATGGGGATTGTTTCAGATCTGATGATATCAATCCACAGTCCAAACTGACATATGGAATACATTTGAAAATGTTTAATGACAGGCTTGAGGTTTTGAGGAAATCATACAATCTTGATGTTGAGGTCATGTGGGAGTGTCGTTGGAGGGAACTTAAGAGAACTGATCCTGATGTAATTCACTTTATGTGCACTTACTCTGCACCTGAAAGATTGAAACCGCGTGATTCGTTGTTTGGCGGCCGCACAAATTCTTACAAGCTGTACCACAAAGTGGCAGAGGGAGAGAAGATTAGGTATGTTGATTTTACCAGTCTGTATCCATTTGTTCAATCTCGAAGGACCTACCCCATTGGCCATCCCGAAATAATCTTCAAGGATTTTCAAAACATTGAAAATTATTTTGGGCTGGTCAAAGCTAAGGTCCTTCCACCCCGAGGGCTACTCCACCCCGTACTACCTTACCGATGTCAAGGAAAACTCATGTTTCCCCTTTGTCGCACCTGTGCAGAAGAGCTAAGCAAAGTTATGCCTTGCACACACACTGATGAGGAAAGATCGATTTCCGGAACATGGGTTAGTCTTGAATTGTTGAAAGCTATTGAGAAAAACTATGTAGTCTTGCAAATTTTCGAGGTATGGCATTTTCCCGAAAAATCTAACAGTCTGTTTGGTGGGTATGTGAAAACATTTTTGCGTTTTAAACAGCAGGCCTCAGGCTACCCCTCACATGTTACCACTGAGGAGGACAAACAGGCCTACATCAACGACTATCACCAGAAAGAGGGAATTCAGATGGATCCTCAAAAAATCTATCACAACCCCGCCCAACGTTCAATTAACAAATTATTGCTTAATTCGTTGTGGGGGAGGTTCTCCCTCAGAGAGAATATGCCTAATTGCATGCTTTTGCAAAGTGCTTCGGATTTTTCTCAGTTTATCTTTGGTTGTCAGTATGAAGTGAAATATTTCATGTTTGTATCTGATGAAGTTGCCTTGGTACAGTACCGCCATGTAGAAGGGGCCGTTTACGAGACTCGCGATGTTAATGTGTTCATCGGTGCGTTTACTACAGCGCATGCTGATGTTATGAAAGATGCTAGTGGTAATTCTGAAGTTGAAAGAGTGTTCACAAATTATGTTCACCACAAAAATCTGAGTGCATTGTATATTGTTCAAAACTTGTTCTGTCAGGGGAAGGCTAGTAGGTAAATCAGTTTGAACACAAATTATCTGGTATTGTTCAAGAACCCCCGAGACAATACCCAAATTAATGTGCTGGCCAGACAGATGTACCCCCGAAACACAAAGTTTTTTATGGATTGTTATCAAGATGCTACCCGCATACCTTTCGGTTACCTAATGATCGACTTTAAAGCGAAAACACCAGAGCAATATCGTCTCAGAACAGATCTGCTCTCACAAAATCCTGTTGTCTACATTCAGAAAAGACCACACTGACGTAATTAGAGATGTCTGCAAGACTTGTAAGAAACCTGGCTCTTTTAAAGTTGTTATTAAAGGCTACACCTAAACAAAGACGCGTTATTTTAGAGGATGCCACAGACGAGTTCATTTTAACACTGTGCGAAGTGGTTCTAAACGTACTTCATGGTAATGTACCACTTACATCACAGCAATATCAGAAGCTGAAGAAAAGAAAAAGTGAAATCAAAATTGTTGCGGATAAACAGGTTGGATTTAGAAGGAAAAGACGATTAATCAATCAGCAAGGCGGATTCCTCTTACCTCTTCTAACAGTTGCAATTCCGTTCATTACCAGTTTAATTACTTCTAAATAAGTATTGATGGAGTATGCTGAAAAGATGTTTCTAGTACCACAAAGTCAGTTGGATAAGATCAAGACCGGTACCCCACGTGAGACTATTCAGCAGGTTGTGGAGAATGACTTGGACATGACTATAAGAAATATTTTGAACCGCCCTGATCTGGGATCATATGAAAAGGCTAAGATGTACACCGCTGTTTTACAGAGATTTTTAACACTGTCTAAACAAAATGACAGGGAATCCAGCACCTTAACATTAACCATACCACAGGATGACCGCATTGAAAAAGAAAACCCTACTGTAACAGATAGTGTGAGTGGTGATGATACTATGGACAATGTTGTGGATGACATTTTAAAGAATGTTCCAAAGAGGAGTGTGAAAAATGTTCGATACATTTTAGATAAAATGTCCAAAAGTAAAGAGATCACATCCTGGGGCGATTCAGGTGAGTTTGTGTTTAAAGGTAGAACGATCCCTGGTTCACACATGTACGATTTACTTAAAGGCGTGACGGCACCTCAAAAGATTGCTGATGAACGGAGACCGCATGGTTGGAACGAGTTTCTGGAGGCCATTGCCATTTTAAATATACCATACTCTATGGTTCCAAACCACTATGTCAGACATGCTGTAAACTCATTTAAACACAGATCGTTACAGACTGTAACCCGATCACACCTGAGGGGGGTAGAAAAAGAAAAGAAAAGCGTACAAATACCCCTTCAACACAATCAAATTATCCGGAAGGCAATGCATTTCAATCACCCCCTACTCGTTGGATAAGTTTTTAATCTCTGAGATTTGCATGATTGTTGTTATTGTTGTATTCCTGTTATTATGTGTATTGTTCAATGTTTTGCATATGAATAAAGGCTCCGAAACAAACACATTTATGTTCTTCAGTATTTATTGAAAACATCAGACATAAACATTTCGCCTGTTTGTACACACTGAATACAATTGAAAACACTTTCATTACATTGAACATGTTTTAGTTTTTTAACAAAAGCTGACACAATTTTATCATTTTTAACCAAATCATCGCTATACAGTCTCATAACATAATCATAATCAAACCCTTTAGCCATGTGGTAGAGAAAAAACATACAATGCTGTCCGCATGTGTCTGATGAATAATCTTGGACTTGTAAGTTCGAATACTGTATCTCCTTAGAATTGCGTTTTAAAAAGTTTTTAATATTTTGTGGAAATCCTTGGTAATCTGGTTTATTACCAAAACTGTCAAAAAAACATCCTACACCATCCTCATTTACGTAAATGGCTAACCACTGTTGTCCCGGCATTCCAGATGGATGTGTGTTCAATATAACCATCAAGGGTAACTTTTTTAATTGATTTTTGGGTAGATAGTCGTACGGTAACACACCAAGAAAATTGATATTGCAGGAGACCTTATCCATCACTGCCGTAAGCTATATAGTATTCATTTTGGTGTGTTAATAGTAATCAAACAGTATCTGACGTCGATTTGAAACCTCAAGAACACTATCAAATGTAGCATAAAGTAGCAGATTTATTGTGCGGGGTAGAGGCTGTCTAAAACGTGCTTCCAGTCTAATATTACCACTCTTGATTAGTGATATATGCTGCGAGCATTCAGAATCTGGTGTTAGGTTGAACATATAAATTGTGTATCCAAATAAGAATTCTTCTCGGTCAATAGATAGGGACTGATTTTTAAGGTGTCTTCCAGAAGCCAATGCTAACTGGTAAAATTCCCTCACTGCAGACCCATTTTCATATTCAGGCTGTAGCGGTTTCGCAGGGTGTTGTTGCCCATCAACATAGATGGCTAAGAATTCTAAATGATCATTTTTAAACGCGAAGGGGTTTTTATCATATGAACCTACAAATGCGTCATTATCAACCATAGCTAGTACAATAGATTTTGGTAGAGTTCCTAAGAACAGGTTTTCTTGAGTGCTCACCCTGGAACCAACTGGTATTGAAATTTTTTTCAGACATACTCCGTCCATAGGATATTTAGCGGTGGTTGAGACCTGCGCATGGCCCAGCCTTACAGCTGGTGATACTGACACTTTTTTCACAAATAGCGATGCTGAGAGGATGTTTAGTTTATAGGCTACATTGTCACTCTTCATCAAGCAAAATTCGTCTTTACCACTGGTCATCCTTATTTTAATGTCCACTCCATTAAGCATCAGTTTTTCTTGAAAGAATATATCACTATGTACGGGTGTAAGAAGCTGGACCACGTTGCTGCCGCTCTGGTAAAGGCCGCTTGGTAAAGGCCGCTCTCTTTGTCAGACCGTGATTACCCCCTGCAGGGTCAGGAGTATCCATATGCCCGGCCGTATCTTTGTAAAAGAGTCCCGCAGAGAAAAGTGTTTCCAGGGCACCCTTGCCATAATTTGTAAGTAGTTCTATTATACAACGATAAGGATGTGTACTTGAACTCTGTGATATAAGACGATCCCCAAGCTACACATCAACTTGTGAAAATATTGTTGCTCCTGGATAGTTAATAAGACCCACGGGAGCTCCGTCTGCAATATCTGTACCATCAGGATTTGTGATTTTGAGGCATAAAAACAACATTGTGTTGTTCAGATCCACGTAGTCCTCCCCCGTTCCAGAAATAAAAAATTCCAAAGGTGTTGAGTCCGATATGGCAGATAAAGGGGGCACTTGGTATGTATTTTTTTCAATAGAGGTTTGAGTCAGCGGTACTGTAAACAGGTCCAGTTCGGTTTTTAAACACTCTTCTGACATGCTGTGTAGTAATGCCATGTTCTAAAATATTGTTTTAACAGTTTTCTTTGCTCTTTTTGCAGCAGCACCCCTTGTTGTAGTCTTGCGCTAACGTTTGACAACTGATGTTTTCTTCGGCTGTCGTTTTCTTTTCTTCTGCGTCTGACCACTCCTCCGGGTCCCTGGTGGTCTGGTCATTCTTTTGCGAGACATTACCATCAACCCCGAACCATCTTGGGTGTTGTTGTTGTGATTATTAAAAGAGTGCGATAACGTATTGCTAACAACATCGCTTAGTATGTTTTTTGCGGCTGATTTGAGATGCGGCTTTGCTATGTTAAATCCACGTTTTAGTAGGGGCACAGCCATTCGTAGTAGACCGCGAAAAAGACCACCCGGACCAGCTCCGTACATAACCCCTCCCCCGGCATAGCCGGGGATTCCATTGCCTGCCTGATCCTAGGAAATAAGCCACGTAACGCATGGGGTCGACATTGTGGTTGTTGAAATACACCATTCTCCAAGTGTATTTTTCTAAAAAACGTAGTGTTTTACGGGTCTAAAGTGTAATTTAGCACAGACTTTTCCGTAACTGAAACGCACGTCTTGATTTTGATCGTCTTTTACTTGTATGCTTATCTCGGTGATGGTAGATTTATTAATCGACACGTAATGGGGTCGGTCGTATCTAACACAGTAAGCCTTGTTACCCTCGCCTTCTATGTGTACACACCTTAATAGAGGGACATGATAATCACCAACTGATTGATATTCTATTATATCGGTGTATATATACATTGAATAGAAACCACCATTTATGTCTGCTTGATGCGGTGCGTACGTAACAGTCTGGTCACCGGTTTCTATAGCAACCCCGTGGTTTAATCCTAAAATAATAGACAGCTTTCCGTAAAATGTCAATGAAGTATTCGGTGGACCTTTCAGAAACACCTTATTTTTAACACGGTCAAATCCAAAACTCACACCCGATGGCAGATTTGTATTGATGTCCCTGATCAAGAAAACAACGTCGTCATAATATCCATACTTTATTCTGCAAAGTTTGTTTGATATCTTTGGATCCCTGTTGATGAAAATCTCAATTTCTTTGTCATTAGAGGGTTTGTCACTATATATTGTCCTGGCCCCCCCATGGTCCAGAATGAAAGCAGCATAGTCCTCATTAAATGTGTACCACGACGTAGGATATTCAAATTCTATCAATCCTACTTCCCATTCTCCTTTCAGGTTTATAGTTCTCGCTAAGAGGGTTGTAAAATTAGATATTTTATTCTCCGGATAAACAGATGAAGATTGACGGTCTACTGCTGTCCTGCGTATTCAAAAATTGGACTTACTGGACTTCGGATGAACAAAAGTTGAAGTTTATTGACTTGAGGCTCAGCGCTGGGCTGTCTCACACACTCACTCTACGCACAGAGTACTACCAGAGATCAGCCCCGCCTAAACAGTGTACAACATATTTATTAGTGTATATGAGAGGTGTGTCTTCAAGCTTGCTTCGAATCTTGACCAATCGTTGGACCAGTTCTCAGCTGACGTTTTCTTCTCCTCCACTTGGCTTCTGTGAAAACAATGCACTCCCCCAACTTGATCACATCTGTTAACCCCTGACCTGAGGCCCCAACGGCTATGGAATGTTGGGCAACCATAGCCGCGCACACACATTCTATTCTCCTCGTTTTCTGCAACATATCATGAGACATATCATAAGAGATAGCATAAGACATATCATGAGACATAGCATAAGACATAGCATAAGACATATCATAAGACATATCATGAGACATATCATAAGACATAGCATAAGACATAGCATACACATCCCCCACACAGTCTTCACATATGGTTTGTTTCTTAAAACCCTCGCTATATGGGTATGTGCGTTGTATATGCAGGATGCTCTCCTGCATGGAATGCAACACACACACATACTCCCAACCCCCATATGCTGTTGAAACTATCTTCCTGCACTCTAATATGCAAGCTTAGTTTTCACCCTTTTAAACATACACACATTATTCATACTGATATCCACTTAATGCACACAGTTTTACTTATTGATTATACGTGATCCATAGAAAGAAAATAAAATGTAGTAAAAACGTAATTGTAATTAAATGAACATTGTAATACAAAACAGAACTTTAAAACCCTTCAAGATGCATTGCAGGGGAGTGTAACATAAAAGCCAACCTCAGCCATGGTAGGTTTTACACAAATGTATACATTCTAGACAGGTTAATTTGTCTTATGGCTTCTGTACATCCCCCAATTCTTTTTGATCAATCCATGAGGCAAATTTCGCAGGCCATCCGAGCCATTGTACCAGCAATAATGTTTTTTTACCTCTCTTCTTCTTGTCTAAATTTTTTTCCACTTTAAATTTCTTGTTTTTACCTACAAGAATTTTTTGTATTTCTTTTTCATAAAAAACACCCTCAATAACATCTCCGTCGTAATCACTCAATCTGTAGACAGGCGGGTCTCTTGGGATACATGTGGTTATGGTGAAAAACTCTTGCGTGTAGTTTTCCTCATAGCCTTTGGTAAATGGACCTCTTACTTTAGAAATTCGCACAATATCCCCAACTTTGTACTTAAAGGAGGGTTTGACACGGCGAGATCTGCTATCACCATATAGATTATGTAGCACCACAGATTCATTTTCTTTGTTTACATCAATCGGCCTCATCTTGATACTCCTATGATAGGAGGCGTTGTACCCCTGCGTTATGTCTTGAAGTATGTCAATATAGCTTTTTGAGTTTGTCGCTGTTAAATACCTCCACATCCTACCTTTTAAGGTTCTGTTAAACCGTTCAACAACACATGACTTTAATTCAGAAGCTATTGCGAAATGTGTAATGTTATACTTTTTTGTGAGTTTTTGAAAGTGCTTGTTAAAGAACTCCGTCCCCCTATCGGTCTGTAGCCTAACGGGGTTTCGTTCTTCCAGTATGGACTCAAAGGCTTTAGCCACTTCTGTGCCAGTTTTGTTTTTTAACACACGAGTCCAAGCATATTTACTAAAAAGATCTATGCATGTCAACAGAAAGTGGTTGTTGTCATTTTCTTTTGCATATGCTGACATGTCCACTAGATCGGCCTGGAACTGCATGTCAATACCATAAACAAAAACCCTATTCCTTTTGTATTTTAGAGGAGCAGTTTTGTGCAGTGTGTAAGTATCCTGCCCGGAGAGCCATTCTGATACCTCTTTATCAGTTAAACGAACACCAGTTTCTTTTAAAACAGCATCTTTTAAACGTTTTTTACCACCTAGAGAACCGGGGTTTGAAGGTGTGTAATAAATGTTTTTCATTTGTTCTTCATACATATTGCCGCACTAGTATCCAAAAAAGAATAACCAAGATAGTTTCAGTGTTGTGGGTTTTTATTTAAAAAGAGTAAAAGATAATACATCATACGTCATCCAGACTGTGTAGGAATTGTATACACACCACAATGTTTTTCTCAAGAATGTAATCAACAAGTGATACAATAATCTCACAAACATTAGTCTGATCATTTCTTGATTTTGTAATTACACATAAATCAGTTACATACATACACATACATAATAAGTCTATAATTCTAATAGAATTTCCAAATTCAGTCATCAAATCAAAGATTTTTCTGATAGTTACAGCAATTGTTTCACCCGCATCAATGCATATATGCATCAATTCAGTCCACTCATTTGACACACTTCTTACAACAGACATTAGATTCTTGAGTTTTGTAAATCGTTTAACATCAACACCACATCTGTTTACAACAATAACAGATGAACCAGCACCGTCATCAACAATCTTAGACAATAAGTTGGTCATTTCACATCTTAAACGTCGTTTAAGTAGACATTTAGCCAGCCCCGTTGCATAGCATGAATTCCCCATAACGGTGTTAGACGCTGTCAATTTGGACAAAACCTTTCCAACTGTCCACAGCGTCATAGACAATCTTTTCACTGTTGGTATCCACAAGTTTTTCTCTGACTTGGTGAAGCTTTTCCAAAATCTAAAAGTGCAAAGTTAGTCTCAAAAAAATAGGCATCAGGTTCAAACAGACAGCTGTGTCTAATTTGGCTAGGATGGTCGACTTCGCAACCGATACAGAGTTCTTTCATCTTTTTGTTGATAAGATGCTCCAGAAGTACCACGACAGTTGCCTTTATGATCTTGAATCCATCAGCACGAATACAACCATCTGTGTCGTCGATACCCGCAAAGGGGCGCGGCTCCTGCTAATGCACCAGCATTGCCGTACGGAGTCGTGATGAAAGTCAGGTTGTGATAACCCAGATCCGTACAAAATTTATCCAACCAGCTGTTGTCATAAACTGGCAAGTCGTTATCCATCGGTGTTGCATTGTCGTCAGGCATTGATAGAGCAGTCCACGGGTTGATGGCGCAAGTGGTGGTTGACAGAGTTTCTTGAGACATGTTAACCGATTGTAGCGAGTGAACCAAACTGAAACCCTATTAATGGCTGTAGTAAGTGGGTGGGGTTAAGAGGCGGTCCTTGGAGTTGGTGTCACACCTCTCTGGGTGGAACAGTTTAACTTTAACGGAAGTGTATCGTTCATAGTGATCACACCATTTAAACATTTTAACAATGGATGAGAAAATGTTGTCAAGCAAACGGACATCTTTCCACTGAAACAAAAATATCAAGTCATAGTGCATGTGATGCTCAGACTGTTTAATCGGATAGACATATTCACGGAGCTTTGTCTTGTTGTTGCATCGAAAAATATAAACGCTGTCATCCGGTAGCTTTTTACTATGGTCCCCTACCACACGATACCTTGTTTCAGGAATATCACCATCCCAATCCGCGGTGTACAAAGGGTCGTCGCCGCAGTCGTTCAAATCTCTCCAAACATAATTAAAGAATATAAACCAGTCTTTGGCAGGAAAAATCAGACAGGGGTCCTGTGATGTGAAGTCATCTCCAAGATCACCTGTATAGAGCACGACGCAGTGCGATTTCTTGTCAAATAGATACCGCCCCACGCGATTGCCAGACATAGAAAAATCACGTTTTACAAAATCATAGTCTTCATGGAGAAAGTTTGTCAGACTAACTCTCTGTTTTTTCTTAGGTGCATAAGTAAGCTTTTCATCCATTTCCACAAATCCTCTTGTTGGCGATATACACATAACTTTTCGGACGGTTTTAGGAGCCTTTGGAGCAGCCATCGTACCAGTAGAGTGGGGACTTTTTAAAAATACAGCTTTTCTTAACATTGTCTAAATATCCTAGTATGATCAGGGGAGGGGTGGTATGTGAAACAACTATATCTGGAAAATGTCAACATCAGTGCTTGTTTTCTTTAACTTTTTACTCCCCTCATTCACAGGAGGTCAATGTATGGTCAATGACCTCCTGTGAAGGGGGGGTGTGTGACAGCAAGGTCTGGACATTACAAACATCTTTTATGATCAACAACAAAGGGTCATAAATGTACACACGTGCACGATCAAAGGGGGTCATAATCACAAAACACAGCAGGGGCCATAAAATAAAGTAATAAATCACTTTTCTTGACACACGGTGTATTATATCTTCTTCTTGGGTCATAGTAAACCACTTTTTTGTAGGACTACACCACTGGATGCAAGCAACTTTAGCGCACACAGCTCTGTTCCGGTTGGAAATCCCCTGCAACTGGGAAACTTTGTGACTGTGAGACGGCATAGTCGCAGGACAAAACATCACTCAACCGCTCCGATTAAAGTCTCAAACAGGTTTGCCCCGCTCAGTGACGCACCGACTGAGAAACCTGTTGAAAGTGCCCTAGTGATCGGTGATTCTATTGTCCGGAACGTTAACAGAGGCACCAGCCACCATAGTCACATGTTTACCGGGAGCCAGAGCGCCTGACATCAAGTCAAATTTAAATGTGCTGGCTAAGACTAATCGTAAATTCAGTAAGATTGTTATTCACGTCGGCACAAATGATGTTAGACTCAGTCAATCGGAGATCACTAAAGATATTATAGAAGAGCTCGCAAGCACGATGTCAGACTCAATCTCCCGTTACCAGCAAGGATGTTTGTAAGAAATTCAAGATGCTGCCCATGCAGAAGGATGAACAGAGGTTGCTGTCAATCAAAGAACAGCTGATGTGAAAGTGAACAGTTAAAGAACAAGCTGCACCAGCAGCAGAGTTCACATAAATGAGTCAACTTGAAAAGACTTTAAAGAAACACCCCTCCTGCGCTCTTTTTAAGCATGTTAGGTCTGTTGCTGTGTATATATTATTTGATGTTGCATGTTCAATGCTCAATGCATTTTCTTGTTTAAAAGTTTTACAGCTGAAAATTAAAATAAGAAAATATGGGGATGCACAATAAAATTTGTTTAATATATTTTTGATCAGATATGTGCATCAGCAATGTATTTATTTCAGTATATGTTTTTTTCATGTATTCACGATTCCTAATCGAAAATGCATTTATAAGACAGTTGGCAGGTAATGGCGGATAAATGAACATCACATTGCATGGACCTAGTCGGACATCAGATGTTAATACTATTTTTTCACCTAGCAATTGCCTGGTATCTGCCCTGTTAATATTTCAAACAATCCATGTTTTGCTATTTGTTTGGCTCATTTTCTGAACCCCCAACTACAGCACACAGATTTAATACCAAAAGCATCAGCGTTGCAAAAGTCTGTTGGGTATTCGGATCAGGAAATGATTGGACTTAATGACATAGCAAAGTTTGAAAACATGTCATACATTAAAATAGTGGTCAGGTCAGACACTGGTATGTTGGAAAAGTACAACACAAAAGATGCGCCACATTCCAGAACAGTGTTTTTGTACCTGCATGATGGTCATCATTTTATCATTAAGTATTTGAAAGTGTATATAGGCACACAATACATCTGTAGGGAGACCATAGTTGCAAATGTGTGTAACATCTGTAATGGGACTGAATTTTTCAGACACACTGTGAAAAAAAGACAATGTATGTCTTCGGTACAGCAGTCATAACAATCCGACTTAATATCACAATGCAGGGGTGTCAGATAGTTTTAATGTTTGCAATGGATTTAAACAGTGTTTTATTGACAGCTACTCGTTCATCCCCATGGGTTTGGCAAATACAGCGTCAGCATAAAACCTGACCTGTGAGGACAAGGGGCACTTCCCACATCATTTCAACAGGATGGAAAACGAAGCTTATATTGGACCATATCCGGATAAACAATACTATGGGTATGAGACTATATCTGATCAAGACAGAGTGCAGTTCAATGCGTGGAACATCAATGTCACTGATAAGATATTTGATTTTAAAAAAGAAATAGCAACGTATGGTAAGAATGATGTGGGTTTGCTGAGGGCGGCGTGTATGAAATATCAAATGTTACCTTCCAGTTGACTTGCGAAATCACTTTCATTTTGTTTGATTAATAAAGGATATTGGAAGTAAAATCGCTCTGGGTAACTACAAATATTTTGATTTTAATAGGCTAAAAACAACATTAGTCCCATGAAACTTTACAATAGCCGGCGTTCTGACTCACAACCCGGAAGGGCATCTCTTGTGTTAACAATAGGATGAACGCGTCCACAAATCGAATGTGCATGTGTTCACATTTCCACATATAAAGCATTCTCGCCGTGTGAGTAAAACAGAAGTAAAACTAGATTTTTGGTTGAACTTTTCCTTTAAGGCAGCTTTTGTTTAGTTCATACATGGCCACAGCTCGTAAATCACTGTTGCCGAAGACATGCACCACTTGCATCATGGTCTTCTCTAACTATAAAAAAATGCTGGATGACAGATGTTATAGCAAGCAGTTTCTTTTTTACCCAAAGCGTAGTAACACTCCAAGTAGGCTGTTGTTCATGTTGGGCCCAGTAAAGGACAATGCTATTCAAAGAAACTCCATGACACTGAGCACTAGAGTCAAAGGTTGAGATTCTGTGCACTTTCTGCATGTCTGTTTTCAAAATCTAAAGCTTTGAACTCCAAATAATGATCCTTCATGAGTGTGTTTTTTGTAGCGTAGATGTAATGCTAGAATGATGATGTTGGGAGTTTTCTGGCCCACGCACAGTGTTCGCTGGTATAGTCTGCAGACTCCTGGGACATGGCGAGTTGTCAGGTTTTCTGAACAGCAGCTTTCTATTGGTTTGTACCACGGGTGTCAGACTTGGTTTTATCAACAGAACCATTTCCTGCTCAAACTATTTGACTCTCACAGAGTTGTACCGATCACACATCTTACACCATTTACACTTTTTTATTGTCTGTAAAAACATCATCAAGCACACATACATCTCTCCACTAAAACATAATTTTCAAATCATAACAAATGCTAGCACCCGGAGAAACAAGACCATTGACATCTGTTACCGCAGAATCAAACTCACGTAATATATACAAAGAATCTTCAGGGGTCTCTCCACAACCGTCGGCGAATATACGATACCACACACACTGTGGATTACGCTGCACTATTCACAGACAAACATAGAATCTTGTCAATATTGGTTTAGGTCACTCCATACATAATTGTAAAACAATGACCAGTCTTGCACTGGGAGAAACGGACACGGGTCAAGACCGGCCCGGTCCAACCCCTGATCAGTGCTGATTTTCTGAGACCGTGAATTTTGGGTTTTCATTATCTGTAAACCATGATCATCAAAATTAAGAAATATAGGCTTGAAATATTTCACTCTGTGTAATGAATCTATGTAATATATGGGTTTCACTTTCTGAAATGAGTGACTAAAATATATTGACCTTTCTCACGATATTCTAATTTTTGTGACCCAGTCTGTGAAAACTATGCAATCAAGAATCAAAGTTTTAAGTTCAAAGTTTGAGTTTGTTTTTGATCTAATATTTGATGTCAATCTCTAACATGACCATATGTAGTAAACATGAACAATATCGGGATTATATTATATATGATTGTATAACGACTAGAAGAGGAATATAAGTGTTGAGTGAGTGTATTTAAGTGCTGAAGTACAAGAGCTTTTGATTGTGTACAGCTGCTGCTCATCATCATCATCAGATCTTATGTGTTCTCATTGGTGAAGGAAGAACTGATGACATCACACATCAATTTACTCATTAAACTGGACATTGGAGAGCAGCTGTGTCTCATACAAACACTATTAGATTGAAGCTTTATAAGGACACCTCATAACACATGTCTGGTTCTTCTGAGAGCACATCATTCAACCAGAATTTATAAGCTGTTCATCTGTCTCAGAACACTCACAACTTTAGAAAGTAAACTGTGGCAAATTGGGAATTTCAATGGTATTTACAAAACACCTGAGCAGTGGGGTAGCAATGAGAGTTGCAAGGTTTAAACATTTTGAGGGTTTACAAATAATGAATAAGAACAATATAAGTTTGAAACATAATTGGAAGAGTTTTTGAAGGCAGACCTGACCTGTTGAAAAGAGACCGTTCTTCTGTCTCGAAATATGGCACATAATCTAAATGTTAAATCTTATGGATGATTTGATAGGGTGTTAGCTTTAGATGCAGCACAGTTCCCATTATACACTGGTTAATGATACATAAAGGTCCACAAACTACATGAGCAACATTATCAAAACCAATCAAAATCTAATCATAACATGCATCTACCTGTCCTGAAGTCAACATTGCATCATCTTCGAAACCCTTGACTCCCATAGCTGCCCACAACCTATCCTTGCGTTCGGTCTGAATGTAATGATTGGGCAATCGTTATCTTGGTCGTCCACCTTTCACCGACGATATAGAATTTTCAAAATGACATTGGTCCACTTTCCTTATTGATTGCTATCAGGATTTAAAGGGATTTACAACATGCGTGACAAAAAATGTTTCTGGACAGCTTCACCTCTTCTGCTTTTAATAACTTTAAATGAGTTTACCCCTCAAGGTTACACTGTAAAAAAAAGCTTTAATTTACAGGTAATATTCTGTATTTTATCACAAAATTTCACCTTTTTTAAAATGCTGTTGTTTTACAGATATTTGCTGTAATTTAACGTTTTACCATTCAAATTACAGTATTTCATTGTAATTAGCAATTACATCAAAATTATGTTTTTTAAAGGCAATTCATACTATTTTTACAGATTAAAAAATGTATTTTTACATAAAATTACTGTAAATGTTTTATGTTTTTTAAAAGCAATTCATACTATTTTTACATAAAATTACTGTAAATGTTTTAGATATTATTTTCCTGTTCATGACAGAAATGAAAGTAAAATGACATAAATCAGTCAATTTAAAGTGTTCTAAATGTATCCCCCTTCAGAATATTCCCTCCCAGGAATTACTTTCTCAGGGGTGCGATTTCTTTTTATATTCGACCAGTGATTAAAGCACATTATAGCAAAATTCAAATGCTGTTGCACTGTTTGCAACTATTTATTATTTTTATAAATTATCATTACAAATTAAAAAGTTGTTTATTTAGGGTTTTACCATGCCCTGGCAGGAAAGAAATGCCTGTGTCTCCTGGATCAAAGTTCAGAGCTTAACTTTTTGTGGTCAATGTTTCCTTCAATGATTTATTATAAAATATTATAAAACTACACAATATCAAATTTTCAGAAATTAGACAACTCCATATTCCTGAAACATTTTATTCATACAAAACATTGTATTACGCCAGCATCAATCATAATTCAACAGATCATCTCTTGTTTACTGTGCTAACATGTAATGTTGAATTCTAAAACCAATAAAACCTTGGAAATTTAACATTACAACCTGTGAGTGAGGAAGAGATAAGGAAAAGATGCGTTAACCGACAAGGATGCAGAACAGTGCCAGTCGACTTTTCAGGTGCCTGCGAGGCTTTAGATTCCAGGTTTTCTCTGTAACTGCCGCTCTCATGCACATAATCCTCCTTGGGTCTGTAGAGAACATTATGACTTGTGAGAAAAAATTTCATCAAGAGGTTTATTAGAAAAACTAGCAATGCCTTATAAGACAAGGTTCAAACTTACTGAAATAAGTAATGTCTCTGAAGCCCAAAGTATAGTAAAGTTAGACGTGAAGCGTATGCATCCAGTCAAACCTTGTACCAAAGTATATTCCATTTGACTGTGCAGACAGATTTGACACATGCACATAGCTTAGCTTAATTTACTACCTCTGGTGTGCACATTCCGTACAACGACGCATCTCATTGCTCAACCACCATCATTGGAGAAATCAACTAACTAGTCACAACTATTTCCCATAACAATAGCAACTGTTGCACATCCATAGTTCAAAGTATCTTCGTTCAACAACATAAAACTGTCATTAATGACGTAACGCAGGTGGTGGAGTAACTTCTACAGTGATCAAATATCGTATCTTATTTACACTGACAACAGTAAAATGTTTGTGAGAGAAAGTTGCTTATAGGCAGTGTTGCCACAGTTACTTTGAAAAAGTAATTTGATTACTGATTACTCCTTTAAAAAGTAACTTAGTTACTTTTAAAATCAAGTAATCTGTAAAGTAACTAGATTACAATTACAAGTTAGTTTATTAGTTACATTCAGCAGCTGCCGACAACACCCCCACATAAAAATGACAACCGGTTTTGCCAACACTCACTTTATTGGAAGTGCATTTTTAACAGTAACTTCAACAATGTATCTCCTACCATTTTAATTTATTTCTTGACTTCACTCAACATAAAAGTTGTTTTTTATAAAATATAAAATGACCGTTTTTCTTGACCTGACAATCTACATTGTTTATAAACGTAATTATTAAATTCTTTTTAACATGTTTTATGAACATGTCAAAGTATGATTTCAAGCGTTCTTCTAATAGATATGTCTCATTTATATGAGGCAAGGACATTCGGTTTATTTATGAGACGAGCTGCAGTTCAGGCGCCGGCGTCTCCGTGTCGTGATTATTGTCTGCTATATTTACTTATTTATTAAATCCAGGCAATTGGTTGATGAAACATTGATTAAAATTAAGATACAATTAATACAAAACGAAATTCACTTTAAAGAAAGGCTTTGTGCTTTATGTTTGAGGTCTCTGTGAAAGTTTTAAAGCTTGTTTTAGTGCCGCTTTCAGACCAGTCACGTTGTTTTTTCCTCATAAATGCGAACACGAAAAATAAAATAAATATTTTATGTTCTGTGGAGAGCTTACATTAGTGAGCTCATCGTCTTCCAAACTATTATTTTACAGTCTATCCTTTCAAAACATGACCTGTGCGAAAGAGAAAAAAGAATGCGTTGTACCAGCACTTCTGAAAATGCACTTCCGAATGCGTCTCTGTCCCCAGCACATTTCAAACCAAACTGATGCCCATGTAGCCTACAGAAGATACATTATTGTACAGTAGATACAGTAGTGCCGTTCATGTGCCGTTTGAACTGACTTCTGTATCTACTGTACAATAATGCATCTTCTGTACATGGGCGTCAGTTTGGTTTGAAATGTGCTGGGGACAGAGCACCTGAGCGTAACCTGTTGATGATGAATTTTGCGTCACTCGTGCTGTACATGTACATTAAGGTTTTGCTTTTCAACAAAAAAATCTATACTTGGCCTTAAGAGCATTAATTCATGCAAAGTGACAATAAGCAACTTACTCATTAAGAACTCCACTCAAACTCTGAAATGCGAGTGATAAGGGTCAGGACTTTCGGGTTCACTGCATTGCTCTTTTTCTTTTCCAGACGCTCAACTTTGGAGCCCTTGTCAGGTTGATCTTAAATATGCACCTGTTGGTAAATTAGTGAAATAAAAAACAAACACGTTACATATCAATAAAACATCAACTCACCAATATTAATGTACCCACATGAAGTGTATGGATGAATGTTAGAATTGTTGTCTCAAAGGGGGCACCAGAGGGGTCACTCCTATAGACTTTGTTTGTAGTTCTTTTTAGGCTGTTTCTATGTGAACACCTCCTTGATGTCTATAACTTTGACTTTATTGAGAATTTGGGGGCAACACTGTGTCTCTATTTGTGTAACTTTAAATATTTTTGAGGAATAGAAAAGATGCTTAAAGGCGTGGAAGGTTTATTTGTGAGAAATGACGAGACATACTCAGCATATGCACAAGAGAGACTGAAAATATGGTCCATGAGAGACTGAAATGTCCAAAATGCTCTAAAACCTAGCAGAGGTGGTATTACTTAGGCGAGACACTACAGGTGAATAGGG
>CM017911.1:21092164-21097164 GCA_008369825.1 Triplophysa tibetana | reverse complement strand
AGTCTCCCATGTCAAAAATGAAAGAACATTTCTCACTCCTGGAGATGGATATGGTGGAACTAAAAGAATTCATATTGTCCGAATGTCTGAATGATAACAGCAACATGGAGCAACTTAAAAGAATATAATGACTCTAAGACAAGAGGTTGAAGACTTACAGAGAAACAAAGAACAGATGTCAAAGGAACTACAACAAACCAAAGATGAACTGAGAGAAATGAAGTCAATTATGGGAAAACATTGATAGAAATTAAATCAGAAATGCAGGAAGAGCTTTTTATCTTTAAATTAGAACTCCAAAAGAAAGATGAATTGATAAACAATATGAAGGAACAACTTTCTCAGGTTTACACAAGAAGAGAATCTTCTGCTAAACACCCGACCTGTTCAGTAATCCTCACGGACAATCATCAGTCACGTCAGGCGGATGAAAGTCAATCCACACCAGAAGACCACAGCAGCGCTTCAGACAACACTACTGAAACAGAAGCTCTTATTCTGATCGACTCCAACGGGAAATACGTCAACCAGAAACTCTTATTCCCCAAAATGAAAGCACAGAAGTTCTGGTGCCCAACACAAGAAAGGCTCTTCAGATCCTGTCTGATAATAATCTGAATGTAACCTACAAGCACATCATAATCCACACAGGGACCAATGACTTAAGAGTAATGGAAGGTCACGTGGCTCCTGCACTCAGAGAGGTGGCCATCAAAGCTTCAGAAAGATTCCCTGACACTAGAATAACCATCTCCACGCTACTGCCACGGAGTGATGTGCCATTTCATGTGATTCAGGAAACAACGCAGAGCTCTCCAGAAGTTGTGCACTTATTCCAAATGTTTACCTCGCATATCATAGAGACATTCGGCCTCATCATATGTATGACCATGTGCACCTGAACAAGCAAGGAATACAACTCTTCACAAGAGTGCTGAAAAACTCAGCACTTAACAAAAGAGAATACAACCGAAATCCACAGAGCATGAGCAGATCACAGACAGAACGAAACATCCACCCTTCATCAAAGAGCAGAGAGAACTCAACTCGTGGATCTACATCACAACCAAAGAGCTACGCCGCAGCCGTCCAACAGACACCGAACCCTGCCGCTGATGAACTCAACCAGATAAGACATCTACTCAACATCATCTGCTCCAAACTCGTGAAATAACTCACACACACACTTTTTATTATCTATGAAGTCATTTAAAATTAGTTGTTGGAATATACAAGGTTTGCACTCTTCAACTTTTGGAAATAAGACAATAGACAAAGATTTACTTAGCAGTATAAAAGATGTAGACATTGCAATATTTCATGAGACCTGGTGTCGGAGTAATGAGACTTTGCATTGTCCAAGAGGTTACAGAGAAATCATTGTACCATCACTAAAAAAATCCCAAATAAAATGCGGCCGTGATTCAGGAGGAATACTAATATGGCACAAAGAGAATATAAAACATCTGATAAAAACGGTCAAAATTGAAAATTCATTAATATGGCTTCAAGTAAAATCTATTCTACCCCAGAGTAATCTTTACATCTGTGCAGCTTATCTTCCACCTCATGATTCTCCATATTACCAAGAAGAATGCTTTCTTAACCTACACAAAGACATCCTATCCTTCCAGTCCAAAGGAAATGTTGTTATATGTGGTGACTTAAATGCAAGGACTGGAAGAGAAATGGATTATGTTAATACCACAGGTAATGATCATATATTTGGGGACATCATGCGCCAGTCAACACCCGTCTTTACTTCAAGAAACAGCTGTGACAATGTCATCAACAGAACTGGGAAGCAGTTGTTAAAGCTTTGTAAAGGTCTAGGGCTGTACATCATAAATGGCAGAACCAGAGGAGATTCTTTTGGTAGATTTACTTACTGCTCCAAACTAGGAGCCAGTGTGGTTGATTACTCATTGACAGATATTGAGCCAAACTTTATTAATGCATTCACAGTCCGACCTCAACTTCCAGTTTCTGACCACTGCCAAACACTGCTTTACCTGAAGCAGTCGTTTGATGGAGTCAGAACATCAAACAAACAGGAAAAACTGTTTCCGTTAAAACCCAAGTTCGTTTGGAATCAATATAATGTCGAACATTTCAAAGAAAACATGAGCAGCCCTGAAATACTAAAACTGCTGGATGAATTTATGTCCAGAGAGTTTACCCAGATACCAATGGTATAAACTCAGCTACACACGATCTTAATTATATATTGCAAACATTGGCGACTATATCTAACATGAAACAACAAAACAATCATAAAACACATAAAAAAAGAATTAAAGAAGATGTTTGGTTCGATAAAGAATGCAAATGTACCAGAAAAGAGCTTCGCCAGCTTGCTAATAAGAAACATAGAGATCCAACAAATCAGACACTTCGGCTCAACTACTCGAATTGTCTGAGAAACTATAAAAAACTTATTTGTAACAAAAAAGATAAATATTATGAAGCTAGAATTGAGGAAATTGATGAATCCATTGACCAAAACAATTTTTGGAATCTCTTTAAAAAATCTGAAAGCCCCAAATCAGACATATTACTAAAGAGCAGCACAATTTGGAGCTCTTACTTTAAAAACCTTTATCAAAAAATGAAACCTTCAGACCTCAATCAGCCCCAAATAGAAACAAAGGAGAAATTAGAAGATCTAAAGAAAACAATTAAAAAATACCAAAACCCATTAGACACACTCATCGCAACTTCAGAAATAACACAACACATTCAAAATCTTAAACTCAAGAAAGCATGTGGACAAGACAACATTAGTAATGAAATGCTGAAACACAGCGGCCCTTATATAATTCAAGCCCTAGAAAAACTATTTAATCTGGTGTTAAGGTCTGGCAATTTCCCTGAGACCTGGTCGGAAGGACTCATAACCCCTATTTATAAAAAAGGAGATAAATTTGAGCCCAATAATTACCGGGGAATTTGTGTGGGCAGTAATCTTGCAAAGCTTTTTTGTAATATAATAAACAGCCGAATAGTTACATTTCTGACAAAATACAACATCCTAAATAAATCTCAAATTGGCTTTCTTCCAAAACAACGGACATCAGACCACATCTACTCTCTCCATACTCTAATCAACAAAAATCTTAAGGGCAAACAAAGAAAGATATTTTCATGTTTCGTTGATTTAAAAAAAGCTTTCGACTCTATTTGGCATGATGGTTTATTATACAAATTATTAAAAATTGGAATCGGTGGAAAAACATTTGACATTATTCAGTCCATGTATGAGAACAGTAGATGTGCGGTCAAACTTGGAGATTTCAGAAGCATTTTCTTCCAGCAGGGTCGTGGAGTGAGACAGGGATGCGCTCTGAGCCCAACCCTGTTTAATATCTACATAAATGATCTGGCTGAAACTCTGGAACGCTCCAGTATCCCAGGACTTACTCTGCATGATTCTGAGGTTAAATGTCTGCTCTATGCAGATGATCTGGTGCTGTTATCCCCAACAGCAGAGGGACTTCAGAAGAGCCTATCCCTGCTGGAACAATACTGTGAAGAATGGGCTCTGACAGTGAATCTAGACAAATCCAGAGTCATGGTGTTCCAAAAGAAGGCCAGATCTCAGGGAAACAAACACCAGTTCATTTACAGAGGAGAAGTCCTCCAACACACCACTAGCTACATGTACCTGGGCATTGATGTGTCAGCATCCGGGTCTTTTGCTCTGGCAGTAAAAGCTTTAAGTGAAAAAGCTCGTAGGGCATTTTATGCCATAAAAGCACGATTTGGCAAATTAAGCTTACCAATTAAAACATGGTTAAAATTATATCACGCAATCATTAAACCAATTCTCTTGTATGGAAGTGAAGTCTGGGGACCAACATTAAATTTTCAAAATTGGGATAAAAGTATGTTAGAAAAAACCCATTTGGAATTTGTTAAGAACATCCTAAAAGTAAACAAAGGCACACCTAACCATGCCTGTAGAGCTGAAATAGGCTTATACCCCCTAAACATTGAGATACAAAAACGAGCTCTTCAGTTCTGGCATCATCTCAACCAATCCCATTCAGAATCCATTCAATATAAAGCCTTACTTGCTAATGAAAGCCCAACAGTATCTCATCCTCTAAACATACTCACAGCCCAGCTAATAAATGAAACTCAAGCTAAATCTGACTCGAAACACAACCCGGAAATATACAAAGAGATTGACAAACATCTCAAGTTTAAATATGATGAAAATTTAAAAAAAGAATTTGACCTCCACACCAAACTCCAGTGTTTATTCTGCCCTGAATAGAACCACCAAACTGGCAAACTACTTGTCAATAAAACAACTTCAAGAAAGACAATCCTTTCAAAATATCGTCTCTGTGACCATGATTTAGAAATAGAAAAAGGAAGACATAAAAAATCCTGATTGTGAGAGAAGAAAGACTTTGCAGACACTGTGACCTAAAAAATCATAGAGGATGAGAAACACTTTCTTCTTGTTTGTCCTAAAACACCACTACAAGAGAAACATTTTTTACCCAATTTGAAGCATTGAATCATTCATTTAGTACTATAGTGATTCAGAGAAACTCCACTATCTACTTGGAGAAGATGATAGGGCAGCCAAACCAAATAGCTGCAAAATATGTATATACTATTCACCTTATACGAAAAGGATAATTCATAAAATGTGTTTTATTTTACGAAAAATGTATTTTACTGATTTTCTTTATGTACTTTTATTTATTTTTATAGATTTACAGACAGTTATTTGTAGTTATTGTAGTGATGTAAGTCAACAGTGATACTGTCATATTTTATTTGCAAAATGCTTGGGCAATACTATATCTGAAATGTCATGCCAATAAAGCGACTTGAACTTGAACTTGAACTTGAGAGAGAGAGAGAGAGAGAGAGGAGAGAGAGAGAGAGAGAGAGAGAGAGAGAGAGAGGAGAGAGAGAGAGAGAGAGAGAGAGAGGAGAGAGAGAGAGAGAGAGAGAGAGAGAGAGAGAGAGAGAGAGAGAGA
>CM017911.1:20996028-21092064 GCA_008369825.1 Triplophysa tibetana | reverse complement strand
TCTTATTATTATTCTGCCTTAAAAGTGATCGCACAGCCCAAACCGTAGACCGACAGAGCTGAGACTCGGTCAGATGGTAGTTCCTTGTCGCTACTCAGATACACGGAACCAGCCAAATCGGCCCATAGGGGCGCTACAGCGATGCCAAACGCGTTTGTGCCTAAAACTCCTAAACCATTTGTCGCACGACTAAGAAAACCATATCATTGCAATCCTTGGCTCAAGACTTAAAAAACCTATATCTCCGATTTCATTTCCGGTATGCAAATTTTTTTCGCTAATTTGCATTTTATGCAAATCCAAAAAAAAATGAACTAGTCCCTGGATTTTTGCCGGATCGAAACCAAACCAACGCTGATGAATTCTTTGAGTGTGATTGGAAATAATTATGAAAAAAACGTTGAAATTTCGATACACGGTTGCCAGGTTTCCAAAACGTCCTAACAGGAAGTAGCCAATTAAGGGAAAATGTAAATAACTCGTAAACGGTTTAGATATCTTCATGGGGCTGAAAACACAACTATATATGAATAATCCGAGTTCAAATTATCAAAAACTACTAGGCGTTCGGGCACTAGGTGGCGCTATAACACGAAAAAAATGTAAAACGCTCATAACACGCAACCGTTGGTCCGATTAACATGATACTTCTTTTGATGCGTCTTTAAGTCATGCACCACAAATACCTAAAACGATATCTGTGTTTCGCCAAAAAAAAATGGCCGCCATCGGCCAATGAAGTTTGAGCGCTAATTAGACCCAGGTTAACGGAAGCCGATCGGATCGATACTCGCTGGGCTCATTCAAGTCATGGCTTGAGGTTTGTAAGAAATAAGAACTCACTCGGCCTCCAGGGGGCGCATTAACTTTTTTTTAGTGTGTTAATGACTGTTTATCACGTGACGTTTGATACACACACAAAATATTAATATTAAACGATAGATCTTCTCATTCTGAACAACTTTGCCTCTAGAAGCACTTCTCTCAATTGAACGGTTCGTGAGTTATCGGTGGTACGATAAAAACCTAATTTGCGAACTCGTCCTTGTTTTTCGCCCAATCGGAACCGAAACCACGCAGATTGATTCTCTGGAGTGTGAATGTAAATGGTTTTTGAAAAAAAGTTGAAATTTCCTTTCACGGTCTCTTAACAGCGGCAGAATGTAAAATGGGCGGATCCTATTACAATTGAAATGTCCACAACTCAAGAACGGCTAAACATATCATCACGAGGTTTGTAAATCCGTGTAGAACATCGTTCCGAGGTCAAATGCAAAAGAACGCGGTACTTGTACACTAGGTGGCGCCATAACAGTTAAAAATAGCGAAATTTACTTATCTTTTGGAACCAAATCAATTGTGCATCACGTGACATTTGACATTTACGCAAACTATTGATATCATATGATAGCTCTCCTGATGCGGAACAACTTTGCCTCTTGACCAATTGATTTAGATCGCACGGTTGTGAGTAATCTGTAATGATGTTTAAAACCTACTTTTGCGAACTAGTCCAAGATTTTTCGCCCGATCGGAACCAAACCAACGCAGCTGTCTTCTCTTGAGTGTGATTACGAATAGTTATTGACAAAAGATGAAATTTCCTTTCGCGGTCTCTTAGGGGAGCCAATGTGAAATGGGCGGAGCCTTTCAAATTAAAATGCCCATAAATCCAGAACGGCTTAACATATCACCATGGGACTCGGAACATATGTGTAAACCATCACTTTGAGTCACCTACAAAAGAACGTGGCGTTTGGGACACTAGCTGGCGCTATAATGATAAAAATGGCAAATGTATGCGTATTTCATTGCTTAAACAATTGTGTCACGTGTATTTTGTCATTTACACAAACTTATGATATCATATGATAGTTCTCCCCCATTATGAACAACTCAGCCTCTTGATCTATTGATGTCAATCAAACGGTTCGCGAGTTATAGGTGATGATATTAAAGATATACTTTTGCTTAATAATTTTAGGTCTTTCAAGCAATTTCAAAATTTCCACCACAGTACAATTCTCTGGACTCTCCAGATAAATAATTATCAGAGACATGTTGAGCTTTTTCATTTGCTGACCATAAGAGGGTGCTTTATTATATTAACCTCAAAAGTCTACATGTAAGCATTTTTGTCTATGAATCTGTCTCATCTTGCCATCTAAACAGGGTGTTTTCTGAAAATTGAACATTTATATTTTATTTAAAATAAAATGTACAAGGATTACTAAAAAGGCTTATTTCATCTAATAAACTAATATGCATTCCACTAGATGCGCCAAATGACAAGTTTTAAAACAGTGTTTAAATTTGCTGTGAAATTTCATTCATGGTCTTAAGGAAGCGCAAAACTATCCAACATGGAAGTAGCATTTTTAAATGAAATAGCAATAACTCGAGAATTTTTAACATATGTTCGGGGGGCTTGGAATATATGTCTAGAACATTACTCTGAGATCATGAACAAAAGAACGTGGCCTTTGGTCACTACATGTCGCTATAAAAGTAAAAATGGCAAAATTGACAAGTCTTTTGGTTGTCTAAAAGTGTACCTTAAAGCTGTTTAACAAATAATCCAGCTGACTTGCCATATTATGACACAAAACAACCATGCAAAATATGACGCTCATCGGAAGAGGTACGCTTTCATAACAGTCAAAAAGATGAGATCACTCATTCATAGGCTTTTTCAAACACGTCTATCGTAACCACAAGATGGCAGTAGAGGACCGTTTGTTTATCACTTCAAATTTAACATTTTCAAAAACTATTGATATCTTATGAACGCTCTCCTAATTCTGAACAACTTCAGCTCAAGAACCACCTCTGTCAATCAAACAGTTGTTGTGTTATCAGTGATTGTTAAAAAATGTCTGAACAGCTTACATTATTCAATATCAAAAACGTGTTGACCGTGTTCATTTTGTATAATACGGTCGTTAATGAAATAATGTGACCAAGTGTACGTGAACACCTTATATTCTGTAAAGCAGCATACTCCGATCGACTTGATATTAAGGACAAATATACATCTGATGATATTAAACAAGCATGTATTTGATTGGATAATGAATGCGTTCATAACAGTAAGAAATGTAAAAAATACTGTATTTCAATTATAACAGCAATAAAGCAGCAGAGGATAACAATAAGGGTAGTCTTTCGACACTTGTTTTTATCTCATTTTGTCTTTATTAATATACTAATATAAATATGTACATCATTTCTCTTATCACAAATCTCTCTGTCATTTGCTTTCATTTTGATGGAAATAACGTTAAAAAGTAGTTATTATTGTTACGAGAGAAAATATATTGAGAAAAAATATATTTTTGTGTGCGTGTTGTTTCAAGTGGCACGTGTCATATTATGAGAGATGCATTTATATCAAAGAATAGAAAAGAAGCAGATGTCATGTTAATGCACACACCATGTACTCTGCTTGTGAAGTTCACTACACTCTGTACGGCTGTGAACTGAAGAATGCACAAAATAACGCAACCTACTTCGGATTTCATAATAAGAGTTTTAAAGAGGACTATCAATTTCAAATTCCTTTACAAATTACACAATTACTCACAATGTTTAATGGGGGCTAAAATATAACTTTAAAGTTGATATTGCACACATTCAAGTGCCTAGTAACGCCACGTGTCTTCCGCAGTTTTGTCATTGAAGCACATCACACGTATTAAATGCTGAATATTTTATACAATGATTGTCTTAATGAGATATCCATGTTATTTTAATGTTATAAATGTTATGAATTGAATCTAAACCAATCCACAAAGTTAAAAAAATAGTTAAATAAGCTAATTACATATTTTAACAAATTATTTTAAAATATGTAAAAATAACTAATAAGAAATTAATATGAATTCATTCAATCATTTGATTAAATTCTGCACAATTCTGTACAGAAGTAGCAAACTGTTTTTAATAGAGAGTCTATGTTCAAAGGGAGAAATACATATTACATAAAACCAATTGTGATGCATGGAAAACATTTGAAATAACAGAACATAGAAATACATCTAAAAATAAAATAAAAAAACACATATGTATGAAAAATACTTTAGTACATAAAAATTAATGACAGAATTTAAAAATCAAAGCATAGAAAAATGAATAAATATGAAATATTAATAGGTTAATTGATTTTTTTTTTTTCAATAATTTGTAAACTGTTTGCAATGTAATCACTATATGTGTTAAAATAAAATATCACAGTAGATAAAATTGCATTATCTTGAAGTAAAGACAATGCTTTTACTTTATTTCTATAAATAAATGCATTTCGTTATTTACTCTATAATTTAAAAGTCTAAATGATAAGAAAAGTAAAGGATTTAAATGCATAAATGGATGAAAGGTGAAACAAAATTCAATCAAATAAATTAAAATATGATGTCAGTATAAATCAATCTTCATAGATTTATAGATTGATTAATTCATTTATTTATTCATTCATTCAATCATATATGGAAGTACTTGAGTAAAGTAAAGTGTAGTAAAGAGGGCAATGTTTAAAACAAAAACTATAATGGGATATACACATATTTATGCTAAAATCTCCACCAGCTTTGTTATATAAAGTACACATAACTACAAAGGGAACAATGGTATTTTTCATTCAGTCACTTCAAGATGCATCCAGGATTGTGGTTAATGATGTGAGTTTAAGTGTCCAAACACTTCTTCAAACATCAACAACCATGAAGGAGAGGGACTTCAAGCTATAGGTTTCTTTCATGCTATTTTCACAAATAATAGTAAGTCCATGTCTACACGTACTTATGGGTGAATCACAGAGGCGGTTTACAATGCTCAAAAATGGCATTTAGCAAAAATGTGAATGTTTTGTCAGGTAACAAATCATTATCACTTTCTGATGTGGCTGGCTGGTTGATATTTTAGTAAGATTGTTTCATCTACCTATGCATATACTCGACTGGATGAAAAACATGCTTATTCTATTTTACAGTCTGCAATTTTAAATAAGTGAAAGAAAATAAAAAGGCTGTTTTATCAATTAATTTATTCATTAATTAATTTTCAATGTACAAAACAAATGTAGCCCATGGAAACCAAAAAAATTAACAGCACAAGCTGAGCAGAATCATGAGGAAAGCAGGAAAGATCTGATGATGGAATAAGAATCAGAATCAGAAAGAGCTTTATTGCCAAGTATGTTTGCACATACAAGGAATTTGTTTTGGTTACAGGAGCATCCAGTACACAGAATAAGCAACAACACAGAGAGCATCAAACAAAACAAAAACAGTTACACATATGATTTAAATAAGGGCCTATGGGTATAAAAATTAAGAAATACAATACAATAAACATAAGAGTAAAGCTATAGAGAGTAAAGTTATGTGTGTATGTAAATATGTACAAGTAAAAAATAAGAATAGACTATTTCAGTAAAAGGTATGTGTTATATACAGCAGAATGAAATATAATTTACAGAAGTTGTATAAAAAAAAAATTAGATAGTGTATTATCTGCAGGATATTTTTAAGATTGCACTTTATTATTATTGCACAAAGTTAATTGCACATAAGAAGTCTTGCACGCAAGAACATTTTAAAAAAATAAATCAACTGTTCAAGAGGTAGATGGCCTGTGGGAAGAAGCTATTTTTGTGTCTGGTTGTTTATGTCCTCAGTGCTCTGTAGCACCGACCAGACGGCAGCATTGTGAAGAGATGATGGCTTGGATGTGAGAGGTCCAGGGTGATTTTCTGAGCCCTTTTCCTCACTCTGGATGTGGACAGTTCTTGGAGTGTGGGCAGGGGACCACCAATGATCTTCTCAGCAGTCCGAACCGTCCTCTGTAGTCTTCTGAGGTCTGACTTTGTGGCTGAGCCAAACCAGACAGTGATGGATGTGCAGAGAACAGACTCTATGACTGCTGAGTAAAACTGTTTTAATAGAGTTTGTGGTAGGTTGAACTTCTTCAGCTGATGTTAGAAGTACAACCTCTGCTGAGCTTTTTTAGCAATAGAGCCAATGTGATTGTCCCACTTCAGGTCCTTTGAGATGATGGTGCCCAGGAACCTGAATGACTCCACTGCTGCCACAGTGCTGTTCATGATGGTGAGAGGGGGGAGTACAGGGGGGTTTCTCCTGAAATCCACAATCGTCTCCACTGTTTTAAGCGTGTTCAGCTCCAAGTTGTTATGACTGCACCAGACAGACAGCTGCTCAACTTCCTGCCTGTAAGCAGACTCATGACCATCCTGGATGAGGCCAATGAGTGTGGTGTCGTCTGCGAACTTCAGAAGTCTTATAGAAGGGTCCTGGGCAGTGCAGTCATTTGTGTACAGGGAGAAGAGCAGTGGGGAGAGAACGCATCCCTGGGGGGTGCCAGTGCTGATTGTGCGAGTGCTGGATGTGAGTTTCCCCATTCTCACTAACTCTTGCCTGTCTGTCAGAAGGCTGGTGATCCACTGACAGATAGAGCCAGGAACAGATAGCTGGGTTAACTTTGACTGGAGCAGTGATGGGTTGATGGTGTTGAAAGCGGAGCTGAAGTCCACAAACAGAATCCATACAGAGGTCCCTTGTCTATCGAGATGTTTCAGGACAAAATGCAGCGCCATGTTAACTGCATCCTCAACAGACCTGTTTGCTCTGTAGGCAAACTGCAGGGGTCCAGTAAGGGTTCTGTGATGTCCTTCAGATAAGCCAATACCAGTCTCTCGAATGACTTCATGACCACAGATGCGAGAGCGACGGGCCTGTAGTCATTCAGTCCTGTGATTTTGGGTTTCTTTGGGATGGGGATTATGGTGGAGCACTTGAAACAGGAAGGAACTGTGCACAGATCCAGTGATCTGTTGAAGATCTTTGAGAAGATGAAGGCCAGTTGAATAGCACAGCTTTTAAGACAGGCTGGGGAGATACCATCTGGGCCTGGTGCTTTTCTTCTCTTTTGTTTCCTAAAGACTCTGCACACATCCTCTTCACTGATCTGAAGTGCAGGAGGAGTTTGGCTCCTAGTAGACCTAGGATCAAGGGCAGACCTGGTGGAGATCAGAGGTAGGGTAAGATGTAACCAGGGGCCTGTCTGACATAGGTTAAGTTGTCAACAGTGTGGTTTAAAGTGTAGATGTTGACTAATTACACTTGGACCTAGGTAAGACCACCTCATCCTGGCAGAGAACAGTAGCAATGGAGACAAGTTCGGACTGTCCTAAACCAGCAGAGATGAAGATGCCTTGGAACTGGTCTGAACCAGTGGACATATGCATCTTAAATATGCCATAATCCAGTTCATCACATAACAATAATTCAGTGGGCAACTCATGGCAGAATCTTCGGTCACAGCAGTGTGGCCTTTGCTGCAGTCCATGCAGAAGAATGGCTCCTATATATTCTGTATCACAGACACTACCGCTCCCTACAATACGTCCAATGCTCTCAGTAATCAAGCTGCTCTTCCTTGATTTTTGTAGAAAATGGCGAAGTCCACTGGTCATGAAGTTGAGTCCAATGGAATGTTGTTGTAACAGTCCAAGATGATGATGGTGATGTAACAATAAATCCAATGTTCTCTGTAGTGAAAATGCTGTTCTTTGATTTTCATAGAAAATGGCGATGTCTACTGGACAGGGATTTCAGCGCAATTGAAGGTTGTTGTGACAGTCCAATAGGAGGATTGTGATGTAACAATAAGTCCGATGTTCTCTGTTGTCAAAATGCTCTTCCTTGGTTTTTGTAGAAAATGCGATGTTCACTGTACATGGAGTTGAGTAAAATGGAATGTTGTTGTAACAGTCCAACACGATGACGTTGATGTAACAATACGTTCAATGTTTTCTGTTGTCAAAATGCTGTTCCTTGATATCCGTAGAAAAGGGGAATGTCAAAAGTTCATGGAGAAGATGATGTGGTCCTCAAATCAGCAAAAGACATCAGGTGTATCTGTAGATAATGAGATTTTGATTGGAATAATATTTTTTACAATTTAAAGCCTACTATACAAATGAATGTTACATTATTAAACAGTCAATATAAGCAAAATGTTTTATATTCAAACATCATATATTTGTAACACAAAGAAGTTAGCGTTAAATGGTTAATTTAATAAAGGCATGGCTGAAAGACAAAAGATAAAAATCTTACCGGTTTATCACAACTTGAAGTGTTGTAAGATAGATGAGATGAAAGCCATAGAGATTGACCAAGATTTTCCAAAGTTCGTATTTCTCCCTTTCTTTCTTCTCCCTCCTTTTTCCTTAATATATCTTCAATTTCCTGTTGTAATTCTACATACACATTTTTGATATGTTCATGGGCATAACCGAGACATTATGAACTGAATAAATGAAATAAAGAAACAGACATAATAGGCAAACTGTAGGCAAACTGCAGGGGGTCCAGTAAGGGTTCTGTGATGTCCTTCAGATAAGCCAATACCAGTCTCTCAAATGACTTCATGACCACAGATGCGAGAGCGACGGGCCTGTGGTCATTCAGTCCTGTGATTTTGGGTTTCTTTGGGTTGGGTATTATGGTGGAGCACTTGAAACAGGAAGGAACTGTGCACAGATCCAGTGATCTGTTGAAGATCTTTGAGAAGATGAAGGCCAGTTGAATAGCACAGCTTTTAAGACAGGCTGGAAAGATACCATCTGGGCCTGGTGCTTTTCTTCTCTTTTGTTTCCTAAAGACTCTGCACACATCCTCTTCACTGATCTGAAGTGCAGGAGGAGTTTGGCTCCTAGTAGATCTAGGATCAAGGGCAGACCTGGTGGAGATCAGAGGTAGGGTAAGATGTAACCAGGGGCCTGTCTGACATAGATTAAGTTGTCAACAGTGTGGATTAAAGTGTAGATGTTGACTAATTACACTTGGACCTAGGTAAGACCACCTCATCCTGGCAGAGAACAGTAGCAATGGAGACAAGTTCGGACTGTCCTAAACCAGCAGAGATGAAGATGCCTTGGAACTGGTCTGAACCAGTGGACATATGCATCTTAAATATGCTATAATCCAGTTCATCACATAACAATAATTCAGTGGGCAACTCATGGCAGAATCTTCGGTCACAGCAGTGTGGCCTTTGCTGCAGTCCATGCAGAAGAATGGCTCCTATATATTCTGTATCACAGACACTACCGCTCCCTACAATACGTCCAATGCTCTCAGTAATCAAGCTGCTCTTCCTTGATTTTTGTAGAAAATGGCGAAGTCCACTGGTCATGGAGTTGAGTCCAATGGAATGTTGTTGTAACAGTCCAAGATGATGATGGTGATGTAACAATAAATCCAATGTTCTCTGTAGTGAAAATGCTGTTCTTTGATTTTCATAGAAAATGGCGATGTCTACTGAACAGGGATTTCAGTGCAATTGAAAGTTGTTTTGACAGTCCAACAGGAGGATTGTGATGTAACAATAAGTCCGATGTTCTCTGTTGTCAAAATGCTCTTCCTTGGTTTTTGTAGAAAATGCGATGTTCACTGTACATGGAGTTGAGTAAAATGGAATGTTGTTGTAACAGTCCAACACGATGACGTTGATGTAACAATACGTTCAATGTTTTCTGTTGTCAAAATGCTGTTCCTTGATTTCCGTAGAAAAGGGGAATGTCAAAAGTTCATGGAGAAGATGATGTGGTCCTCAAATCAGCAAAAGACATCAGGTGTATCTGTAGATAATGAGATTTTGATTGGAATAATATTTTTTACAATTTAAAGCCTACTATACAAATGAATATTACATTAATAAACAGTCAATATAAGCAAAATGTTTTATATTCAAACATCATATATTTGTAACACAAACATGTTAGCGTTAAATGGTTAATTTAATAAAGGCATGGCTGAAAGACAAAAGATAAAAAATCTTACCGGTTTATCACAACTTGAAGTGTTGTAAGATAGATGAGATGAAAGCCATAGAGATTGACCAAGATTTTTCAAAGTTCGTATTTCTCCCTTTCTTTCTTCTCCCTCCTTTTTCCTTAATATATCTTCATTTTCCTGTTGTAATTCTACATACACATTTTTGATATGTTCATGGGCATAACCAAGACATTATGAACAGAATAAATGAAATAAAGAAACAGACAAAATACTTGAATGAATGAATGATTGATAAATAAAAAAAAAAAATCATTGAATAATGAACGAGAAAGAAAAACAGTTCAATGAAAGGTAGTAGAAACTTTCAGTAGGTGTTAATGCCATTGAATCAACTGTATTATTTTATGTTTACAAAATAAAAACATTAAGATAGGAAAAATAAACATTTACATGGCCTAACACCCACTAATCATAGAAACAATTAAAATGCCCAATGCTACCTTCACATGCTACCGGAAATATAATACGCCTTTTCACTGCACACAACATTTGGAAAATCTTAGCAAACATGGAGACGTAGATGATTACAGCATAATACATCTAGTAGCAGTTATTACAAGGTTTACCAATTCGTCTTAACAGCAAGTATGGGCAATTGTTGCTTAGCAACAACCAACACCAAGAGACTGCAATCTACCAAATGCTTTGGATAAAATGAGAAAGCAGCACAACTTCCCTGCGGTTTTAGACACAAAAATGGTATTCTGGTGTAGTTCTGAGTAACACAAAAATTAAAATGAAACAGCCCTCACACCCAGTGTTTTTCAGTGTGAATTGATTAGATTTTTAAAAACAGGCATTGCATCTTGAAAAGAACAGGTAGCAGACTGACAGCTGAAGGTGAGGAGTTAACAGATGCTCTGCCCAAGCTGTTTAACCAAACTCATCTGAGATGGATGGCCACTAGATTTTAATTGAAGATTATGAGGGCACAAGAATTATAAAAAAAAAATGACCAACTCTGATAAGGTATTTATAAAACATACTGCAATTTTTTATGACAAAAAGTAGCATTTGTAATTTTTACTTTCACTGGGACTGTAAGAGTTACGCTTGTTCATATGTTTTGTTTTTCCAGAAAAATAGGAATTTCAGTAGAAGGCAGGATGATTTCTTTAGAAAATCTATTTGATCAATATTTTGTTGTTAGAAATATTCACTCAATAAATAAATAAATAAATAGGCAAATACATAAATAAAAAAGCTCATATTTACCATAATTCCGATAGCATGTGAAGGCAGCAAAAATTCCCACAGGGGCCGTCCACCTTTTATCCTGTACCCCTGTATCCCCCTCCCCCCCATCATGTTGGACGACCACAATAACCATTTCCATGTTGTGAACGGAAGTCTGCATGCATGATAACACATTTATGTTATGTTCCTCAACTTCATTGGTTCATAAATGTGTACAATAAGTACTATCACCTGTTTCACATTGTTTAAGAATAAAAACATTTTCTTCAAGCACTGGTTCATGTTTTTTGTGTACCCTTACATGATTTCATAATTCTGCAAAGTTTTTCCTTCTGTCACATTAAAATAGCCACTTCAGCACAATGCAGTCATGATAACTGAAGTATGTGGGCATTATCTCAATCTTTATTTTATCCAAATCAACATCTTTTATATAAACATGATCAATCAATGTGCCACTTTCAGTTGTTACACTTTCAACTACTTGTTTGAAACCAAAATCCTGCATGACATCACAAATAGTGGATTTACTCAGAAGGTTTTCATTAAAATCACCAAGAATTATTTTGACACCTGGTAAACTGTTCATCTGATGAATTAAGTGAATCAAGTTTTCTCTAAACAATGGCATGTTATATGATGATGGTCTGTAGACAACTGCAACATTTGTGTTTAAATGTTCAATCTTGCATGTTAGGTATTCCATGTTAAAACATGACACATCAAGTAAAGAAGCTTTTACAGTCTCTCTGTAATATATACCAACACCACCATGATTTTCCTCTTTCAGTTTAGCAAACACATCCTGGCTTGTGTCATATGAAACACTTCGCGGTTTGTCATTGAAATAGTATCCAGTAAGACTGATATCATTCTCAAAACAGTTTGGTTTTAGCCATGTTTCTGTTACACAAATCATATCTGCTTGAAAATATCTCTGATCTTGTCTTATATCTAAGATATGTGGAATGAGTCCTTGCACATTGTGTAACATCATCTGAAATTTGACACTTTCTGTTGTTTCACATGGAACAATGAATTGTGGCATACTCTGTAATGCTTGCTCAATGTCATCTTTTGAATAAATTACTTTTTCCTTGAAATCTTCTATTATCAGTCCATCAAGAGAAGTCACACGACTTAAAGCAACATACGCTTGTCCTGGAGCAAATATCTTTTTCAATGACACAACAGCTTTGTTCACCGTCAGACCTTGTACTTTATGAACTGTTGAAGCCCACGCTAGTCGAAGTGGAAACTGTCGTCTGACGCCCATACTTGACACTTTGTCTTCTTCAGGTTCAATTGCTGTACTTTTCTCCAGACCAGGTTTTAAACAGGGATTTTTACTTCGAGCTTCTTTTCCAACTCTCTCATCATCAAATTCGACATATATTTTTAATGGAAATGTTTCATCATCATTAAAACAGAACTCTTTTACTGTCCCAAAAACTCCATTCACAAGCCCATCAGAAACATTGATATTTTTCTGCAGCATCACTCGTGCATCAACAGCTAACTCAAGAGATTTCTCTAAAGAACTGTTATGAACTCTTGAATGAAACCCGTCTTTTCTTTCCATCCGGCCGGTTTTAGCATTTCTCTCAAAGTCTTGTGCATTTATAGTAACTGTGTCAGAGCACAACTTACACAACATCTTTATGTTATGTTCATCAACTTCACTGTTAGTTGCATAAATGTGGATATCTGTGCTATCATCTCCTTCACCAGTTTCACATTGTTTAAACACTGATACATCTTGTTCAAGCATTGCTTCTCCTTTTTTATGTACCCTTAAACGATTTAATAGTTCTGCAAAGTGTTTGTCCTTCTGTCTCATAATCTCTGTAAGCTCAACGAAACTGAAGTTAGTTTCCCAAAGATTCACATTGTTCATTGGTTCAGTGTAAAGCGGTTTTCCTTTGACAGGTGACAGCTGATAAAAATCTCCAACAGCGATGACACAGACTTTTCCAAACAGTGAATAATCTGACAAACCTGTTTGTTTAATTTGTCTCAATCTTCCATGAATATATGCAAGAAGTTTATGATCAACCATAGAAATTTCATCAATAATTAATAGTTGCAGTTTTCCAAATTTTGCTCTCAAGGAATTAATTTTTTCATCTCCAAGTGGTACGTATGGCAGTGAAGCATTTGTTCCGATAGAGAAAGTGCTGTGGATTGTAGCAGCATTGATATTATAAGCAGCAACACCAGTCGGAGCTGTTAACAGCACGTGTGTCTCATCTGGATTCTCTGAGAGCTTTGAAAGGATGCGACTGCTCTCATACTGGATTGCTTTAATCAGTACAGACTTTCCCTACGCCTCCTGGACCAGATATGAACAAGTGAAATGCATCTGGGTTCTCACCTTGTACTTTTGCTAAACACCATTCACGTACTTTGTAAAAGATTTGTGACTGTTTTTCATTCAAAGAACGCAGCAAAGCCATTGCATCTTGCTTTGTCATAGCAGAAGGATTGTTTTCTATTCTAGACACACCTGCGTTTGGTAATAGATCGGGTATGACATCATCACCTTCCTCTGTTTCTGTTTGTGGTTTATCCTCCAGACATTCTAAACGCTCAAATTCAGCTTCTGGACAGATTTCAGCCCAAGCATCTTCCATTGGTCCATGTTTTTCTAAAGCATCTTGAGCTCTTTGTATCGTGTCTGCTTCTTTTTCATATATTGCCATGTTTGTGTCCACAATACTTTTTACTGAATCAAGCGTGTCACACATTGTCACATAGCCAGTCTCATAAAAATCTTGATGGGAAGTAAAATTAGCTGGTTTTAAATGACTTTGCATAAAATGAGGCAAGAACAATTCTAAGATACTTTGATAATAATTTTCTGGATTTTTTGTAGGTGAGAATCGAGCATATCGTACAACTGCGCAGTCTGTGTGAGTTCTTTTTCTGACAAAGCCCATGTCATTTTCCAGTGTTACTCTGTTTGAACAAGAGATTTCAGATTTACACAAAACTCTGTATTGTGATGCAAAGGTTGCTAAACACATTTCATTGAATTCTTCAGTTTTTGGACGAGCTCTGTATCTGTCTGTGATGCTTTTCATCCATATGTTATCATCATCATTTTCTGCACATTCAGCTTTTTTCTGTATGATGTTTAATGGTAAACTCATTTTCACTGTATTGGGACCAGTTGGAATAAAAACAACTTTTCTTGACGCCTCTTTTAGTCTCATGTTAGTCAATCGATAGACACTCTCTTGAGCTGACACCTCTCGATTATGTAAAAACACACTTCCAAGTTTTCTTAAAGCCTGTTTTGCATCCATATTGCCCTGATTGTTAGCTTCTTTTTGAGCATTAGCCAGCAACAATCCCATTTCTCTCTCTGCTTTAGAAATGTAGGAAACAATATAAACAATACAACTGTACGCATCGATAACAAACTGTATGTCCATATTTGCATTCCAGCACCGTAAAAGATCTGGATTATACTGATTCACCCACACGTCACTTGGTTTTCTTTTTAAAACAACATTTGTTTTCTTTGTCATTTTGCTATAAGCAGCTTCAAAGATCTGTTGATTTATACCAATGGATGCAAACAAAGATTCGACTGAGTCAAAGACAGCATCAGCGTTCAACAAACATTCTTTAACTTGTTTCATTACAGCTTCAGCAAAGTCTTGTGGTATTTGATCAGAGTCATTAGACTTTTGGCCTTGATGTTCATGTTCATCACTTACTTTTTTATCCTTGTCAGTCTTATTGCTTCTTGTGATAAATGTATTTTTGCTTGGAGCACGTGGAAAGTTAAATCGACATGTAGGTCCTTTCTTTTTACATGTTTTTGCGTGTCTTTTGCTGTGTTGTTGGACACTGCTCACGATTTCATGCGTTTCCTCTTGTTCAGATGGCATTTCACAAGTGACATACTGATCAACAAATGCAACAACATCTTTATCATCATCTCTGTCAACCTGAGGGGCATTTTCAACCCAAAACAGACAGTGTGTATGAGGTGATCCACGTTGTTGAAATTCAATCCGATAGAAGTAATCAATTACTTTTCCGATTGGTTGAGCTGGTGACATAATCACATCTTTCAGAAAGCAGTGAAATCTAGGATCAAACATACGAGCAGCAGTTACTGGGTTACGTTTAAGCATTCCACATCTCTCAGACCAGTCCAGTTCATCCACAGGTTTATCACATCTTTCTTGAGTTACGATAGTTTGCATTAGCTCTGTCCATCGTAAATCTGCTGAAGAGAACGAGCAAAACCAGGTGGGTATGCCTAACTGTCTCACCATTGCAAACAAGTCTTTCTGAACCGCTTGCCAAAAAACAGGACTGCCTCTAATGGGCTTTAAGAATTTGTACCCCTGATCAAAATTCAAAATCTTTTGTAGTGATTCTTTATTTGTCAAAGTCTCTGAAGTGATTTTTCTTTTGTTGCCTGTGTTATAGCCTTTCCTTAAAGCAATAGATACATTTGAAATGACTTGATTCAGCTCAGACAAATACTGTCCATAAAAGATGTAGTCCAGATTTTGAGCAAAACGTCCGTCTGCGTTTAGGATTTTATTATTCAAATACCTGGAGAGTGTTAATTTTTCAGCCCGTGAGTCATGAAACGTTCCTGAGCCTTTTGGAAACAGAACTGGAAAACATTTGGCTTCATTAGTTTCATCCATTAACATTCTCACTGGATTATTGCCCTCTACTGGCGCAACAGCCATAATGATTTCAAACTGCTGGTCGAGGAATTCTTGTGCGATGTCCACTGGTTGCAAACAACTATCCATGAATAAACCGTGCTGTTGTCTATCATGCAGCGTGTCGTCCTCAGTGATCTCATTGTCTTGATTTTCAGTATTGTTCTCTTTATCGACACACACATCTAAATCATGTTGATTTTGATCAATTTTATCAATCTTTTCCTCTTCCGTTTTATTTAGAGGATTAATCCAACTTTCATTAAAGTCCACATCTAAATACCACTTGTTATGTTCTTTTAAGTATGCCAGTGCTGCTTGAATGTTATCTGTATGTACATATTTAGACTCATAATGCCCTTTATATGTCAGTTTTCTCTTAAGTTTGACTCTAATCATCAAATCATCATTTTCTGACCTTGGTAAGACATTCACAACATCTGTAACATTAGATGGAACACAAGTCACTGGTCCATGAACACCATTCTGTCCTCCACGTGGTAAAGCCAGCATCTTCATGAAGGGAATGTGCTTTGCTATGAGATGTTGCTCAAGATAGTTTAAACAGCTCAGTTCAGCAGGAATAGGATCCAGAGCAAGATTATTTGCTACACTTTCAGCAGGCATTTTACCTTCAGAAATCTTCCTATCACATGTGTGACAAATCCACAGAGATGCAGCAGGACTATTGTTATAAACACAGTCTTCACTACAGTCTTCACAACACTTATGCAGATAATTCAGTGTTACACATTTTTCTGCAATATTTCCAGCATGGGCTGATTTTTTTAAGTAAGTATTTATTTTGCAAAGTTTGACCTGCATTTTAAAGCAACAGCGATGGCATACTGAACAAACATATTCAGGACCTGTAGAGATTTTTTCTTTAAACTGTTCAATCACACAGTCAATCTCGTTCCTTTTAATCTTAGCATTTTTATATTTCTGTATGTTGTAGTCAATCACCATATTTTTGTGTATTTCATTCTGACTGTATTTGTCGACACTCTTTTTTTTTTTAAATTCTCTATGCAACTCATTCTTACTGTATTTTTCGAAACTCTTCTTTTTGAGGGATTCTCTGTGCATTTCATTCTGACTGTATTTGTGGAAACTCTTCTTTTTCACAATTTCTCTGTGTTCTGGATTAGTTGTATACATCTGTATGCTATATTGTTTCAGAAAATCACGATGCTCATCATTTGTTTTGTATTTATCTATACTGTATTTTTTTACTTGTTCTTGATGCTCTTGATTTTGCTTATATTTTTTAGTGCTAGATTTAATCAGTTTGTCTTTGTAAGTTTCATCCTCATGATATCTTTTGTTTACGTTGTCTTTAATCCTCTGCTTTAGGTCATCATTAGTGCTGTAATGGACTTTCTGTCTGTTTAGCTTTCGTTGATGTGATTTAGGTTTTAATGATGCGTTGAACTCTGAACCTTCCCATGATGATTTACAAATCCAAGCACAATTACCATCTTTCTGCTTTACACAAACAACAACTTCATAATGACAGTTATTAACATGTTTCAGGTAAATCCCATTGTTTTGACAGCCATGTCTGTTTGATAAAACATTTGAGGATGAATATTTCAGCCATTTGTCTTGACTGTATGTAAATATGTCAACACCAATTAAATCACAAGTTGCCTGAATTTCAAGTTCTGTAGCCCAGCTGCCCAGATACTTCATTCTTGATTTGGCAATATAATCTGATACAGAACTGTTTCCTTCTCTAAGACACTGGATGTACTTTGATTGATTTTGCAGTATGTGTGTAACAACAGCACGTCTCACTTTTCTATGTTCTTGTTCACTTCCACTTACAGCATATGATACAGAACGAAAAAAGCAGTTACCGTCAGCTTCAATACTTTGGGTTTCACACGGCTCAGCCATTTCAAAAATCTCATTGGCATTGTTTTGTTCCCTTTCAATGTTTACAATGTTTAACTTCAAACAAATACTTCTTTGTTGCTGCACTGTTAACGGACTAAACTGAAAAGAGTCATTGACAGTTTGTGAGATAAATTCAACATCAGCTGTATTTTCATTTGTTGACTCCAGACAAGGTACCGCAGGTGTCTTTTCAGCAAACGTTTCATTTACAGAGACTTTCTCTGTGCTTGTGACGTCAATCAAACACTGATCGCAGCGAACATCAGTTTCAGCATTTTCCATGACTACTGGACTACACACAGAGAAACGATCCACGTCAATCCTGACTGCATTCACCCCAGTTACTTCAAATGACGTACCGTCTGCTTTCACTGATGCTCCAAGTTTATTGAAATGTGTGCACAGAGACCTGATGTCACGATGGAAAACCACTACACTCCTACCCTCACATGCTTGGGTCCCATCAGAATTCCTTGAGTGTGGATCAAACACTGCATACCAGGAGCCTTGTCTGACTGCTGCACATATGTTATGCTGTATATTCACCAAACATGCATCAAAACTCTGAAATGCTCGAGTCACTGCTTTATCTAGAGACATGTAAACATCACACAGAGATTTGTCATACTTGTGAACACCAAAGACGCCAGATATGGTTGTACTATAGTTTATTGTAAAAGGACAATCATTCAGTGTATGTGTCTTAGGCAGCTCCTCAACATATATGTAGCCGTTGATGTCATCACTGATTTTTCCTGCACGGTTCATATCTGAATAAAACTGTTCCCCATGCGTTAAGACAGAATTAATGTCACTGGTGCTCCACTGCAACACATTTTTCATTTTACACATCAGGATTGCAGTTAAACTGTTGACACCACATTGCTTGCCATAATTTACAAAACGAGCATCTCCTTGATGGAAAGAACCTGTGATGTAGGATGTCTGTGGAAAGAAATCAAAACTAGCATTCACGGTCATTTTAGAATCTTTCTGAGACTTTGGAAGTGACGTTGGAAGTGAATTTGGAAGTGAATTTAGAACACAGTTTGGAACACAGTTTGGAACACAGTTTGGGCCATTGTGATATACACAATGTTCAGTTATTTCTGCCAATTTTTTAAGAGGTGGCAGAGCCTCTATAAGATCAGGATCTATCCGGTCAGCCATCCTCTTCTTAGCTGCCTGCGAGCGCAGGCTCTTCTTGGTACGAGGCATTCTGCACACAAAAGCGTTAAATGACATTACTGCAAACTAATAAACAAATACAATGCATTCTTAAATATTAGTAAAAACATATATCATATGTTTTTTTATATTTCAATAAAAGACAAAAAGAAGATGTATATGACTCAACTTTCATTTGGCCTTAAGCAGATATTATTTTTCAAATGCATAAATTTTAAGTTTTAAATGTTTTGATAATTAACTACATAATTGAACTGATGGAATAAACAATGAGAGCTATCTGGCTACAATTCACATCTAACAGATTAACTGATCATAACATCCATACAGAAGAGTATTAATAGGACAGAAATGTAACAATACAATAATATTAACCCTGAATGGAAAATACGCTTTCAAAAAATATATACATTATAAAGGACGTAATTAAACTGTAGTGTACAGATTTTTGATCAAATAAGCATAAATCAGATCTCTTTACAAAACTACATGGAACAGTTTAAAGAACTCTATTTTTGTTTAAATATATTTTCATAAGGTAACTGAAATGACACAAAGCCACAGTTCAAATCTTACTTTATATCCGGGTTTACTGTTTTATGAAAAATAAAAGTAAAAAAATATTTAAAAAGAACACACAATTACACTTAAGAAATCTCATTATAAAGAACTGTCTGTCCCCAGTTCAACATCTTTTAAAGTAGTCCACCTTTAAAAGGAAAATTCAGTCATAGCTTACGCACCCTCTTGTCATGAAATACCTGTATGACCTTCTTTTGGAAAAATACAAATGACATTTTGAAAAATGTTTTTGTGACCTTGTGACAGACACAAATTAACTTGCATTTTTTACAATATAACTGAATTGGGAGGCTGTGCTGTTTTGTTACAAACATTTTCATAACATCTTTTCAGGAGATGAATACTCATACAGATTTGTAAGACAGGAGGGTGAGTAAAAGATGACCAAATTTTCATTTTGAAGGTGAACTATGCCTTTAATATCAAACTAATAATGCACAGAATTTAGATTTTTTTTACCCAGCCACATGATGTTCTAAATGTTTAAAGACTTCCCAGGATATTAAAAAAACAAATAAAGATATTTTTATATCATCTGAGAGGTTTCAGGCCTCCTCATATACATCATGTTGATAGTTTCTGTCAATATCCAGCAAAGTTCTAAGCACATTGTTAAATTGGTTCATATGATTGGTCCGTTAACCAAAAAGACTTCTTTATGTAAATAATAACTCATGCATCATACAATGTTTGAGTGAGCAACTTGGATGGGCATGCGCTGTTTTGCTCTTTGTTGCACATGCGAACCGATTCATGAACCATGTAGTGTTCATAGCCCTACTCAAACATGCGAGCAACGTTACGCTGTCATGAACATGAATTGTAGGCTGACAGTGTGAAGAATATGTTCATAAAACTCGTTATTTTGGTTTGTTTTGCACACCAAGTACTCAACTTGCTTTAGAAAAAAACCTTAACAACAATGATCACATGGAACATTTTAACCATTTCGTTGATACTTTTATGGACGGAGTACTGAAACCCTCTTGGATGTGATCTGAAAATCAATTTGTGTTCCGAAGATGCTGGGAGTTCTTAAAGGTGGTAGGAACTGATGTTGTTTATTGTTTTATACTGTTGTAAGAAGTGTACTTATTGATTTTTATGTTTTTGAATGAAAAACCAACATTAATGTTATAAGTAATAGACTATTTTCTACACAGTTTTTTTGAGGCCATGTGTCATAATAGTGAAAATAAATATTAAGGGAGAAATCAAGGGAAAAGATTTGATCAGTTTCTAACATTTTTACAGATAGCTTCCTGTATAGCAGAACAAGGAAACTTGTAGAGATATTGAAAAATATCTAAGGCCAAATAAATGATTTAAAAAATAATAATATTTGGGTCAACTATCCATTAAACATTGACTTATAACATACGCACTGTCTTTATGTGAACTTTGTGTGTTTTGGCATAATGTTGTGTGCATTTGACAGCTAAATAGCTTATTGTATACAATTTATCATCATTTTATTTTTGAAGCATTATTTAGAATTTTGTATGTGTCAAATATGAGAGTTTTGCCTTGACTTTACAACAAATATTATTTTTATATGTTCCATTTATTTGCTAATATCACTTCAGAACATCTGGACTAATACACTACTGGCTGTATTATTGATTACAAACAAATGTGATGTCTTACCTCAAATTTGTTGTCACAGTCTTCTGTAAACAAAATTGAAAAAGATTTATAATACAATTATGCAAGAACATTTAGCATCAATATCATCATATATATCATGGGCAGGATTTCTGCATTTTAACACCAACTATGCTTCACTATGCTACATAAACTGTGTCTGAATTATTCCCCATATCCTACAGAAAAAATCCATAAATCCGAAGGGGTGCATTACTTGCCTTATGACAAATGTCCACGAAAGTACTTTTACATGCAGGTTATACTACGTCAATGTTGGACATCGTTAACTCATTTACATTCTTTTCTTCCCAATATAGTTGACTATTTAGCATTCTCTACATAGGGAATAATAAATATGTCAACACGCGATCGTAACAATACGCAGTGAGAGTACAGAATTAACACGTTTATCTATTACACCGATTGCAAATCAGTCACACGATTTAAAACACGTGACCATATAGTGGACTATTACGTATACGCTACAAAAAGGATAATGAATAACTGAACAAGTGAACGAAATTATACGCAGCTGCGGTACGACATTAACATGTTTCTCTACAACACGTACAACAAATCGGTCAAATGTTTTACAAAACGTGACCATATACAACCATGTCTATCGAAATATATTAGTAACATCGTTACAGCCATAAAATATTTTCTCAACATCTAAAAAAATACATACGATCAAACACTGAAATAAATATCACCATTAAAGTTATGACAAAAAACAAACACGAAACTCTAAGGAAATAACTAGTAATTTCGTTTTATAAGCAAAATGCAAGCCAAAATAATTACGTTGATCTAGCAACTAACTAAAACAACGACATTTTTGGTCAAATTTCAACCACAAAATATACAAATACTGATTCATGACTGATTTATTAACAACTTCACTAAGACAGCAACAACCACATCTTACTCACCTGTCCACGTGAAGAGAAAATGGAGGATTGGATTTCCGTCATGGGCTGACTTCCGTTTTGCGCTGCAACAAAGACTATAGAAACCAAGTAGCGACACTCTGATGCATTTTAAGAAACAGCGAGGACGCCATTTTGGAGTGAAAATATTTTATAATTAACATAGTTCATAGTAAGACAAGTCTTTACCTGTAAGAATATTAATTTTTTTGTCCCCTTGTCTAAGTATTATTATTCTAAGGTTTAAGGGTCTACTTGATGAAACACACAGAGTTTCTGGATCCAGGAGACCAAGAATGGCGCAGACACAAATGCAGTTCAATCAGAGTCCAAAGTTTATTGTATTAAGGACTAATATTATTATGCATAAAACAGGAAGTAACATTGGTCATGAAAAATCATCAGATTGGAAAATCACCAGACCTTCTGAGAACGATCGGATTTGTTATCACAAAGTATGTAAATATTTGAGATATTGTGTGGAACAGACGAAATATTGTGTAGGACACAGACGAAATCCAATTCTCACATTACCTTTATGTACTTTTCAGATACAATTTTAGCTTAAACTTTTTTAACAAAGCTGATGAAATAACCATCACGACGGTTAAAAGGTATTTGAACACCGAGTCAGTACAAAACGACGAAAACACAGTATGCTGTTCTCTTCGTACTTACAGTCTTTAGCAGAACGACGCTGTCTAATAACGTTCCAATAAATAAATATGAAAAAAACATCTATTTGTTTTTCAAAAGATGTACACTTTCACAATTTTGTAATAATATACCACTAAAGACATGTTATACTTTCCAACTAAAAATATCAAATATATTACATTGTGACAAGAAATCCACAACTGTTTTAACTTTTCCAATTGTCATATGAAACCGTTTTGCCAACTTAAACTTTTTGTATATTAATATATATAAATGAGGTTTTCATTAAAAAATATCTGTTCATTTATTGAAGGCTACAATACAAAATATATTTTATTTTTTTCGTTCACATATGCCTTAATATGATAAATGGCAAGATGTCAACAATATTCGGCTTTCGGTCGAACAAGCAAAATTTCATCAGTCTATCGTGCAAAAGTCTCCCTCCAGGACAAATGTGGCACAATAACCACATTCATGATCGAAGACATTGTCCTGCGCACCTTGCTAAATGTGGCAAAAGGCACTACAGTCGAAACGGACACGTTGGTTGGTAAATTGTTTGCGGACGAGAATAGCCTTCTGCAGGTGAAATATCGAGGCCAGCGTGTCTTGTATAAAGAAAAAGCAAGTGATCCAGAGAATGAACAAAAGATCAACAAAGCTACGCTTTTCACCAAAGGTACGGTTGCGGCTAGTAAACAACCGCAACAAAGCCTCAGCGCTGACAAGGCCATCAACCATCGGTCTGATGCAGATAAAACCAAAACCTCTGCTGGATCTGACAAAACATCTTGTGTGTCTGCAGAACCCTCAGCCAAACACTTGAAGAAAACCCAAGGCAACAACAATGTAAAAGCAAACAAAAAAAACCCGTAATATTCTATATTATTAATATTCTAATATGACCCGTACTTGTTTATTACCAGACCCATATACACTCATTTCAAAATTATGTCTTAAAATTTGTAAAATTTAATTGTTAACCCTTCTGCACCATTTAGTAGATAATGTACATAATGCTAAGACATTACACTTACATTTGTTCTTTGATAAACCTGCAAGTGTTCTTTATTGTATTTCAATGCACTTTAAGCTGTGACAAGTTCTTGCACATTGTTATTTTACCATGCCATGTAAAAAAAGATGTACGTTGATACCATTGACAAGTGTTAATATTTATTTTAATTTTCTTACATATAATTGTTTAAACTATGCAAAATATGCATATTTCAACAAAAACTGTTAATGTTTTGCCCTTTTCAACGCCTCTAAAATATCTGTTTGTAAGGCAAAATAACTTTGATATCTACTGTTTCCGTTTCGCATATGACACTTAACTGATACATATGCTAAGACAAGCTCCACATCTTTGTGCACCATGTAGACAAAGGTCTTCCAGTTTCAATTTTCTTTTTATTCTTCTTTTACTGATAATGCGTGCTATTTGTTCTTATTTAATTTACATTTATTCACATATATACAATTTATTTGTATCTACCAAGCACTACACTGTATTTCGTTCTTGTGATTATCAACACATTTACATTGTACCCATTGATAAAGCATTTAGGATAATAAAACATTGGACTTAAACATTGTTTAAACCATGTCATTTGTCTTATTGAAATAATGTGCAATGTCATGTCCCTTAGGTTACCTGTGGCTGGAAGAATTCACAGAATTAATTATAAACAAAGTAAAACTATAAAGTACACATATAAAGCATATGTGTGAATATAACTATATAACACGTAAATGTAATATGTGTTTATAATATATATTTCATATGTAAATGATATATGCAATTACATAGATGAAGTATTTCTATATAAATCTAGGATTCTGAGCGCTACACATATTCCCAAAATAGTTGCTCATCAAGTGACGTTGCACCTTCGACTTGCATCATGACGATTCACGAAGCCGAGCATTAAGCAATCTGGCAATCATTCTGAAATAATGAACAAACGGGTAGCCATGTTCATTCGATTCAAACAGTGGTACGTAAAGGAAAGAACTCGTGATGCATAGGAGAGCACTTTTTCAGCCCTAAAACTAAACATGCAGGCATTTCTTGCTCCGCGTTAAACGTAAACACGTTCGCTGTAACGACGCAATACACGCCACCTAGAGGAAAAAATGTTTGTGTGATATTGACCACCACTATCAACTTTTCTTTAGATTAGATTAGATTCAACTTTATTGTCATTACACATATACAAGTCAGTGTAACGAAATGAAGTTTAGCTCTAACCAGAAGTGCAATTAGCAAGACAGGTTATACAGTGTGAATAAATACAGAATACAATATTAGAAAAATACTATACAATGGGCATGTACTATGAAAATACTTTACAAAAGGAATGTTCTATGACAATATGACAGTCGGTATGTACCAGTCGCGATTTCTTTAAGACTGCAAGGGAAGCTCAGCTTCCCCTATAATTGTCAAAAAATGAATGGTCAAATATATGTACTATTATGTTAACATTTTATTGACTAAAAATGCGTTAAACACGTTCATCTCGAACGAAAACAATTTCGTTCAGAATCAGCTACTTATGTCGGCTGACTCGATTTCCTTCTCATTCATTCCCGTAGCGTACAGTGCGTTACTCTGTTGAAGCCCAGCGTCCATTGACTTCAATGGGGCTGCTTTAAACAGGTTTTTCAGTGCTTAGAAACAAGACGGTCATTGGATAATGCTGCGATTATGTCCCGCCCACGGACGCTCAGCGTCTCTGGGATGAATGGAGGAGTGGGCTGGCCCGGACTCCGAGCGTCTGCGTGATGATTGGAGGGTCTGTCGAAAGACTGCATCTCGTTTTGATTGACAGCGAATTTGTTCTATAAAAAGTCGCTGACGCTAAAGCTATTCAAGCACAGTCCCATTTCGGATTTTTCAAGTGTAGTTGAAAGACAAACTGCTGCAACCTATTTCTTGGTATTTGCTTGCCGAAATTGCTTGCCAATTTTCATCATACATATAAAACATTTATACACCACATTCCTTCTTTCAGTTTAATGTATACCCACATTTCCTCCGTCGTGTTTATATATTTTTTTTAGATAGTTTGTTCATTCATTCATTGTGAAATGAGCTTCCCCTCTTTGAAAGACCATCAGCCGCCACTGGTATATACTATGAACAATATATACAGAAGGCTATATATTGTCAACATTAATGTACAGGTGGTTATGAACAGATAACAATTTAGACTATACAGTAGAGAAAATGACGTAAGTGTGCATTAATTATAGACATTAGCTATTAAAGTTGCAGTGCAATAGATGATTTAATGCGGTTATTAAAGGTACGGTGCTTATGCAGTTATTGAAGTTGTAAATATTTCTACTCACATTATGATTTATACATCTGTTTATTAGTCTGTATGTGCAATGAAACAACAAAAGCTAAATGTTTGAATCAAACATACGTCCAAAGCGAAAGTAGCATATTCAAGTAAAATTGCTATAACTCAAGAATGGTTTCAGATATCTTCATGGAGCTTGGTACATATTTGTAGACCATGACTCCGATTTTACAACCAAAAGACAGCAGCGTTTGGACACTAGGTGGCGCTATAACGGTAAAAATTGCCAAATTGATGCGTATTTCATTGCTTAAACAATTGTATATCACGTAACATTTGTCATTTGCTTAAACTTAATATATCATATGATAGTTTTACTCATTCTGAACAACATTGCCTAATGATCCATTGATGTCAATAAAACAATTTGCAATTAAACGGTAATGTTAAAGACGTACTTTTGCATACTAATTTTAGGACTTTCTAGCAAATTTCAAAATTTCCACCACAGTACAATTCTATGGACTCTCTAGATAAATAATTATCAAAGACATGTTGAACTGTTTCATTTGTGTGACAATAACAAATTCCTTTATTATATTAACCTCAAAAGTCTACCTGAAAGATCGCTACTCCTTAAGAAATAATCCAACTGACTTGTCATAAAGTTCTATTTTACATCTTATGACACTAAACAAGCACGAAAATAGTGATGGTCATTGGAAGAGGCATGCCTTCATAACAGTCAAAAAGGTGAAATATAATTCTTCTCAATGGCTTTTTTATATTCAACAGATCACAATGCATATAGTTCGATGCACTGTCCACTTTAGCACCTTATGGTGCACTACATGTGTATTATATGTGCATACGTGCGTATGTAATACATAGTGTATGTGTATGTGTGTGTGTGTGTGTATTAAGGGATATTATTTCTCCCTGTTTCATAAGAGTGTGAATGTACTGTATAGTTCTGTGTGTCGTGTGTGATTGAGACTGTGCATGTGGTTGGAAGAAATATGTCTCACAGGACAACAGTGATAGAAAATAAATGTTATAAACATTAAACATTGGTCCTTATTTATACATTTATAAATATAGCACATGTCTGACTGGTTGTAACATGCTGTATTTATATACATAAGAAACGTTTATTAGGTACACCAGTTTAATTGCATGTAAACCCAAATTGATACTCAATCAGTTCACTGTCAGCAAATCAATGCATTCAATTATTTAGACATGGTAAACATGACTTCTTGAAGAACACAAAAGAGGGTATTTTGAACAATGTACATTAAATGAACACCACACCAATAGAAGTCAATGGAAATACGAATGGTTTGAATAGTTCCATCAATTTTCTTGGTGTGGCAGAGTGACATCCGTCGTGGATTGTAATGCTGCGATTTCCGAGCCTAGTCGACCCCTTTGACGCCATATACTGCTCGAACCCGATGATTGCTGCTTGCAGCTATATTATTAAATTGCATTCTTTAATATTGTTAATAAAAACCCATTTTCTTTGTTTTTGGTGCTTATTTCTTTTTAAAAACCATTTACAAATTTGTCCAAAATAAAGTGTTGAATGGATCTTTACAAAAAAAGATGACTGATGTTTCTTAAACATGATCAGAATGTTCATTCATTCATTCAATCATTTCAGTTATTCACATTCAAATATTTTATATAAGCCTAAACAAACAATAATAACTAACCCCTATAATAATGTAATTGTTTAATCAGCATACATTTCCATTACATTTTGGATATCATACAGAAGTAGTTTTTAATACATTGAGTCCAAAGCAATAAACACATAATCATAGGCTCATTTGATATTTGTGGCCGACAGGGGTGGTAAAAGTACTCAAAAGTTATACTCGAGTAAAAGTATATATCCCTAAATAAAAAATGACTCCAGTAAAAGTAGAAAGTCCTCCATTCAAACATCACTTGAGTAAAAGTACAAAAGTATCCGATTTAAAACGTACTTAAGTACCGAAAGTAAAAAGTAAATATTACAATTAACTGTATTGCAATAATTAAGCAGATCAATTGTTTTGGGAGTGATATGCAATGTTTTTATTGAACAAATGATAAGATTAGATACTGCAATTAAGAATTTGTTAGATTTGCAATCATTAAGACAATGAAGCACCTAACGCAGTATAGGGGTTGCGTATCTACACCAAATTGTATTTCTCGTGCCATTTATTTATTTATTTTATGTGCATATGATACGCACTTTATGGAGTGTAATAGGCACGCACTCCGCACTACTTTACAGTGCGTGTCATACGCACTTTCATGAGATCGTGTTGAAAAATCCATATTCCTGTTTATTTAAATAATTTTAATGGCTGAAATTGAAGGCTTACCATTTCTTTAAATCACGTTTTCATGTCATTATTTCTAATAAAAAAAATGCATACATAGAATAGCAACATTCAAGCTGCATCCAAAAGTAGCAAATATAAAGTATGGTTATCTGCTGTTATTTGTGCAGTGAGATGTTTTCATAGTAGTGTGCCGCGAAAGAAAAAAGTTTGGGAAACACTGAGCTAACGTTAGTGTGGCTAGCCTGACTAGTCAGATTCAAGTCTACTCCCGACTGGATCAATCAAGACCGATCGGCAGCATGCAGGGAGAACCCGTTGAGCGTACTAGCTTGTTTCTCTTCTGCATTCACTTTAATCCCACACAACCCCAAGTCTGCCACCGTTAGCTATCAATATGCGTTACCGTTAGCTAACTTGACTAACGTTAGCTAGCCGTTTACAACGCACGTTTCAATGTGAAATCACTTGGCTAAAATAGTAACAACATTAACGTCAACTCACCTCAATGTGTTTTCTCAGATTTTAAGGTGAAGTTTTGAATGCTGAAATTTGATTCACCCGTGGCAGGCAAGGAAGACATTTCAGCCGATAGGAGTCTCCCTTGAGTTCAATGAATTCAAACATATCCTTAAGATATGGCCATGGGTGATCCCTGTCGGCAATTTCGGGATCATTGCTGGCAGCGCGCACTTCACCGGTTTCTGCTGCGGTCATCATCTTCCACTTCGCAATGGCGAACTGACTGCTTAGCGTATGCTGGCAATATAAAAAAGCTTGCGCGCATTCTTTTTTTCTTTCAAAAGATAACCCAGTTTTTCATTGGTTTGGAAAGCCAGTGTAATAAATACTTGGAGCGGGCATGGGGAAATGTATCGGAGTAAAAAGTAAACTTTGTCTTTAATATTGTAGTGGAGTAAGAGTGAAAGTAAATGCAAATAAAAAATACTCAAGTAAAGTACAGATCCCCGAAAAAAATACTTAAGTAAAGTAACGAAGTATTTTTACTTCGTTACTTACCACCACTGGTGGCCGAGGTGGGATTCGAACCTCTGATTATGTGTGTTTATTTTTGACACGCCTCCTGGGACATTCCCCTGTTCCTATTGGCTAGTCAGCGCTCTACACCTACGTTCGACTGGCCTTCGCGTGTTAGGCTAACGTGATAGAAGAAGGAATGCCTGGAATGAACGGCATTCAAATGGCCCTGCGTCAAAAGACATGCATTGTTTCTGCTCGGTCTCGAACCAAGGACCTTTCGCGTGTAAAGCGAACGTGATCACCCCTACACTACAGAAACGTGGACAGCTTCTATGTACGTCGTCTAACTCGCGCTGATTTAAAATAGACCAAGCAAGTGTTGTTCTCATGTTGCGCGAATAATTTTGGCTTGATTTTGGTAAAAAGCAACATAAGGTTCTTGTTCGATTTCTGTCTGATTTTGCCCAGTTTCGATCCGGGGCCTTTCAGGTGTGATGTAAACGTTAAAACCACTGCAACACAGAAAAAAGGTCAGCCTAAATAACTGATCAGTACAATTACGGGTGACCCAAAAAGTGCAAGAAGGAATGCTTGAAATGAAAGGCATTCAAATGGCCCTGCGTCAAAAGATATGTGGTGTTTCTGCTCGGTCTCGAACCGAGGACCTTTAGCGTGTGAGGCGAATGTGATAACCACTACACTACAGAAACTCTGACTTTAGCAAAAAACTTGCCAGTCAGAAATTTTAAGCTGTTTCAGGGCAAGTTTTTTCAGTTAAGACATCTCAAACATTCATCTTAGTCTGGGACTAGTCTTAAACCTTGTCTGCGAAACCGGGCATTGAATGCTTAAAGGTTTGTTTAGATTCTATGTACGTTGTCTAACTCGCGCTGGTTTAAAATAGACCACGCAAGTGTTGTTCTCATGTTTCGCGAATGATTTTTGCTTGATTTTGGTAAAAAGCAACACAAGGTTCTTGTTCGATTTCTGTCTGATTTTGCCCAGTTTCGATCCGGGACCTTTCAGGTGTGATGTAAACGTTAAAACCACTGCAACACAGAAAAAAGGTCAGCCTAAATAACTGATCAGTACCATTACGAGTGACCCCAAAAGTGCAAGAAGGAATGCTTGAAATGAAAGGCATTCAAATGGCCCTGCGTCAAAAGACATGTGGTGTTTCGACCTTTCGCGTGTTAGGCGAACGTGATAACCACTACACTACAGAAACTCTGACATAAAACTTGCCAGTCAGAAATTTTAAGCTGTTTCAGGGCAAGTTTTTTCAGTTAAGACATCTCAAACATTCATCTTAGTCTGGGAGTAGAGTCTTAAACCTTGTCTACGAAACCGGGCATTGAATGCTTAAAGGTTTGTTTAGCTTGTAATTATATTCCACTCTTTGGCTTAAAGCAAGCGATGTTTCTGCTCGGTTTCGAACCGAGGACCTTTCCCGTGTAAAGCGAACGTGATCACCCCTATACTACAGAAACGTGGACAGCTTCTATGTACATCGTCTAACTCTCGCTGGTTTAAAATAGACCTAGCAAGTGTTGTTCTCATGTTGTTGTGATAAGGTAGCAGAGGCAGTGGCAGCAAATAGGAAAGTAGGCAAGGACTCTAGAATTCTTCAAAGAGAGATGTCTTTACTTAGAGTTTCAACTTCAAGAAGTCAGTACAAGGATCATGTTTCAACAAACAGAAGTTCACAAGAAACAAACCAAAAAGAAAACAAAAATAACAAAACTCTCAACAAGTTGGCTACTAGTCCAACATACGCCTGTTTTTTTGTTCAGCCCAACTCTTTTATAGCTTTTAACTCCTCCTCCCATTTTCAAATTAGCCAATGGTAACCTCTCATTAGTTACTTAACTAACATTCATAAAGCTAGAGAGGGTCCACAAGCTTTCAAACAACATCTTGAATAACCTTCAGTGTTAACAATACATTAGACAACCTTAAATTCATCAAAGATATATTCATCCATGAAGTTTATTCCCAATATTCTTAACGACCAACTCCGCCCCTCCAGGATGACATAAAGCCGGTTTCCTGGTTGCGAACCCTCCTACTAGTCAACACCCAGTACCGGTAAGACAAAGAAACACAAAACATTAATACACACACATTATTTATCCAATCTAGAAACGGTCAACATGGAATGTGCACCTTTCATGTAACTGTTTCTCAGATAGAATTACCAAAATAAAGATCTTTCAAAACAGTTTGGTTTGTTTACATTTACCTCTTACTTGCTAAGGCTCTACATCACATTTCTCCCTTTCACCTCCTCCGGATGATCTGAATTAGGCAAGCGGGATAAATAATCAGCAATTAAATTATTTTTACCTGGACAGTGCTCAATCGTAAACCTATATGGCTGCAGAGTCAGACACCAGCGCAGTATTCTTGAATTGCTATTCTGCATAGTCTGCATCCACTTCAGGGCTCGATGATCCGTTCGTAAAGTGAACTCCCGTCCAAGTAAATAGTAGCGCAAAGAGTCCACCACCCACTTAATGGCTAGGCCCTCCTTTTCAACAGTGGAGTACCGTTGTTCTCTTTCTAAGAGTTTTCTGCTCAGAAACAGCAATGGCTTTTCCTCCGAAGACTCTCCTTGAACTAGTACAGCTCCCAGTCCGACATCAGAGGCATCTACCTGTACAGTAAATTTCTTCGAGAAGTCAGGGCTCTTCAATACCGGATCCTGGCACAACAAATCTTTCAGAGATGTAAAGGCATGTTCACATTCATTGGTCCAACAGAATTTAGAGGGCCTCTTCTTGGTACAGTTAGTTAGTGGATTAGCTACGGTTGCAAAATGCGGAATAAATCGTCTATACCAACCGATTAGCCCCAAAAAGGACCTCACTTGCTTCATGGTTTGAGGGCGTGCAATGCTTTGAATGGCCTTTAGCTTCTCCACCTGCGGTCGAATTTGTCCACATCCTAACAAGTACCCCAAGTACCTCACTTCCGTCTGAGCCCAAGAACATTTAGTGGTGTCAATTGTGAGTCCAGCCTCTTGAAGCTTATTCAGAACACCAGTAAGATGTTGCAGATGTTCTTGCCATGACCCACTGTATACCACCACATCGTCCAGATAGGCAGCTGCATACTACTCACATCCTGCCAACACGCGATCCATCAATCTCTGGAACGTAGCTGGAGCTCCATGTAAACCAAAGGGCATAACTGTATACTGATATAACCCAATGGGAGATCGAAATGCAGTAAGGGGTTTGCAAGAAGGATCTAAGGGCACTTGCCAATATCCTTTGCATAGGTCTAGCGTCGTCATATTCGTTGCTTTACCCAGTCTCTCAATCAATTCATCGATACGGGGCATTGGGTAGGAGTCAAAACAAGACACGCTATTTAGCTTTCTAGAGCAATTTCTATGTTTCCAAAAATAACAGCTGTCACTAATGTATAATAATTGTGTGTGATGCATCTTGATTTTAAATGTGCCAAAACGTACGCTCATATAATGGCAAGTTTACCTTGTTATTTATGTATTTTATGTGTGAGGTTTTTTTATTATAAGGTTGATACGTAAAAAATTCACTACTGTAGTAAATGTTTGTTTTGGTTTACTGTTTATTATTATTACTTTTAAGCTGATATGTTAAAATTGCACTACTGCGTTAAATGTGTGTTTTGATTTACTATTTATAATTTGTTTAAGTTGATATATCAAAGTTGCACTGCTAATATTTTTTTTTCGTTTGCTATTTATTATCATTATTTAGGCTGATGGGTCAAAATTGCACTACTGTGGTAAATGTTTGATTTCATTTTATTATTTTAAATATATGTGTCAAAATTACATTGCTGTTAAATTTTTTTTATTGACTTTGCAAATGCAAATAAAAAGGCTTGTTAATCTTTGCCCTCTGTGGCGAGGCGCCGACCTAGGATCAGCGTCGGCTTGGAAACAGCCTTGGAAAAGCCGCGGACCACTCTGGGTCCTGGTATGCCGGACTCGGGAACACCGGATGCTGCGCAGTACCGGACTGCGTTCCCCTCCTCAGTTTCTTCTTCTTTGACCGACCCACTGAGCATGGGGTCTGCTGCGAAGAAGAGATGGGGATGCTGAACAGTTCAGATCCGGAGGAGTGGATGGGGAGTCCCACGACTGCCTCCGTAGTCGCCTCCCCTGGATGCAGACGGGAGGTGAGTGGGTTGGGCTGGCGGAACTAGAGGAAGGTGGTGCTGATGTTCCCAGGGTGATCGTGCCCAGGGAACACCACTCTGGGATCGCCAGCGGAGACGGTTGGGTGGATTGGACTGAAACGCTGGACCTTGTTCGACTCGAGGGATGCTGCCACAAAATATAGAAATTCAGTGGTTTCAGCCTTCTCATCTCCGCCGGTGACAGAGGATCCCTGAGACCCCGGTTAAATAGAACTGCCAGCTCCTTCTCTCCGAAAACCCCCTCCTCTGCAGCACTCAGGAATTCCTCCAGGTAGTCCTCAATGTGGGAATTCACCTGGTGAATGCCACAGAGGTGGTGAGCCTGTTGGGATCGTCCAGCTCGCATGCTGCCTGCTGGGTCATCTTTGGTCGGTTCATTCTGTCACGGTTGCATATTGTGCAGAACCCAAATGCAGGCAGGTGGAGGTAACAAAGAGAGTTTTATTAAAACAAACCAAAACAAAACCCACGATGGGGCAAAACAAAACAAGATAGCCAATAAATAATAAGTCCAAAAACACAAAATCCACATTCAGAACTTCCGGGAAGGAAACACATTCAAGGTAATCCAAAAACCGCCAGGAAGAGTAACGCAGGGCAAGACAAGAAATAACAATACAATGAACCGACGAGGTGTCAAGGAAACAGATATACTAAATAGGGACATGATAACGAGGGGAGGTTGCGCAGGGACGGAGAAGGGCAGGTGACAAGACTAAACACTAATAGGAAATCTAGCGTGAAGAAGGAACAGATGAGGGAGATAAAACACTAATGGGACAGTGACGGATAAACAAGGGGGCGGAGCTAAACGAAAAACAGGAAGACACGCAGTGAATTATCAAAACATTCCGCCACGTGTTTCCACATAAAACAAAATACACACAAGACATGGTACTGTAACAACCCTGTACCCAAGGCACGAAATCCAAGAACAGAAAGGATAGGATTGTCACACTTTTTGTTATGAGTTTTCCAATTAATGCCCCGTTGGGGTTGATGATACTGCCATGTTGTCGGTGTCGTATCTCTCACCTCGTTACACCTCACATTGTTTTTCTAAATATTTGAATGCCCAAAACATTTGAAGCTGTTAACACATTTAAAAAAAATGTCTTATAGTATTACATAGCTGTAAAACACACAATGAGAACAAGGGAAGTCAGAATAAAGCAGAAAATAGAAATTATAGTTTCTACACTGTATTTTTTTTGTAAATTAGCATTTAACTTATTCATATATCTTGCTTAGAAAATGCATCAAGAAGATGGCTTAAAAACACACACAAACCACATACTGTTGCAATCATGTGTTTATTTTCTTCAAGTTTTATGAGTCAAAACATTTCAGCTGTTTTTATCCAGAGACAGCTGGGTGCATTTGTCCCTATAAGGGTTTTCCTGGAGCGTCACAAGTTAGTAGTTCTACCTGAGTTCTTCAAGTCCGTTTTGGACTTTTTGCGAGAGAGCGTCCTCAGGCATCCGTCATGAACAAAACATGTCTGTTTACGTTGGAGATTGTCCAAATTAAAGTGTGGGAACAAATTTACGTTTGAATAAAGTGCGGAGGGCAATGATGATAACACACGTGTGCACCAGCAGCATCAAAAGGACAAACTCCACGAATTCGGGTCGCTTTGCATCTTCTTGCATCTATACCTCAACTAACACGTGCCGGCCTTGGCTTAGTGGTTAGAGCATGGCACTAGCAATGCCAAGATCATGGGCTCGATCCTACAGGTTTTGCACATTGGAAGAATAAAATGTTTAATGCAATGCAATGTAAGTCGCTTTGGATAAAAGCACCTGCCAAATGCATAAATGTATATGTAAATAAAGCAAAACAACAGTTCCTGTCATTTAATTTCGGTGGACACAAAGAGTTAACATTCGCATTTTACACGCAAATAAAAGAATGGGTTCATATCCGTTCAGCTGTCATCACACTGTTATCACACGCACCGTTAGAAAGCTCTCAGTGTCAGTCGCTGACTTTATGGCAAGCAGTTTTAATATGTAATTCTTCACAGGATATGAATTATTGATATCAAGAATTCCATTTCAACAAATGAAAATGTAATTCTTGATATCAAAAATAATAATTATATATTCTTTATATCAACAATTCATATCCTGTGAATGAATAAATATTAAAGTCAGCGACTGACTGAAGTGAAGAAATAGTTGAATAATGTTTTTTCACGTGGCTTCATGAAATGAAGATTGAAGCACTGGAGTCACATGATTTACTTTAATAATGCATTTACTACATTTCTGGGGCTTGAAAGTTTCAGTTACTTAGGCTGTCAAATCTCTCAGATTTCATAAAAAAATATCTTCATTTGTGTTCTGAAGATGAACGAAGGTCTTAAGGGTTTGGAACGACATGAGGCTGAATAATTAATGACAGAAGTTTAGTTTTTGGGTGAACTATGCCTATAAGCAGTGATGCCGGTAACGCGTTACTCTAATCCTACCACTTTTTTCAGTAACGAGTAATCTAACTTACAAAACAGTAATCAGATTAAAGTTACTTATCCAAGTCACTATGCGTTACTATTTTTTTTTTGATTTCTTGAACGCGAAAAAGAAAAAAAGAATGTGTTGTACCAGCACTTCTGAAAATGCACTTCCGAATGAGTCTCTGTCCCCAGCACATTTCAAACCAAACTGACGCCCATGTACAGAAGATGCATTATTGTACAGTAGATACAGAAGTCAGTTCAAACGGCACATGAACGGCACTACTGTATCTACTGTACAATAATGTATCTTCTGTAGGCTACATGGGCATCAGTTTGGTTTGAAATGTGCTGGGGACAGAGACGCATTCGGAAGTGCATTTTCAGAAGTGCTGGTACAACGCATTCTTTTTTCTCTTTCGCGCAGGTCATGTTTTGAAAGGATAGACTGTAAAATAATAGTTTGGAAGACGATGAGCTCACTAATGTAAGCTCTCCACAGAACATAAAATATTTATTTTATTTTTCGTGTTCGCATTTATGAGGAAAAAACAACGTGACTGGTCTGAAAGCGGCACTAAAACAAGCTTTAAAACTTTCACAGAGACCTCAAACATAAAGCACAAAGCCTTTCTTTAAAGTGAATTTCGTTTTGTATTAATTGTATCTTAATTTTAATCAATGTTTCATCAACCAATTGCCTGGATTTAATAAATAAGTAAATATAGCAGACAATAATCACGACACGGAGACGCCGGCGCCTGAACTGCAGCTCGTCTCATAAATAAACCGAATGTCCTTGCCTCATATAAATGAGACATATCTATTATATACAGAAGAACGCTTGAAATCATACTTTGACATGTTCATAAAACATGTTAAAAAGAATTTAATAATTACGTTTATAAACAATGTAGATTGTCAGGTCAAGAAAAACGGTCATTTTATATTTTATAAAAAACAAGTATTTATGTTGAGTGAAGTCAAGAAATAAATTAAAATGGTAGGAGATACATTGTTGAAGTTACTGTTAAAAATGCACTTCCAATAAAGTGAGTGTTGGCAAAACCGGTTGTCATTTTTATGTGGGGGTGTTGTCGGCAGCTGCTGAATGTAACTAATAAACTAACTTGTAATTGTAATCTAGTTACTTTACAGATTACTTGATTTTAAAAGTAACTAAGTTACTTTTTAAAGGAGTAATCAAATTACTTTTTCAAAGTAACTGTGGCAACACTGCCTATAAGCAACTTTCTCTCACAAACATTTTACTGTTGTCAGTGTAAATAAGCTATGATATTTGATCACTGTAGAAGTTACTCCACCACCTGCGTTACGTCATTAATGACAGTTTTATGTTGTTGAACGAAGATACTTTGAACTATGGATGTGCAACAGTTGCTAATGTTATGGGAAATAGTTGTGACTAGTTAGTTGATTTCTCCAATGATGGTGGTTGAGCAATGAGATGCGTCGTTGTACGGAATGTGCACACCAGAGGCCTGTTGCACAAAAGTAGAATTAAGACATCCGGGATAAATGACTCAGCTGAGCTCAATGAAGCCAAAACATGTGCGTCCAGGCTTAATTGGTTGCACAAAGACCAAGCCAGGATGAGCAGACACAGATTCATTAAGCCAGGTGAAACCAATCCTGGATAGGTGCGCGCTCACGGCTCACTCAAATAGACCCCGCCACAGATCACAGATTAACTGATTTACCATGGCAACTAGAGCCGTGTACTTTTCCCCGTCGGAAGCACAAATCCTCATGGAGGCATACGAGGAGGTAAAAGATATAATTAAGAAGAAAGGCAACACCGCCACAGTGATAAAGCAAAGAGAAAAAGCGTGGCAAAGTATTGCAGACCGCCTGAATGCGTAAGTAGTGCACAATTACACACTCACCGCTCCGCTGAAACATCACAATTACAATTCAAATATTTAATTCACATCTCCAAAAACGCAGTTGTACTGTAATTATGAAACGGTTAAATTTTTAATTGAAATGCACTGCACATATGAGTGAAATTGTGTAAAGTAACTCCATCACACTGTATAAAGCTATGATAAATTATTATTAAAGCCTTACATTATTATTTAACGTTATACGCTCAGACGGTTTAATCTTAGCCGTTGTACTCTGCTTCTTATTTTGTTCACCGTTTTTTTTTGTGTTTCTCCTGCTTTTATTAATGTAAAGCTGCTTTGACAGAATGAAAATATTGTGAAAAGTGCTATATAAATAAAATTTAATTGAATAAATAGATGAGCTATAATAATAATCACTTTAATTTATATAGCGCCTTTCAAAGGACCCAAGGTCGGTTGCTCACTGCACTGCAAAAATGTCTTTCTTAGTATTTTTGTCTTGTTTTCAGTTAAAAAAAAAAATATCTAAAAAAAATCTTAAATATTTTCTTGAGCAAAATTACCTAGGAAAATAAGCAAAAAAATCTGCCAGTGAAACAAGAGAACTTTTCTAAAATTAAGTGTTTATGGAAAAAGTAAACTTATTTCAAGAGAATTTTTCTTATTATATTGACCGTTTTTTTTTTTTTTTTGATATTTTTACTGAAAACAAGACAAAAATACCAAGTCATTTTTTGCAGTGTGACTCCATTAAATGTTCTTGTGATAAAGTGTGTGTGTGTGTGTGTGTGTGTCTGCGCGTGCGTGCGTGCGTGCGATGTAGAATAAACATGAACGGGCCAAAACGGATACGGACAAAATCATTATTTTTCTTTCCTCCCCCAGCTCCAAGAAGATGACACAGCTCAAAATAAAAATTAGGTATATTCTCGTAAAGTCAAGTGAGCCATGACATATGAGCTCTTATTGTGAGCACACAGGACGGTGGCATCTTTCTAAGGTTTTTTTTATTTTCCCAGCAATCAGTACAACCAAGTCATCGTTATAAGGCACCCGCCTCTTTTGCCCACCCCCCCAGCACTGAGTGTGGAGCAAATGGTTTGTGTGGCCTTGCGCTTTTTTGCTAGTGGAGCCTTCCTGTACTCAGTGGGGGATGCAGAACAGCTGAACAAGGCCACAATTTGCCGCACAATAAGGAGTGTGTGTCTGGCTATCAAAGCATTAGCAGATGTCTTCATCTCCTTCCCTGGCCACAGAAGACTCTGTGACATCAAAGAGGAGTTCTATAGGATTGCAGGTAAGAGGATCTACAAATTACAGGACAACTGTTAACACATAGTAGGATACTCATTACTTTGTGTGACAGGTTTCCCCAATGTCATTGGTGCAGTGGACTGCACACACATAAGGATAAAAGCCCCCTCAGGTGCCCATGAGGCCGATTTTGTGAATAGGAAATCCTTTCACAGCATTAATGTTCAGGTGAACATAACTTTTTGATATTGTCCATTGACGAACACTCTGCATTGCCAGTGATGTGCATTGATTGGTGTAATATTCCTCATCTTATGATTTCAGATGGTCTGCAATGCTGACTGTGTGATCAGCAATGTTGTTGCAAAATGGCCTGGCTCAGTCCATGACTCCAGAATCTTTCGGACCTCTGAAATCTATCAGTGCCTATCACAAGGTAAGACACACAACCCCTATTTATAACCATCATGGCTGTGTCAAGAATATCACTGTGTTTATGAGGTAGTAATGATGAGATTTTGTGTTGACAGGTGAATTCTCTGGTGTGTTGCTGGGAGACAGGGGGTATGGCTGCCAGCCTTTTCTCCTGACACCTTTCACAGACCCCCAGGAAGCACAGCAGGCCTACAACCATGCCCATGCCAGGACCAGGGCCAGAGTTGAACTGACCTTTGGCCTCCTGAAGGCACTATTTCACTGCCTTCACAAATTAAGGGTCAGCCCTGTTAGGGCATGTGATATTACTGTGGCTTGTGTTGTCCTCCACAATGTGGCCTGCCTGAGGAAGGAGAGGGCCCCCAGAGTGCCACCAGCCATGGACTGGGACAATCCGGCAATCTTCCCTGATGACGACAGTGGTCGGCTGCTGAGGGACCAATATGTGTTGAATTATTTTAGTTAGTATGTGTGCTTTCAATTTTGGTTAAATATGTCCTGCGGTGGCAGAGGAATTTGGGTTTTTGGGTTCATTTTTTTTACGAATTTGGCCTCTTATGATGTTTGTGCGGTATACTGTGTGTAATACAAGGCTGCAGGTAGGCTACTGCATCCATTCATTTGTCTGTTCAGTTGATGTGTATGGATTTGTCCTGCATTTATTTTAGTGTGCAGACATGCAGGGTGTGTTATATACAGACCTTTGAATGTGTATGTATCATTTTGTATAATATGCTTTGATTCTGTGCTTTCCATCTTGTAGAGTCACTGTGTCTTCAGTTTCTAAAGGAGCTGATGGTTTACCTGCTTTGTTTTGTCCTTATTCAATAAAGGAACATAATGTTACACATTGTGTTTTTATATTCATATGGAATGTGTATTTGTTTATATGATAGAGTACTAGGGCCACACTGAGGAAAAAGGATAAAGTCATAAATTTATGAGGCTGGTTCTTTCTGCAGAAAAGCTACATATTCTTTTTACAGTTTTGATACTTATGACAATGTGATGCTTAATATTCTGGCACATCAGCATGTCTTTCTTTATGAAACCATACTGAAGTACAATTTCATGAAATGCCCCACATCTGTCATTTTAACAACTGTCCTCCTTTAAAACAACTGGTTACAATATTATGACTTGTCTTTTTTTTCGCTCTGTGGCCCTAATATTCTATCATTTTATATATAGCCTTAGTCTATGGGAAACTGTAAATTATCTAATGATAGCAACATCATCTAAAAATCATTATTTATCCAAAATGATTGAAATTAATGATCACAAACGTTTAAATAATGACAGTGGGTCATTTATAGTTATATGTGATAATGTATAGTGAGCAGTGAAATAACTATTGGTTTCCATTTGTGGTGACTGCTGACTGACATTAGGGATGAGATTAAATAGATCCTGGAATTTAGCCTGGTCTGGAGCAGGCTAGCTCCACAGAATAAATCTCCATGGTAATTTATACCATAACATATCCTCCTGCCCCCTATCCAGCTTTAGTGCAACCGGATTACGGATCAATTGAGCCAGGATCACCAAGATATCCTGGCTTAATCCCTTATCCTAGTTTTGTGCAACACGCCCCAGAGGTAGTAAATTAAGCTAAGCTATGTGCATGTGTCAAATCTGTCTGCACAGTCAAATGGAATATACAATATTCCAAATGGAATATACAAAATCGTGGAGGACCCCACCCACCCCTCCCACAGTCTCTTCCAGCTCCTACCCTCAGGTAGACGGTACCGGAGTTTCAGAGCCCGCTCCACCAGACTGCTCAACAGCTTTTTCCCCCAGGCTGTGAGAGCCCTGAACTCACATCACACCGCCCCACTCTGAAACCCCTAACAACCCCCCCCCCCACATACACCTTACCACATCTCAGAAAAAACTGTTAACTTTTATTTCTGTGCAATTCAGGTGAGCGGGCCTGCACAAGCCACCTGTAGTAACACACTCTCCTCTGCATGCACTAGACACTTTCACACACCATTGTGTTTCCAAAATCCCACAAAAGACTGTTTGTATTATATGACTGAAATGTATCTATGTTTACTGGCTCATGCACCACAAATCACCTTACACTGTTCCCCAGCCAGCTGCTTGAATGTCTCTCTCTTTTTGCACATGTACAGTATTTGAAGTCATTTGCACAGTTGTACAGTTTATATTTTATTTATTTTCTATTTTTTAGTTTATGTATTGGTAACCACTTTTATATATAGCATATGTATAGTCAAAGCTGACAGTAGGCTAGTTGTGTATAGGTTTATACTGTTTTACTTCGTGTTGTACATCTGTATTTATGTAGCACCGTGGTCCTGTTAGGCACGACATCTCGTCCCGCTATATGTCCACACATGTAGTGGAATGACAATAAAGCTCAACTTGACTTGACTTGACTTGGTACAAGGTTTGACTGGATGCATACGCTTCACGTCTAACTTTACTATACTTTGGGCTTCAGAGACATTACTTATTTCAGTAATTTTTAACCTTATCTTATAAGGCATTGCTAGTCTTTCTAATAAACCTCTTGATGAAATTTTTTCTCACAAGTCATTATGTTCTCTACAGACCCAAGGAGGATTATGTGCATGAGAGCGGCAGTTACAGAGAAAACCTGGAATCTAAAGCCTCGCAGGCACCTGAAAAGTCGACTGGCACTGTTCTGCATCCTTGTCGGTTAACGCATCTTTTCCTTATCTCTTCCTCACTCACAGGTTGTAATGTTAAATTTCCAAGGTTTTATTGGTTTTAGAATTCAACATTACATGTTAGCACAGTAAACAAGAGATGATCTGTTGAATTATGATTGATGCTGGCGTAATACAATGTTTGGTATGAATAAAATGTTTCAGGAATATGGAGTTGTCTAATTTCTGAAAATTTGATATTGTGTAGTTTTATAATATTTTATAATAAATCATTGAAGGAAACATTGACCACAAAAAGTTAAGCTCTGAACTTTGATCCAGGAGACACAGGCATTTCTTTCCTGCCAGGGCATGGTAAAACCCTAAATAAACAACTTTTTAATTTGTAATGATATTTGTAATGATAATTTATAAAAATAATAAATAGTTGCAAACAGTGCAACAGCATTTGAATTTTGCTATAATGTGCTTTAATCACTGGTCGAATATAAAAAGAAATCGCACCCCTGAGAAAGTAATTCCTGGGAGGGAATATTCTGAAGGGGGATACATTTAAAACACTTTAAATTGACTGATTTATGTCATTTTACTTTCATTTCTGTCATGAACAGGAAAATAATATCTAAAACATTTACAGTAATTTTATGTAAAAATAGTATGAATTGCTTTTAAAAAACATAAAACATTTACAGTAATTTTATGTAAAAATAGTATGAATTGCTTTTAAAAAACATAAAACATTTACAGTAATTTTATGTAAAAATAGTATGAATTGCTTTTAAAAAACATAAAACATTTACAGTAATTCTATGTAAAAATACATTTTTTAATCTGTAAAAATAGTATGAATTGCCTTTGTAATTAAAAAACATAATTTTGATGTAATTGCTAAAGGCAATTCATACTATTTTTACAGATTAAAAAATGTATTTTTACATAGAATTACTGTAAATGTTTTATGTTTTTTAAAAGCAATGAAATACTGTAATTTGAATGGTAAAACGTTAAATTACAGCAAATATCTGTAAAACAACAGCATTTTAAAAAAGGTGAAATTTTGTGATAAAATACAGAATATTACCTGTAAAGTAACACTTTTTTTTACAGTGTAACCTTGAGGGGTAAACTCATTTAAAGTTATTAAAAGCAGAAGAGGTGAAGCTGTCCAGAAACATTTTTTGTCACGCATGTTGTAAATCCCTTTAAATCCTGATAGCAATCAATAAGGAAAGTGGACCAATGTCATTTTGAAAATTCTATATCGTCGGTGAAAGGTGGACGACCAAGATAACGATTGCCCAATCATTACATTCAGACCGAACGCAAGGATAGGTTGTGGGCAGCTATGGGAGTCAAGGGTTTCGAAGATGATGCAATGTTGACTTCAGGACAGGTAGATGCATGTTATGATTAGATTTTGATTGGTTTTGATAATGTTGCTCATGTAGTTTGTGGACCTTTATGTATCATTAACCAGTGTATAATGGGAACTGTGCTGCATCTAAAGCTAACACCCTATCAAATCATCCATAAGATTTAACATTTAGATTATGTGCCATATTTCGAGACAGAAGAACGGTCTCTTTTCAACAGGTCAGGTCTGCCTTCAAAAACTCTTCCAATTATGTTTCAAACTTATATTGTTCTTATTCATTATTTGTAAACCCTCAAAATGTTTAAACCTTGCAACTCTCATTGCTACCCCACTGCTCAGGTGTTTTGTAAATACCATTGAAATTCCCAATTTGCCACAGTTTACTTTCTAAAGTTGTGAGTGTTCTGAGACAGATGAACAGCTTATAAATTCTGGTTGAATGATGTGCTCTCAGAAGAACCAGACATGTGTTATGAGGTGTCCTTATAAAGCTTCAATCTAATAGTGTTTGTATGAGACACAGCTGCTCTCCAATGTCCAGTTTAATGAGTAAATTGATGTGTGATGTCATCAGTTCTTCCTTCACCAATGAGAACACATAAGATCTGATGATGATGATGAGCAGCAGCTGTACACAATCAAAAGCTCTTGTACTTCAGCACTTAAATACACTCACTCAACACTTATATTCCTCTTCTAGTCGTTATACAATCATATATAATATAATCCCGATATTGTTCATGTTTACTACATATGGTCATGTTAGAGATTGACATCAAATATTAAATCAAAAACAAACTCAAACTTTGAACTTAAAACTTTGATTCTTGATTGCATAGTTTTCACAGACTGGGTCACAAAAATTAGAATATCGTGAGAAAGGTCAATATATTTTAGTCACTCATTTCAGAAAGTGAAACCCATATATTACATAGATTCATTACACAGAGTGAAATATTTCAAGCCTATATTTCTTAATTTTGATGATCATGGTTTACAGATAATGAAAACCCAAAATTCACGGTCTCAGAAAATCAGCACTGATCAGGGGTTGGACCGGGCCGGTCTTGACCCGTGTCCGTTTCTCCCAGTGCAAGACTGGTCATTGTTTTACAATTATGTATGGAGTGACCTAAACCAATATTGACAAGATTCTATGTTTGTCTGTGAATAGTGCAGCGTAATCCACAGTGTGTGTGGTATCGTATATTCGCCGACGGTTGTGGAGAGACCCCTGAAGATTCTTTGTATATATTACGTGAGTTTGATTCTGCGGTAACAGATGTCAATGGTCTTGTTTCTCCGGGTGCTAGCATTTGTTATGATTTGAAAATTATGTTTTAGTGGAGAGATGTATGTGTGCTTGATGATGTTTTTACAGACAATAAAAAAGTGTAAATGGTGTAAGATGTGTGATCGGTACAACTCTGTGAGAGTCAAATAGTTTGAGCAGGAAATGGTTCTGTTGATAAAACCAAGTCTGACACCCGTGGTACAAACCAATAGAAAGCTGCTGTTCAGAAAACCTGACAACTCGCCATGTCCCAGGAGTCTGCAGACTATACCAGCGAACACTGTGCGTGGGCCAGAAAACTCCCAACATCATCATTCTAGCATTACATCTACGCTACAAAAAACACACTCATGAAGGATCATTATTTGGAGTTCAAAGCTTTAGATTTTGAAAACAGACATGCAGAAAGTGCACAGAATCTCAACCTTTGACTCTAGTGCTCAGTGTCATGGAGTTTCTTTGAATAGCATTGTCCTTTACTGGGCCCAACATGAACAACAGCCTACTTGGAGTGTTACTACGCTTTGGGTAAAAAAGAAACTGCTTGCTATAACATCTGTCATCCAGCATTTTTTTATAGTTAGAGAAGACCATGATGCAAGTGGTGCATGTCTTCGGCAACAGTGATTTACGAGCTGTGGCCATGTATGAACTAAACAAAAGCTGCCTTAAAGGAAAAGTTCAACCAAAAATCTAGTTTTACTTCTGTTTTACTCACACGGCGAGAATGCTTTATATGTGGAAATGTGAACACATGCACATTCGATTTGTGGACGCGTTCATCCTATTGTTAAAACAAGAGATGCCCTTCCGGGTTGTGAGTCAGAACGCCGGCTATTGTAAAGTTTCATGGGACTAATGTTGTTTTTAGCCTATTAAAATCAAAATATTTGTAGTTACCCAGAGCGATTTTACTTCCAATATCCTTTATTAATCAAACAAAATGAAAGTGATTTCGCAAGTCAACTGGAAGGTAACATTTGATATTTCATACACGCCGCCCTCAGCAAACCCACATCATTCTTACCATACGTTGCTATTTCTTTTTTAAAATCAAATATCTTATCAGTGACATTGATGTTCCACGCATTGAACTGCACTCTGTCTTGATCAGATATAGTCTCATACCCATAGTATTGTTTATCCGGATATGGTCCAATATAAGCTTCGTTTTCCATCCTGTTGAAATGATGTGGGAAGTGCCCCTTGTCCTCACAGGTCAGGTTTTATGCTGACGCTGTATTTGCCAAACCCATGGGGATGAACGAGTAGCTGTCAATAAAACACTGTTTAAATCCATTGCAAACATTAAAACTATCTGACACCCCTGCATTGTGATATTAAGTCGGATTGTTATGACTGCTGTACCGAAGACATACATTGTCTTTTTTTCACAGTGTGTCTGAAAAATTCAGTCCCATTACAGATGTTACACACATTTGCAACTATGGTCTCCCTACAGATGTATTGTGTGCCTATATACACTTTCAAATACTTAATGATAAAATGATGACCATCATGCAGGTACAAAAACACTGTTCTGGAATGTGGCGCATCTTTTGTGTTGTACTTTTCCAACATACCAGTGTCTGACCTGACCACTATTTTAATGTATGACATGTTTTCAAACTTTGCTATGTCATTAAGTCCAATCATTTCCTGATCCGAATACCCAACAGACTTTTGCAACGCTGATGCTTTTGGTATTAAATCTGTGTGCTGTAGTTGGGGGTTCAGAAAATGAGCCAAACAAATAGCAAAACATGGATTGTTTGAAATATTAACAGGGCAGATACCAGGCAATTGCTAGGTGAAAAAATAGTATTAACATCTGATGTCCGACTAGGTCCATGCAATGTGATGTTCATTTATCCGCCATTACCTGCCAACTGTCTTATAAATGCATTTTCGATTAGGAATCGTGAATACATGAAAAAAACATATACTGAAATAAATACATTGCTGATGCACATATCTGATCAAAAATATATTAAACAAATTTTATTGTGCATCCCCATATTTTCTTATTTTAATTTTCAGCTGTAAAACTTTTAAACAAGAAAATGCATTGAGCATTGAACATGCAACATCAAATAATATATACACAGCAACAGACCTAACATGCTTAAAAAGAGCGCAGGAGGGGTGTTTCTTTAAAGTCTTTTCAAGTTGACTCATTTATGTGAACTCTGCTGCTGGTGCAGCTTGTTCTTTAACTGTTCACTTTCACATCAGCTGTTCTTTGATTGACAGCAACCTCTGTTCATCCTTCTGCATGGGCAGCATCTTGAATTTCTTACAAACATCCTTGCTGGTAAACGGGAGATTGAGTCTGACATCGTGCTTGCGAGCTCTTTAATAATATCTTTGGTGATCTCCGATTGACTGAGTCTAACATCATTTGTGCCGACGTGAATAACAATCTTACTGAATTTACGATTAGTCTTAGCCAGCACATTTAAATTTGACTTGATGTCAGGCGCTCTGGCTCCCGGTAAACATTTGACTATGGTGGCTGGTGCCTCTGTTAACGTTCCGGACAATAGAATCACCGATCACTAGGGCACTTTCAACAGGTTTCTCAGTCGGTGCGTCACTGAGCGGGGCAAACCTGTTTGAGACTTTAATCGGAGCGGTTGAGTGATGTTTTGTCCTGCGACTATGCCGTCTCACAGTCACAAAGTTTCCCAGTTGCAGGGGATTTCCAACCGGAACAGAGCTGTGTGCGCTAAAGTTGCTTGCATCCAGTGGTGTAGTCCTACAAAAAAGTGGTTTACTATGACCCAAGAAGAAGATATAATACACCGTGTGTCAAGAAAAGTGATTTATTACTTTATTTTATGGCCCCTGCTGTGTTTTGTGATTATGACCCCCTTTGATCGTGCACGTGTGTACATTTATGACCCTTTGTTGTTGATCATAAAAGATGTTTGTAATGTCCAGACCTTGCTGTCACACACCCCCCCTTCACAGGAGGTCATTGACCATACATTGACCTCCTGTGAATGAGGGGAGTAAAAAGTTAAAGAAAACAAGCACTGATGTTGACATTTTCCAGATATAGTTGTTTCACATACCACCCCTCCCCTGATCATACTAGGATATTTAGACAATGTTAAGAAAAGCTGTATTTTTAAAAAGTCCCCACTCTACTGGTACGATGGCTGCTCCAAAGGCTCCTAAAACCGTCCGAAAAGTTATGTGTATATCGCCAACAAGAGGATTTGTGGAAATGGATGAAAAGCTTACTTATGCACCTAAGAAAAAACAGAGAGTTAGTCTGACAAACTTTCTCCATGAAGACTATGATTTTGTAAAACGTGATTTTTCTATGTCTGGCAATCGCGTGGGGCGGTATCTATTTGACAAGAAATCGCACTGCGTCGTGCTCTATACAGGTGATCTTGGAGATGACTTCACATCACAGGACCCCTGTCTGATTTTTCCTGCCAAAGACTGGTTTATATTCTTTAATTATGTTTGGAGAGATTTGAACGACTGCGGCGACGACCCTTTGTACACCGCGGATTGGGATGGTGATATTCCTGAAACAAGGTATCGTGTGGTAGGGGACCATAGTAAAAAGCTACCGGATGACAGCGTTTATATTTTTCGATGCAACAACAAGACAAAGCTCCGTGAATATGTCTATCCGATTAAACAGTCTGAGCATCACATGCACTATGACTTGATATTTTTGTTTCAGTGGAAAGATGTCCGTTTGCTTGACAACATTTTCTCATCCATTGTTAAAATGTTTAAATGGTGTGATCACTATGAACGATACACTTCCGTTAAAGTTAAACTGTTCCACCCAGAGAGGTGTGACACCAACTCCAAGGACCGCCTCTTAACCCCACCCACTTACTACAGCCATTAATAGGGTTTCAGTTTGGTTCACTCGCTACAATCGGTTAACATGTCTCAAGAAACTCTGTCAACCACCACTTGCGCCATCAACCCGTGGACTGCTCTATCAATGCCTGACGACAATGCAACACCGATGGATAACGACTTGCCAGTTTATGACAACAGCTGGTTGGATAAATTTTGTACGGATCTGGGTTATCACAACCTGACTTTCATCACGACTCCGTACGGCAATGCTGGTGCATTAGCAGGAGCCGCGCCCCTTTGCGGGTATCGACGACACAGATGGTTGTATTCGTGCTGATGGATTCAAGATCATAAAGGCAACTGTCGTGGTACTTCTGGAGCATCTTATCAACAAAAAGATGAAAGAACTCTGTATCGGTTGCGAAGTCGACCATCCTAGCCAAATTAGACACAGCTGTCTGTTTGAACCTGATGCCTATTTTTTTGAGACTAACTTTGCACTTTTAGATTTTGGAAAAGCTTCACCAAGTCAGAGAAAAACTTGTGGATACCAACAGTGAAAAGATTGTCTATGACGCTGTGGACAGTTGGAAAGGTTTTGTCCAAATTGACAGCGTCTAACACCGTTATGGGGAATTCATGCTATGCAACGGGGCTGGCTAAATGTCTACTTAAACGACGTTTAAGATGTGAAATGACCAACTTATTGTCTAAGATTGTTGATGACGGTGCTGGTTCATCTGTTATTGTTGTAAACAGATGTGGTGTTGATGTTAAACGATTTACAAAACTCAAGAATCTAATGTCTGTTGTAAGAAGTGTGTCAAATGAGTGGACTGAATTGATGCATATATGCATTGATGCGGGTGAAACAATTGCTGTAACTATCAGAAAAATCTTTGATTTGATGACTGAATTTGGAAATTCTATTAGAATTATAGACTTATTATGTATGTGTATGTATGTAACTGATTTATGTGTAATTACAAAATCAAGAAATGATCAGACTAATGTTTGTGAGATTATTGTATCACTTGTTGATTACATTCTTGAGAAAAACATTGTGGTGTGTATACAATTCCTACACAGTCTGGATGACGTATGATGTATTATCTTTTACTCTTTTTAAATAAAAACCCACAACACTGAAACTATCTTGGTTATTCTTTTTTGGATACTAGTGCGGCAATATGTATGAAGAACAAATGAAAAACATTTATTACACACCTTCAAACCCCGGTTCTCTAGGTGGTAAAAAACGTTTAAAAGATGCTGTTTTAAAAGAAACTGGTGTTCGTTTAACTGATAAAGAGGTATCAGAATGGCTCTCCGGGCAGGATACTTACACACTGCACAAAACTGCTCCTCTAAAATACAAAAGGAATAGGGTTTTTGTTTATGGTATTGACATGCAGTTCCAGGCCGATCTAGTGGACATGTCAGCATATGCAAAAGAAAATGACAACAACCACTTTCTGTTGACATGCATAGATCTTTTTAGTAAATATGCTTGGACTCGTGTGTTAAAAAACAAAACTGGCACAGAAGTGGCTAAAGCCTTTGAGTCCATACTGGAAGAACGAAACCCCGTTAGGCTACAGACCGATAGGGGGACGGAGTTCTTTAACAAGCACTTTCAAAAACTCACAAAAAAGTATAACATTACACATTTCGCAATAGCTTCTGAATTAAAGTCATGTGTTGTTGAACGGTTTAACAGAACCTTAAAAGGTAGGATGTGGAGGTATTTAACAGCGACAAACTCAAAAAGCTATATTGACATACTTCAAGACATAACGCAGGGGTACAACGCCTCCTATCATAGGAGTATCAAGATGAGGCCGATTGATGTAAACAAAGAAAATGAATCTGTGGTGCTACATAATCTATATGGTGATAGCAGATCTCGCCGTGTCAAACCCTCCTTTAAGTACAAAGTTGGGGATATTGTGCGAATTTCTAAAGTAAGAGGTCCATTTACCAAAGGCTATGAGGAAAACTACACGCAAGAGTTTTTCACCATAACCACATGTATCCCAAGAGACCCGCCTGTCTACAGATTGAGTGATTACGACGGAGATGTTATTGAGGGTGTTTTTTATGAAAAAGAAATACAAAAAATTCTTGTAGGTAAAAACAAGAAATTTAAAGTGGAAAAAAATTTAGACAAGAAGAAGAGAGGTAAAAAAACATTATTGCTGGTACAATGGCTCGGATGGCCTGCGAAATTTGCCTCATGGATTGATCAAAAAGAATTGGGGGATGTACAGAAGCCATAAGACAAATTAACCTGTCTAGAATGTATACATTTGTGTAAAACCTACCATGGCTGAGGTTGGCTTTTATGTTACACTCCCCTGCAATGCATCTTCATCTGTTTATCCGGAGAATAAAATATCTAATTTTACAACCCTCTTAGCGAGAACTATAAACCTGAAAGGAGAATGGGAAGTAGGATTGATAGAATTTGAATATCCTACGTCGTGGTACACATTTAATGAGGACTATGCTGCTTTCATTCTGGACCATGGGGGGGCCAGGACAATATATAGTGACAAACCCTCTAATGACAAAGAAATTGAGATTTTCATCAACAGGGATCCAAAGATATCAAACAAACTTTGCAGAATAAAGTATGGATATTATGACGACGTTGTTTTCTTGATCAGGGACATCAATACAAATCTGCCATCGGGTGTGAGTTTTGGATTTGACCATGTTAAAAATAAGGTGTTCCTGAAAGGTCCACCGAATACTTCATTGACATTTTACGGAAAGCTGTCTATTATTTTAGGATTAAACCACGGGGTTGCTATAGAAACCGGTGACCAGACTGTTACGTACGCACCGCATCAAGCAGACATAAATGGTGGTTTCTATTCAATGTATATATACACCGATATAATAGAATATCAATCAGTTGGTGATTATCATGTCCCTCTATTAAGGTGTGTACACATAGAAGGCGAGGGTAACAAGGCTTACTGTGTTAGATACGACCGACCCCATTACGTGTCGATTAATAAATCTACCATCACCGAGATAAGCATACAAGTAAAAGACGATCAAAATCAAGACGTGCGTTTCAGTTACGGAAAAGTCTGTGCTAAATTACACTTTAGACCCGTAAAACACTACGTTTTTTAGAAAAATACACTTGGAGAATGGTGTATTTCAACAACCACAATGTCGACCCCATGCGTTACGTGGCTTATTTCCTAGGATCAGGCAGGCAATGGAATCCCCGGCTATGCCGGGGGAGGGGTTATGTACGGAGCTGGTCCGGGTGGTCTTTTTCGTGGTCTACTACGAATGGCTGTGCCCCTACTAAAACGTGGATTTAACATAGCAAAGCCGCATCTCAAATCAGCCGCAAAAAACATACTAAGCGATGTTGTTAGCAATATGTTATCGCACTCTTTTAATAATCACAACAACAACACCCAAGATGGTTCGGGGTTGATGGTAATGTCTCGCAAAAGAATGACCAGACCACCAGGGACCCGGAGGAGTGGTCAGACGCCGAAGAAAAGAAAACGACAGCCGAAGAAAACATCAGTTGTCAAACGTTAGTGCAAGACTACAACAAGGGGTGCTGCTGCAAAAAGAGCAAAGAAAACTGTTAAAACAAAATTTTACATTTACATTTAGTCATTTGGCAGACGCTTTTATCCAAAGCGACTTACAGTGCACGTATTACAGGGACAATCCCCCTGGAGCAACATGGAGTAAAGTGTCTTGCTCAAGGACACACTGGTGGTGGCTGCTGGGATCGAACCAGCAACCTTTTGATTACCAGTTCAGTGGTTTAACCCACTAGACCACCATCTCACATAGAACATGGCATTACTACACAGCATGTCAGAAGAGTGTTTAAAAACCGAACTGGACCTGTTTACAGTACCGCTGACTCAAACCTCTATTGAAAAAAATACATACCAAGTGCCCCCTTTATCTGCCATATCGGACTCAACACCTTTGGAATTTTTTATTTCTGGAACGGGGGAGGACTACGTGGATCTGAACAACACAATGTTGTTTTTACGCCTCAAAATCACAAATCCTGATGGTACAGATATTGCAGACGGAGCTCCCGTGGGTCTTATTAACTATCCAGGAGCAACAATATTTTCACAAGTTGATGTGTAGCTTGGGGATCGTCTTATATCACAGAGTTCAAGTACACATCCTTATCGTTGTATAATAGAACTACTTACAAATTATGGCAAGGGTGCCCTGGAAACACTTTTCTCTGCGGGACTCTTTTACAAAGATACGGCCGGGCATATGGATACTCCTGACCCTGCAGGGGGTAATCACGGTCTGACAAAGAGAGCGGCCTTTACCAACGGCAGCAACGTGGTCCAGCTTCTTACACCCGTACATAGTGATGTATTCTTTCAAGAAAAACTGATGCTTAATGGAGTGGACATTAAAATAAGGATGACCAGGGGTAAAGACGAATTTTGCTTGATGAAGAGTGACAATGTAGCCTATAAACTAAACATCCTCTCAGCATCGCTATTTGTGAAAAAAGTGTCAGTATCACCAGCTGTAAGGCTGGGCCATGCGCAGGTCTCAACCACCGCTAAATATCCTATGGACAGAGTATGTCTGAAAAAAATTTCAATACCAGTTGGTTCCAGGGTGAGCACTCAAGAAAACCTGTTCTTAGGAACTCTACCAAAATCTATTGTACTAGCTATGGTTGATAATGACGCATTTGTAGGTTCATATGATAAAAACCCCTTCGCGTTTAAAAATGATCATTTAGAATTCTTAGCCATCTATGTTGATGGGCAACAACACCCTGCGAAACCGCTACAGCCTGAATATGAAAATGGGTCTGCAGTGAGGGAATTTTACCAGTTAGCATTGGCTTCTGGAAGACAATGCAAAAATCAGTCCCTATCTATTGACCGAGAAGCATTCTTATTTGGATACACAATTTATATGTTCAACCTAACACCAGATTCTGAATGTTTGCAGCATATATCACTAATCAAGAGTGGTAATATTAGACTGGAAGCACGTTTTAGACAGCCTCTACCCCGCACAATAAATCTGCTACTTTATGCTACATTTGACAGTGTTCTTGAGGTTTCAAATCGTCGTCAGATACTGTTTGATTACTATTAAGAAACCAAAATGAATACTATATAGCTTACGGCAGTGATGGATAAGGTCTCCTGCAATATCAATTTTCTTGGTGTGCTACCGTACGACTATCTACCCAAAAATCAATTAAAAAAATTCCCCTTGATGGTTATATTGAACACACATCCATCTGGAATGCCGGGACAACAGTGGTTAGCCATTTACATAAATGAGGATGGTGTAGGATGTTTTTTCGACAGTTTTGGTAATAAACCAGATTACCAAGGATTTCCACAAAATATTAAAAACTTTTTAAAATGCAATTCTAAGGAGATACAGCATTCGAACTTTCAAGTCCAAGATTATTGATCAGACACATGCGGACAGCATTGTATGTTTTTTCTCTACCACATGGCTAAAGGGTTTGATTATGATTGTTATGAGAATGTATAGTGATGATTTGGTTAAAAATGATAAAATTGTATCAGCTTTTGTTAAAAAACTAAAACATGTTCAATGTAATGAAAGTGTTTTAAATTGTATTCAGTGTGTACAAACAGGCGAAATGTTTATGTAAGATGTTTTCAATAAATACTAAAGAACATAAATATGTTGTTTCTGAGCTTTTATTCATATGCAAAACATGGAACAATACATATAATAACAATAAAACAATCATGTAAATCTCAGAGCTTAAAAACTTATCCAACGAGCCGGGTTAAGAGAGGGTGATTGAAATGCATTGCCTTCCGGATAATTTGATTGTGTTGAAGGGGTATTTGTACGCTTTTCTTTTCTTTTTCTACCCCCCTCAGGTGTGATCGGGTTACAGTCTGTAACGATCTGTGTTTAAATGAGTTTACAGCATGTCTGACATAGTGGTTTGGAACCATAGAGTATGGTATATTTAAAATGGCAATGGCCTCCAGAAACTCGTTCCAACCATGCGGTCTCCGTTCATCAGCAATCTTTTGAGGTGCCGTCACGCCTTTAAGTAAATCGTACATGTGTGAACCAGGGATCGTTCTACCTTTAAACACAAACTCTCCTGAATCGCCCCAGGATGTGATCTCTTTTCTTTTGGACATTTTATCTAAAATGTATCGAACATTTTTCACACTCCTCTTTGGAACATTCTTTAAAATGTCATCCATAACATTGTCCATAGTATCATCACCACTCACACTATCTGTTACAGTAGGGTTTTCTTTTTCAATGCGGTCATCCTGTGGTATGGTTAATGCTAATGTGCTGGATTCCCTGTCATTTTGTTTAGACAGTGTTAAAAATCTCTGTAAAACAGCGGTGTACATCTTAGCCTTTTCATATGATCCCAGATCAGGGCGGTTCAAAATATTTCTTATAGTCATGTCTAAGTCATTCTCTACAACCTGCTGAATAGTCTCACGTGGGGTATCAGTCTTGATCTTATCCAACTGGCTTTGTGGTACTAGAAACATCTTTTCAGCATACTCCATCAATACTTATTTAGAAGTAATTAAACTGGTAATGAACGGAATTGCGACGCTTACAAGAGGTAGAAGAAATCCGCCTTGCTGATTGATTAACTTTCTTTTCCTTCTAAACCCAACCTGTTTGTCAGCAACAATTTTGATTTCACTTCTCTTCAGCTTCTGATATTGCTGTGATGTAAGTGGTACATTACCATGAAGTACGTTTAGAGCCACTTCGCACAATGTTAAAATGAACTCGTCTGTGGCATCCTCTAAAATAACGCGTCTTTGTTTAGGTGTAGCTTTTAATAACAGCTTTAAAAGAGCCAGGTTTCTTACAAGTCTTGCAGACATCTCTAATTACGTCAGTGTGGTCTTTTCTGAATGTAGACAACAGGATTTTGTGAGAGCAGATCTGTTCTGAGACGATATGGCTCTGGTGTTTTACCTTTAAAGTCGATCATTAGGTAACCAAAAGGAATGCGGGTAGCATCTTGATAACAATCCATAAAAAACTTTGTGTTTCTGGGGTACATCTGTCTGGCCAGCACATTAATTTGGGTATTGTCTCGGGGGTTCTTGAACAATACCAGATAATTTGTGTTCAAACTGATTGTCCTACTAGCCTTGCCCTGACAGAACAAGTTTTGAACAATATACAATGCACTCAGATTTTTGTGGTGAACATAATTTGCTAACACTCTTTCAACTTCAGAATTACCACTAGCATCTTTCATAACATCATCCAAAATTAAAAAATTTGTTTTGCTGGGAGGAAACAAACGATCATCATTAAGACTCTGTGGTATACCTTCTATAAATTTAATGTCATACATTTTCAACATATCATCATACAAAGGTTGCCAACAATCATATATATACACAATATTTTCAATGTTTTCAGAAATCAGACTCTTGGCATTTTGTAGCAACATTTTGACAAAATACGTCTTCCCAGAGTTGGAAGGTCCACTTATTACACAGGAGAACGGGTGTTGAAATCTGAAATCAAAACCCTCTGTATCTTGCACACCCCGATACCCAAAAACATTGTTAGTACCCATAGGGAAGAGTTGTGTCATCAGGGAGAAGCTGTCGTTTGTTATAAACCACCTTAAACCTTTTAACAACTGATTTGTTTCTCAGGGTAAAGTTCTTTTTATTCCTGACAATACTGTCTGTGTGGGCAAGGAGGTGTTGAGTGCTGTCAGGGGATGTCACATAGCTGTCAACAAGTCCAATTAAGGATTCGAGTGTTATGACTTTAGAGTTAAGAGAGTTCAGAGTAATGCCTTTACATTTCATCGTAACTTTACCCTTAGAAGTCCTATAGCCATAGGTTTTTCGGCCCTCCAGAAGCTACTACTATAATATAATCATCTGAATCAAGTTCATTTGTAAGATCCCCTAAATAAGGACCGAGGGGGGGCTCCCAATCTCCATCTCTAGACACATAAATGACACTATCCGTATCACTAAAGAGCAGCCTATCACCCAACCTATCCATGAGGTTGTACAGTTCCAGCCGAGCATGCGCTGTAGTAAACGCACCGATGAACACATTAACATCGCGAGTCTCGTAAACGGCCACTTCTACATGGTGGTACTGTACCAAGGCAACTTCATCAGATACAAACATGAAATATTTCACCTCATACTGACAACCAAAGATAAACTGAGAAAAATCCGAAGCACTTTGCAAAAGCTTCCAATTAGGCATATTCTCTCTGAGGGAGAACCTCCCCCACAACGAATTAAGCAATAATTTGTTAATTGAACGTTGGGCGGGGTTGTGATAGATTTTTTTGAGGATCCAGCTGAATTCCCTCTTTCTGGTGATAGTCGTTGATGTAGGCCTGTTTGTCCTCCTCAGTGGTAACATGTGAGGGGTAGCCTGAGGCCTGCTGTTTAAAACGCAAAAATGTTTTCACGTACCCGCCAAACAGACTGTTAGATTTTTGTGGAAAATGCCATACCTCGAAAATGTTCAAGACTACATAGTTTTTCTCAATAGCTTTCAACAATTCAAGACTAGCCCATGTCCCGGAAAGCGATCTTTCCTCATCAGTGTGTGTGCAAGGCATAACTTTGCTTAGCTCTTCTGCACAGGTGCGACAAAGGGGAAACATGAGCTTTCCTTGATATCGGTAAGGTAGCACGGGATGGAGTAACCCACGTGGTGGAAGGACCTTAGCTTTGACTAACCCAAAATAATTTTCAATTTTTTGAAAATCCTTGAAGATTATTTCAGGATGGCCAATGGGGTAGGGCCTTCGAGATTGAACAAATGGACACAGCCTGGTCAAATCAGCGTACCTAATCTTCTCTCCCTCTGCCGCTTTGTGGAACAGCTTGTAAGAATTTGTGCGGCCGCCAAACAACGAATCACGCGGTTTCAATCTTTCAGGTGCAGAGTAAGTGCACATAAAGTGAATTACATCAGAATCAGTTCTCTTAAGTTCCCTCCAACGACACTCCCACATGACCTCAACATCAAGATTGTATGATTTCCTCAAAACCTCAAGCCTATCATTAAACATTTTCAAATGTATTCCATATGTCAGTTTGGACTGTGGATTGATATCATCAGATCTGAAACAATCCCCATGGCCGTGAAAATAGCAACCTGCGAAATCAAGGGCTTTCCTTACACCAGATTGTTCGTAATAGCCATCAACATAGAAACTGCCAAACTTCATTTCACCCTGAGTCAATGCGTGGTGAATGTCCACATCACGTGTCTTTTTCACATATTCAAGCCACTCAATCGAAACATTCGAGAATGTCTTGTGCTGGTGTATGTATGCATTATTATGTGTCAGGGCTATTGTGTTAGGGGTGAGAAAGTGTGATTTGAACACACCCATACAGCAGGATGCTAAAGTTGTAAAGCTGAATGGATCTACCTGTGTACATTCAATGAACTCCCTCCTGTACGTAATGCAAGCCTCATGAAGTAAAACAACATCGTTCATGCAGTACATAGCAATCTTCTTCTTGAAGGCAAAGATCTTTCCTTTGCGTGTATTATACCACTGGTCAAACTTAACCCTGGCGCTGTCTGACATTGTCGAGTAGCCATAGTAATGTTTGGAGGGATAGGGCCCTACATAGCGTTGATTCTCTGTCCGGTTAAAGAAGTGGGGAAAGTAACCCTTCTCTGTGATTATCAAATTAAAGGCAGCAGGTGTCTTTGCTAGTGCCATGGGCATAAATGAGAAACTGTCAATGTAACGCTGTTTGAAAGTCTCGTCATACATGAAGGTTAATCTGCAACCCTGCATGACTAAATTAAGCAAGAGCCCCTCCTTGCAGTAATATTCTAGGATTAAGAAGTTATCAAAACCCGCACCATTGTGTGCCACGAATGTGTAGTTTTTATATTTTGGCCTTCTAAACTGGTGGATGAACTGCTCGATACAATTCTCACCACCCCACTCAAATGCCTTGCCACTAAATGTCATGGCACAAACATAATTTGCAATGTGTTTACCAGCATCACAGCGTGTTTCAAAGTCATAAAATATGCATTTGCCTTTAATCACTTTGAATGGAACCGGTTGTATGAAACACTCATGAGAGCCCTCATGGCTTACATCCACCCCACAATAGAAACAACAGAGCAGAGAGCTGCACGGGTCCGATTTTGTAAATCCGCACCCGCCCGTACCGGCAGTGCTTAAAACCGCATCCGACCCGTTTTCCGACAGCAGCACTAATTAAAATCCGCACCCGACCCGACCCGCTTAAAATAGAACCGACACCCGACCCGCACCCGAAATCAAATCAGTTTAGCCAATCACGTTATAGACACACTTTTTTCAAATTTTTATTGCCAGGTCATACAGAAGTTATTACAAGGCCTTTGGCCTTAACACAAGTACAATCTCAGCTGAAGTTGTCAAAAAGCCGGTACATAAAGAACATGGCTAACGTTACCACAAAACTGAGTAACGCAATTTCGTCTAACGTACATCAGACAATTTCGGGTTCAAACGCGCCCTGCACACCACACATAGGCTACTTAATAGTGAAAAAATAAACAATAACAACAACAGTGTAGGCTATGTGATAGGCTACTTTTAAATGAAAGAAAAGTCCAGTTGCATGCGAATCCTAACAAACGCTAAATACACCGGCCTGCGAATTATGCTACTTAGCCATACAGACAATAGGTTACAATTAGGGCTGATACATGAAACTGGCCCGTTTATGAATCCAAGATCTAATGGGGGCAATTTTGGCCTACTGTTTTCCGTGCGAGGGGATTAGATCCTATTTGTGGTGGTGGTGTTTTAAATTGCTGTGTAAAAAAAGCACATCGTCCACTGTGGACGGTTTCAGCTGACTCCTCCGCTCTTGGATAACGTATCCAGCACAAGAGAAGTCTCGCTCACTTGCAGCGCTGGATGCAGGGATGGCGAGGATAGACCTCGCAATCTGGGCAATATTAGGGAAAAGGTGAGCATGGTCTTGCCACCATGACAAAATTTCAAAATGGTCATCTTTTGGCGTTTTGTGATCGATGTAAGCAGCCACTTCGTCCTGATACTGCGGAGCCTCATCATTGGAATCTTCTACGTCTGATAAAGTGTCCGCCGACACTCGAACTCGCTTCTCCGGTGGGGGGTGGTGGCAGTGCTCCTCAGGACTTCCACGCTTATCCTTAAGGTCTATAATAAATGTAAACAAACATTGTAGTGTAATAATTTTATGGACGTGACATTTGCAGTCAAATCTCGAAAAATAAATGCTCAGAAAATGCATTTAATGCAAATATATTGAAACGTCTGTTTATATATCCATACACCCCTTCATAAAGGAGTCCAGACATTAGAAAAATATAAGCATCATGCGTTTTATATTTAATATGAGGGAAATACACATGCCTACGTGACACAAAAAATCTGAACTTAAAGAAAACGATTTTCACAATTATGTTTAAAATATTTATATATATAATTTCATCTATGTTGATTATATGAGATGTGAAAAGAGTAAGATCATAAGTTGCGCAATATGTTGAGAGACAGGCAGTAGGCAGAGTGGCAGACATTATTTGAATCACTTCATTAAGTTTCTTATTGTATAAAGCCTTTCTTTAAAGTGAATTTCGTTTTGTATTAATTGTATCTTAATTTTAATCAATGTTTTATCAACCAATTGCCTGGATTTAATAAATAAGAAGTAAATATAGCAGGCAATATAATCAGGACACGGAGCCGGCGTGTGAACTGGAGCTAGTCTCATAAATTAACCGAAACTCTGTGTATAGGGTTAGGGTACAGGTTTTTCAAATGTTATTTAATAAAAATAAAATTTTCCCCTCAAAATTTCACTTTTATTTTCTCTCATCCAACTGTGGCTGTGTTTGCATTAATACTGACCTTTCACAAGGCGCCGCATCTCACTGTGCACGCTTGCCACTTCACTACTGTCAGCAATTAGCTTCATACTTTTCAGTTTAGGATGCAGGAACATTGCAAGTCTGTGTAAACGATGAATGTCGAACTTGTCCTGGAGAATACTGAGGCATTTCTCCTTCAGTGAGGAAATTATATTGCTATCATTTGAAGAAGCTCGCAAGTGGCGTCTGATGCGCTCATACCAAACAATGGTTAGATGGAGGGTCGGGGTTTTCGATGCCTCTAACGCTTTAGTGGCTTCCTTAAATCGCTCCAGGTATGCAACAAAGTCGGAGAGGGCCTCTTCATCCAGGTTTGTGAGGCGGTCAACTTCCCCTCGCTCTTCCAGAAGTGTTCGGATGTCTTCAAATTGACTGCTGATAGACTCTAGCATTGTATGGAGGGAATTCCAACGTGTCTCTACAGAGTTTTTAAGAGTCTTTTTCAGGCGAGCCTGGAGGCTGGTCTGCTTGAAATATGTTACCAGTGACTTGGCTGAGTCAATCATTGCAGTTACTTCTTCTCCATACATATCCTCCTGGGATGGTTTGAATGTAGTGTACAGGACAGTATTGAAAATATGGGCAGCGCAGCTCAATCGGGTCACTGTACGCAGGGCCGCAACTATATTTAAGCCCCTATCTGTCACATACACCAGTTTGGAGTAGAATTCATCAATGCCAAATTTACGCAATGCGCTGATGATGGCTGGTTTAATGTTGTCCACCGTTTTACGCAGTGAACTGTCCCACTCAGAGGTACACAGCACTCTTTCGATAAGCTCCCACTTATTGTTAATGTAGTGCAGAGTAACACAAAGGTAGCTGTTTTTTCTGTAATCGTCAGTCCACATGTCCAATGTAACAGCTCCATTACCCCCCTCCAACTGCATTTTAAGCTCTGGGATTAGTTCTTGGCGAATCTTCTCTGCATATTTGTTAACACCACGAGAAACCGTCGTAGGGTCAGGCAGTAGTTGTTTAACATCCACACGGCCAGCCTTTGCACCAACATCTATCAACCCTTGTGCTAATGCAAAAAATCCCTCGCCGTGTACTGCATCAAAGGGTCTAATATCATTGCATACAAAGTTCACAGACAGCCTGGTTATGGTGTCCTTATCATCTCTACGAGGCACCTTCAGTTCTGTCCCCTTTGAAAGATACTGTTCGATAGATCTGGTGAGTTTGTTCCAGGCACAGGTATCTGCGTGCTTCCTCAGCGACGAAGTTCCACATCTGCGGCTATCGAAAACGAAAACTTTAAGGCAGGTTTTGCATGCAGCAAAGCCTTTCACAATATTGCTTTCTTCATCTGAGATGACTCCAAATTTCTCCCACACACTGGACTTGAGTTTTGATGAAGTATTGTCGACAACTTTACAATCTCCTCTAGCGATTTTTTTTTTCAACTCCTCAGGATCCATCTCGACGACTCATGCAGCAGTTCGCGCGGTTGTTATTTTTTAAAAGTGGAATGTGGCCTAGAGACTCCTGGGAGGGCGCGGGCTCAAATAAACAAAAAAATATTTTACCAACTTGAAATACAGGAATAGTTTTGTAGAAGTGTTCCTAAAAATATGCATTTATTTTTACATTTGCATGTGACTGTTTTGAACCCGTGTTTAGACCCGTGTTCCCCCGTGTCCGAACCGACCCGCACCCGTATCCGACACAGTTATATATTTTTCACCCGTTGCAGCCAAATTTGCGGGTCACCCGCGGGTACCCGAACCCGTGCAGGACTCTGCAACAGAGTGCCGGACATTTATGCGGCTGGGTCTTGCTTGTGGCTACATGATAACGCCTACCTCATTTGCTACAGTATTTTGTTGTATCACAAGCTGATCTACTAGATCCATCACCAGAAGCCCTTTTATGGTCATTAAAACAATACGCTGATTTACAGAAGCGCAAACAGTCTGGACAGTGAATTGACCTTTTAATCTGTTTGTAACACTGAACGTCATTGCATACAGAACAATTATATTTACAATCGTGATTCAGTCTGTTTGTATAACCTTTGTAACAGTAACTGCACACATAAGGCGAGCCAAGAAACGCCTCCACATGTTGTATCATATGATAATGGCCATCATGCAGGTATAGAAACACTGTCTTGTCATGTGGCTCGTCATGGGTTTTGTACATCTCTAACTTTCCACCATTAGCCCTGTGAAACACCACTATCTTTAGACCTAATGTCTGCTCAAACCTTGAAACATGATTGAACCCCACACATTCTTGAGACGTGAGACCTGCAGCAGTCTGTATATCACTAGCCTTGCTTTCTAAATCAGCATGCTCTGCCACGGGGTCGAGAAAATGTGCTAAACAAATAGCAAAACACAAGTTGTTAGTCATGTTACAGGGTGAGAATAAGTGCATTCTTTTTCTCTTAAGTACTTCATCATGGGCTATATCAGTTATTTTCCTACGCTTACCCCCACCATTCCGACTTCTAGCTATGGATACATGTAATTGCAGACTATCATCAGCCATCACCTGAGCATTACTTTGAGCAACGGCTTCAAACTGATCTACAAAATGCCTCTCGTCATAGTCATTGCTGGGGCACAATAATGCGTTCACATCCGATTTTAGACTGGGACCTCTGAGGCTGATATTGATAAATGACCCCTCACCTCCCAACTGTCGGGAAAACGACACAATTTCAGACAAAGCGTCTTGCATAAAAATAGCGTATGCGGCCAAATCTGTGGATGTGATTTCTCTTAAATTCATATTTCTGTGTATCTCTAAACCATTAAAAAACGGTCTTGGGACTATGGTATAATCCGCTACATTACCCCCAGTACACCTAAGTGTGTCTAAATCATTCTGACTTAAATCCAGAGAGTTATCTGACACCTGTTCTGTGGGATTATTGATCTCGCCATCACCGGTTTGTAGCATGTTAGATCGTCTTTCAAAATCCAGATCTTGCATCTGAATAATTTCCTCAAGCGTTTCAAATATGTTAGGGGATGAAGGTTCATCTATTATCTCTGGGAGGTCCAGACTTTGTAAATCCATATCAAAATTTCGATAGTCATCCCCAAAAAATTTGATTTGCTGATCGATAATTTCTTGTAACTGTTCAATTATAGACAAATGCTCATTTCTACCTCTTACAGAACGCATCTGTTGACAGCAATTTAAATCATCATCATCTGACCGCACCCTTTTACCTGCCATTTCTAAAAATGTTATTTCCAGTAGACAGATTCTCCTCTGATTACACACTAAAACAATCAAACACCCTTTTAAAAATAACCCTTAATTCCTGCAAAATAAAAACAACATCTCAAGAAAAGCATTTAAAATAACCCTTAAATCCTGTAAAATAAACACAGTAGCTAAAGTGCATGAAATACACAATAATTCATCCAACACCTGGAAGCTCAAATGCACAAAATACACCTTAATTCCTCCAAAATAAAACAGTTTGCTCAAATGCACTAAACACACAATAATTCATCCAACAAATAGTAGCTCAAATACACAGTTAAAATACACCTTAATTCCTGCAAAATAAAAACAGTATCTCAAGAAAAGCATTTAAAATAGACCTTAAATCCTAAAAAATAAAAACGGTTTGCTCAAATGCACAAAATACACATTAAACCCCACACCAATAGCATCTCTAGAAACAATGTTAAAATACACCTTAATTCAAATAAAAGTATCAAGAAAAAACGTTTTGTTTTTAAGTATACTAAATAGACATTAATTCCAAACAACAATGACTCGAGAATACAGTTTTAAGCCTTAATTAAAATCTACCAGTGTGTGAAATAGCTCGATTAATATTGTACAAGAATCTCACCATTAGTTGTTTTTGGTTGCATTCATCTTCATGGCTCTGTACAATCCTCTATAATGTCCCTTGAATATTTTCTGTACGATCCAACAGTAGCCTGTTTAACGCACCTTGCTCCGCTGAATTCGATAATAAACTGTCAACACATCCATACATCCTTCTCGCGAGTTCACTGTGAATGTTCAAGCTTTCTTGTAGTTGGCCCAATTTTTCACTTATCTCCAACATCAGCTCATGGTTAAAGTGATACTGGTTGGATGGTAAATCCACAGATGATTTCGCCGCAACAGTTATACCCTCCGTAGCAGTTGCCCCTTGATCCCCGGATGAAGTTACCACTTCGAGGTTGTTTGTTAAAATGGCCTCCGAGAACTCTGCCAAAACACTGTTCCAAGTTTCCGTAGCATCACCCCCCAGGACATCTTCCGTGTAGAAATCTGTTTAGACGCAGTACAAAAAATATAGAAACATATTAGCACACCATGAACATATTTACAAATCCCAAATAAAAATAGCTACAGATTCACACTTACCAACCGGTTGACTAGCTTGTAGGGGAACGTTTTGTCTCGGTACTGGAGGTTCCGCCGGTTTCGAATTTATAGCGACACGTCTGCGTTTACGACTTAGCCTGTTAACTGGCCTCGAAGAAATTGAGGGTGTTGTTGGAGTCGCAAATCCGGGTTGTGTGACAAATGCTACATTATCAACCCAGGGAAAATAAAAACAAAGCTAGTATGTTTTTTCAAAACTGATTTTAGACAATGTCATTTTTTCCGAAAAAAAGAGATGTTACATAAAGTTTACCTTGCAAATCGCCGTATGCAGCACTTGTTTGAGGTGTATCCGTAATCACATCAGCATTTACTATATTGAAATAAAAATATAACAAATTTAATCTCGCCAAAGGTACAAACGTAAAAAGAAATACGTTTTATTCTGAAAATAAAACACAGCGTACCTTGCAAATTGCTATTAGCCGTCTCGCTTTGACCGGCAGCAGTAATCAATTCAGCATTTACTATATAGAATTAAAAATGAAACCAAATATAAATAAAACAATTATAAATCTACCATTTCGAAAATAATTGTAATTCGAGATGAAATAATACTCACAAAGCAGATCAATTTGGTCAAATGCTGTTTCAGCATATCCGGCATCGTACACAGAGATTATTTAAATCCTGTTAAAGTTAAACAAATAAGTATATTTAACAACTAAGCTACCTTAATAAATGTAACTTTACTTACCAAGTAGATTCGAAGCCATTGTTTTAAAAAGGCGTAAAGAGTAGAGTCTTCGTCAGACCGATGTTACAATGTATTCTAAAAGCGCGCGAAGGCCTAATGAACGAAGGAGGCGGTCAGTACCGCCCCCTGACGTTCTTTGTATATTTGCATGAAAAACAAGAACCTCCCTAATTTACTTTATGACTTTTAATCGTAAAAACAAAATGACGACCGTTGCTCTAAATGCAGGGCCACAAGGGGGCAGTAGAATATTATGCATGATGAATAGAAAAAACATTTGGTTTAATTAATCTTTGACTCAACCTTGTACACTAAACCTATGTCAGAGCAAATATTGTCTTGTTTAGTCTAACAAAATCTCACATTCGGACCCCCCACTCCATGACCAGGAATAAATCATGTCGAAGCATATCCTTTATTTAATAAGTGTTGTTTAACAATTTGGCATAAACTATAAGTCCCAGACACAGGTATGTTCTTTTTAAAAAACTTAAAAAAAGCTGACTATTTTAAACTCTAACAGAAAAATACCCTCCTTTGATCATCATGTCAGAGAAAACACACCAATATAAACTTTGTTCGGGTCATGTTGATAAGAAATACAGACCCATAGTGTCCTACTGTGTTATGAGCCAGGGACACATGGCCAAACTGGTAGGGGGCTAGAAAACCTAGAAGATAAGCCCCGGAAAAACAGAAAAACCAATCATCTGATTAACAAGTCATAAAAACACACAATTATAAACTTTCTTTGGGGAATCTTGATAAGGAAGAAACATTCCTAGGCTTCATGCTGTTCTGAGACAGACACCCGCTGTTAGTCTAGCTGTAAGAAACCAACATTTTGTTAGATGGTGTGAGGTGTCGTATAGACAGGACATGACACATGGCAGCAGAACAAAAAAACTCTAAGTTTTAAACTGGTCTTAGAAGAACCATCACACGCATACCACAAATTAAACTCTCTCTCTCTCTCTCTAATATACAATGCACACACATCAGTTTTCTTTCACACCATGATTTGCTTGTTAAGAGATCTAGTGTGAAAGCATCGTCTTGCTTTGTGAATGGGAGGGGGTTATCAAGTAACGAGGGAACAAAGAAACTCACAACATTAGCCAGTAGTTCATTTCATTTTAAACAAATGACTGCATGCATCACACTTCAACACAGGCAAGTTCTTTTTAAACTTAAAACCTGACTTCAAAATATTTAATCTTATTTCAGTTAAACACTATTTATCTATCATCAGTGCTTCTTATTTTCTTTAACTCATTTTATGTCATTTCATCCATAGAGATTATGGTCAAAGACCAATCATCCTGCAAAAAAGTTCATAATGTTTTAAAAAAGTTACTTTTTAAGCTTAAAAATGTCAACCTGACTATTTTAGCTTATTTCACTTGATCACTATACATCTATTTTATTAAACATCAGTGCTTGTTTTCTTTAACTTTTTATTGCCCTCATTCACAGGAGGTCAATGTATGGTCAATGACCTCCTGTGAAGGGGGGGTGTGTGACAGCGAGGTCTGGACATTACAAACATCTTTTATGATCAACAACAAAGGGTCATAAATGTACACACGTGCACGATCAAAGGGGGTCATAATCATAAAACACAGCAGGGGCCATAAAATAAAGTAATAAATCACTTTTCTTGACACACGGTGTATCATATCTTCTTCTAGTGTTACTTGCATTTTCAATAAACCAGTGTGGACGTGTGCTGTGGTGCGTCTCCTTTCCCTTTTTTCTTGTAGTTTCTTGGAAAGCGTTACCCTCCGTTATTGTTTGGCAATTGTCAAAATAAGTCCTTGGCCCAGGGCATGAAAAATATGTGTGTGTGTGCAATCACATTAGCATTTCAGACATGGGCAATTTGTTAAACTTATTTTCCGCTTTCCCTTGGGTGTATAGACCTTTGGCGCATTGTGTACCGTTGGCCTGTTGTCAGTGTGAAAAGCAGCAAATGCTACTTTAACTTCAGGTTTACTGAAACCTATCATTGTCTTACTTTATCATTAAAAAGACCCCCAATCTTCTATGTGGTTCATTGTTCCACAAGTACAACACTATTCGTACACGTAAACATTGATGAAAATAACTCGTTCTTGCCTGACAGCGCAAATGTTTTAGGAAATAGGCTGAAAGAGTGGAGCGGTAACAATCCCCGGGGATCCCTCGAAAAAGTGTGGAGTTCTGCTGAGTGGGTCTCACCGAGAATTGTACTCGGATCGCTGGATTAGAGTGCAGAGTGCTAACCATTATACCATGAAACCCGATGTCAAGCTGTTCTCAATCTGCCAGATCCCCAAGAATAGGCCGCTCGGTCTTGTGAAGGCAAGAGCATTGCAATAACGAGAGCAAATTATAGGACAGAGGCACGCTTGCCGAAACCCAGGACCTTTAGATCTTCAGTCTAACGCTCTCCCAACATAGCCATTTCGATCATTTTTACAGATTGTTGACTTGTGCATTGTGAATTTTAGTTTGCTAATGAACTTGACACCCTTGTGCAAATCTCAGAACAAGACGGTGTTTTTTTTTCACAATGAACTCACAATGAACACGAACAGAGAGCAACCGAAGCGGCCAAGAGTTGTATTCTCAATACAGGGATTTGTCCGGGATTTGAACCCGGGACCTCTGGCACCCTAAGCGAGAATCATACCCCTAGACCAACGAGCCTCGGACACTCAAACAAAGTAGGGCAAAGGGGCAAAGACAAGGAGGTCATGAGAAAATAATTCTTGTTTTGGACAAGTTCATCAACACAGTTGCCAAACCACAATCTGCTCACCCCCTGTACAAGTTGGTATGCAGACATGTGCTTTTGAATCAAGAAATGTTCTTCTATCATGGGTTCCATGGTGTAATGGTTAGTACTCTGGGCTTTGAATCCAGCTATTCAAGTCCAAATCTCGGTGAGTCTTGATGTTTGTCAAATAGTTGATTGCAGGCTCAAGGGGAAGGTAGGATTCATCAACAGAAAAACACTATCCCAAAATTACCCCACCACCCTGAAATAATATACTTAAGTCAACTTCTATGTATATAGCGCTTTTACAATTTTCTTTGTTGAAAAGGAGCTGTACACGAAAACCTGTTAACTTTAAATAATATAATTAATATCATACACGCACTGACACACACAATAAGCGAGAATCAGATCCCTTGACCAACGAGCCTCGGACTAAAGGACAAATCTCCAGACTCGGCACCGAGCAAAGACGAGGTCTTCAAAACAGTTGCCAAACCGCTCACTCACTGCACAAGTGTGTATAGCGACATGTGTCATTTGAATCGAGCAATGCTCATTAATTATGGGTTCCATGGTGTGATGTTTAGCACTCTGGGCTTTGAATCCAGCGATCCGAGTTGAAATCTCGGTGGAACTTCGTTGTGGGTCCTGATGTTTTGTCAAATAGTTTATGGCAGGCTGTAGTAGTCAGCAATACGAAGTAACTTATGCATTCCAATGTGTAATGGTCAGTACTTTGAATCCAATTATCTTTATAACCAGTGCACTGAAAACACCGCGAAATGAATGAAATGCAAATTTTTTTAAAGGCATATTTCTAAGTGTTGGAACATTAAACATTTGTTTTCCATTGTGGTTAGAACGAGTATCGACAAGGGGGTATAGCTCAGTGGTAGAGCTTTTGACTGCACATCAAGAGGTCACCGATACAAATCCGGGTACACAAAAAAATTACCCCTCCCCCTTTAAATAATATACTTAAGTCAACTTCTATGTATATAGCGCTTTTTACAATTTTCTTTGTTGAAAAGGAGCTGTACACGAAAACCTGTTAACTTTAAATAATATAATTAATATCATACACGCACTGACACACACAATATGCGAGAATCAGATCCCTTAACCAACGAGCCTCGGACTAATGGACAAATCTCCAGCCTCGGCACCGAGCAAAGACGAGCTCTTTAAAACAGTTGCCAAACCGCTCACTCACTGCACAAGTGTGTATAGCGACATGTGTCATTTGAATCGAGCAATGCTCAAAAATTATGGGTTCCATGGTGTAATGGTTAGCACTCTGGGCTTTGAATCCAGCCATCCGAGTTCAAATCTCGGTGAAACCTCGTTGTGGGTCCTGATGCTTGTCAAATAGTTGATTGCAGGCTTTAGTAGTCAGCAATACGAAGTAACTTATGGATTCCAATGTGTAATGGTCAGTACTTTGAATCTAATGGTCTTTATAACCAGTGCACTGAAAACACTGCGAAAAGAATGAAATGCTTACTTTTTTAAAGGCATATTTCTAAGTGTTGGAACATCAAACATTTGTTTTCCATTGTAGTTAGAAAGAGTATCTGACTGCAGATCAAGAGGTCCCCGGTTAAAATCTGGGTGTCCCCTTTAAGGTGCACCTATGAATTAGATGTTGTCTCTGTTTCCTGTTAAAGCTAGCATCCGTGGGAAACTTGTATACCGAGCCTTGTTTCTGCATATTGGTAGACTAAACACTTGTTTACCATGTTGATTAAAAGGAGTCTTGACGAGGGCGTATAGCTCAGTGGTAGAGCATTTGAATGCCGATAAAGAGGTCACAAATCCGGGTATACATGAGATGTTAGGCAACTTTGTTTAAAACCATCAGCAGTATTCAACAGGAAACAAAAAAACATCTACATTTGATGGATATTGACTGGACGAGGCGTTATAGACCTGTGATAGGTCAGCCAGCATCCCTCCTAGGGGAATTAGCCCACATGGTAGAGCGCTAGCTTGAAATGCGAGAGGGAGCGGGACCGATGCCCGCAAACTTCAGTGACATCTCTTGTTAGCAGCCCCCTTAAGAGGCAGACAGGTAGCTTCTAAAGCTGGCTAGGTCTGATTCCCATACCGGGAGTTGAACCCGGGCCACCTGGGTGAAAACCAAGAATCCTAACCGCTAGACCATATGGGACGACTTAGCTGTCATCTTTCGACCTGGATCCAAAGTGCACTTCAATTGTTTCACAAGTTAAAGTGTGATGATGTGGTGAGAATTCCACCGAGGCCCAGAGGAGGATTAAGAAAGTCTGTACAACACTCTAAATGAGCCTAGCTTGCAGCCTTGCTCCTGCACACATCCAAAATCAAAAAACGAATCTTTTAGTGAGAGACCAAATGATAGACCGTGTCTCAGCCTTTAGATCTGGCCATGTTGAATTGTACAGCACAGCCAGGTCCAACCTGAAGATCAGCATTGTGGAGGCAAAAGAAGCCAACAAACAGAAAATTGAAGTTAAGGGAGACTCCTGACAAGTATTTGCAAGGCATCAGCACCTCAAACTTAAAGCAGTAGTTTTTGCCTGCATTGAAGCCAATATTAATTAGACCAGATCTATATTGAGGGCATCGAGGGAGCACATGTAGATGACATGAACGATCTCGTTCATAAACGAACTGAATGAGCTGCTAAACCTTTTTACCATTAGAAAGTTAAAACGGATGACAATACTTGACCACGCATAAAAAGAGATCAGTGGGATGCGAGGCAAGAAACGTGCGACTTTAGCAGGGTTCTTCTTTCTCTATCAATCTTTTTTGCAAAATCTGCCAAAATATCAGGAACAGGTTTTTCTTTTGTATCTCAGCTTCTCAGAGGTTAAACATCGTATTTGGAATACATTTTAAAACTGTTTAGTGCCGAAAATATTCAGTTGTTGTATGAATTGCAAGGCTCAATGTCAGACGGCGCTCTGGCTATTCGCATGAGCAGAAGTTAAAGTATGATTTTTAAAGGTGATTTCTAGCACAGTTTAGGCTTAGGAAACTAGATTAGATTAGATTCAACTTTATTGTCATTACACATATACAAGTACAGTGTAACGAAATGTAGTTTAGGTCTAACCAGAAGTGCAATTAGCAAGTGCAGGATATACAGTGTGAATAAATACAGAATACAATATTAGGGGAATAATATACAAATGTTCTGTGACAATAAGACAGTCGGTATGTACTATGGACAATATATACAGAAGGCTATATACTGTGAACAGTAATGTACAGGTGGTTATAAACAGATAACAATTTAGACTATACAATAGTGCAAGTGACTTAAGTGTGCATTAATTACAGACATTAGCTATTAAAGTTACAGTGCAGTAGATGAGTTGATGCGGTTATTAAAGGTACGGTGCAGTACATGAGTTAATGCAGTTATTGAAGTTATGGTGCAATGGATGAGTAGATGCCGTTAATAGAGTTACAGTGCAGTAGATGAGTTAGTGCAGTTATTGAAGTTACAGTGCAGTAGATGAGAAGATGCAGTTAATAGAGTTACTGAGTTACTAATACAGTTATTAAAGTTATTGTGCAATAGATGAGTAGATGCAGTTAATAGAGTTAATGAGTTACTTATACAGTAATTGAAGTTATGGTGCAATAGATGAGTAGATCCAGTTAGTTGAGTTACAGTGCAGTAGATGAGTTAGTGCAGTTGTTGAAGTTACAGTGCAGTGCATGAGGTAATGCAGTTATGAGAGTAGTCCATTAGTGCAAATGAGCATTCAGTATAATATCCCTTGTGTGCAAGTGAGCAGTATAGAGTGCAAATGATGCTATGTGTGTGTAAACAGTCCGGTAGAGCAGATAACATGAAGTACTGGTGTGTACAGTTCAGTCATGCATGGCAGCCCTGTAGTGCAATGTAAACAATGTAATAGCAGCATTAAAGTTAAAGTTATGAGGGGTAGTGAAATCAGTGGGGGGCAGAGTTCAAAAATGAAACAGCTCTGGGAAAAAAGCTGTTTCCTAGTCTGCTGGTTCTTGTCCGGAGGGACCTGAAGTGCATACCGGAAGGCAGGAGAGTAAACAGTCTATGAGCGGGGTGAGAGGAGTCCTTGAGAATGCTGCGAGCTCGACGCAGACAGCGTTTCTTCTGGATGTCCTCAAACTAAGAGTCTATATTTACACCTGGTCAGTTTATGCGTTTTCTCTGATCGGATAGCTTTCTGATTTATTAGAACCGATGCATTTACACTTAGCCACATAAACTCATCTCAGCTGAACGGATATGAATCCTATCTTTTATTTACGTGTAAAATGCAAATGTTAACTCTTTATTTCCACCGAAATGCAATGATCGGAAATGTTGTTTTGCCTTATTTACGTTAACGCATTTGGCAGACGCTTTTATCCAAAATGACTTACATTGCATTGCTTTCTGAGAATGTGCAATCCACTGGGATCAAACCCATGATCTTGTAATTGCTAGTGCCATGCTCTAACCACTGAGCCAAGGCTGTCGCGTGTTAGTAGAGGTATAGATGCATGTTCTCCGTGAGCATCGCGCCTCTCTCAGGTCCGCTGAGAGAAAGTGGCGCAAATCAAAAGAACCCACTGACCTCTCTCTCTACCAGTCTATTCTCTCTTCCTTTTCTGCGGATGTCTCCTCTGCGAAAACCCAATACTACCACACTAAAATCAACAACTCTCCTGACCCTCGTACTCTCTTTAAAACCTTTTCTGCCCTCCTTTGCCCGCCTACCCCCTCACCTCCTTCAGACTTAACAACTGACGATTTTGCATCGTTCTTTGTAAAGAAAACGAACACCATCAGCAATCAATTCTCTGCGCCACCACCTCTTGACCACAGTCAATCCCCAGACACATGCTCGTTCCCCTCGTTCTCTCTCCTATCTGAAGAGGAAGTTTCCAAGGCAATTTCTTCTAACCACCCGACTACCTGCCCCCTAGATCCCATCCCCACCCATCTCCTCCAGGCCATCTCTCCATCAGTTGTACCCTCTCTGACTCACATTATCAACTCGTCCCTCACCACTGGCACATTTCCTACTCTCTTCAAAGAGGCCCGTATTACCCCACTACTAAAGAAGCCTACTCTTAATCCTGCACTGTTAGAAAACTACAGACCGGTATCCCTACTCCCCTTCGCTGCTAAAACTCTAGAACGTGTTGTCTGTAACCAGCTCTCATCCTTCCTCATCCAGAACAACCTCCTGGACAGCAACCAGTCTGGGTTCAAGAGCGGTCATTCCACTGAGACTGCGCTGCTCTCTGTTATCGAAGCCCTGAGACTGGAAAGAGCTTCCTCCAACTCATCTGTTCTCATACTACTGGATCTATCTGCCGCCTTTGACACTGTTAACCATCACATCCTCCTGTCCACTCTCAAGGCTATGGGGGTCTCCGAAATGGTGCTACAATGGCTCAGGTCTTACCTCTCAGGTAGGGCATTTAGAGTATCTTGGAAGGGTGAGGTGTCTGAGTCCCAACATCTCGACACAGGTGTGCCTCAGGGCTCAGTGCTTGGTCCGTTCCTATTCTCTGTATACATGACATCCCTTGGCTCTGTCATTAGGAAACATGGCTTTTCCTATCACTGCTATGCGGATGATACACAACTCTACCTGCCTTTTCGCCCTGACGATCCGACTGTCTCAGCACGCATCTCAGCTTGCCTAGCCGACATCTCACTCTGGATGAACGGCCATCACCTGCAGTTGAACCTTTCAAAAACCGAACTGCTTGTAATCCCGGCTGATATAAAGACTTATCACAACCTTTCCATTCAACTTGGCTAATCAACCATCACACCTTCCAGAAAGGCAAGAAACCTGGGAGTGGTGATCGATGACCAGCTCAACTTCACAGATCAAGTTGCCAGCACCACCCGGTCCTGTAGATTCATCCTCTACAATATCAGGAAAATTAGACCCTTCCTATCAGAGCATGCTACGCAAGTCCTAGAACAGAATCTAGTCCTGTCCAAACTGGACTACTGCAATGCACTACTGGGAGGACTTCCAGCTTGCACAACCAAACCTCTACAGATGATCCAGAATGCTGCGGCAAGAGTTATCTTTAATGAACCGAAGAGAGCACACGTTACATTGGCTCCCTATAGTCGCTCGCATCAAATTCAAGACTCTGCTCCTGGCCTACAAGATCACCACTGGTTTGGCACCACCTTATCTTCACTCACTAATGCAGACATATGTACCCGCCAGATCCCTACGCTCTGCAAACGAACGGCGTCTTGTGGTGCCATCCCATAAAGGTAGAAAATCTCTCTCGCGCACCTTCTCCGGATCTGTTCCACCTATGTGGAATGATCTGCCTGCTGCTACAAGATCTGTAGATTCTGTAGCCATCTTTAAGAAACGCCTGAAAACCCATCTCTTCCGCCAACATCTTACTGTTCTGTTCTGACTCAAGTTTCTTCTCTACTCTTTTCTTCTCTACTCGTTTCTTCTCTACTCTAAAAAAAAAAAAAAAAAAATGTATGAATGAATGTTTCTGTATACTGTGTTAGGCTATATGAAACCAGTCTTCTTTTTGATTGCACTTATGCTCTTGTTGTACTTATGCTGTCCTAATTGCTTCCATTACCTACCCCACTTGTAAGTCGCTTTGGATAAAAGCGTCTGCTAAATGACTAAATGTAAATGTAAAGATGCAAGAAGATCCACAGCGACCCGAGTTCGTGCCTCGCTCTGACCAGTGATGGAATTTGTCCTTTTGATGCTGCTGGTGCACTTGTGTGTTATCATCATTACCCTCCGCACTTTATTCAAACGTAAATCTGTTCCCACACTTTAATTTGGACACTCTCCAACATAAACAGACATGTTTCCTTCATACCGGACGCCGGAGGGCGCTCTCTCGCAGAAAGTCCAAAATGGAAATAGAACTACTAACTTGTGACGCTCCAGGAAAACCCTTATATGGACAAATGCACCCAGCTGTCTCTGGATAAAAACAGCAGAAATGTTTTGACTCATAAAACTTGAAGAAAATAAACACATGATTGCAACATTATGTGGTTTGTGTGTGTTTTTAAGCCATCTTCTTGATGCATTTTCATAACAAGAGATATGAATAACTCAAGTGCTAATTATCAGTGTAGAAACTATAATTTGTATTTTCTTCTTTATTCTGACTGTCGCTGTTCTTATTGTGTGTTTTACAGCTATGTAATGCTATAAGACATTTGTTTTAAATGTGTTACCAGTTACAAATGTTTTGGGCATTCAAATATTAACAAGCCTTTTCATTTGCATACATTTTCAGTCATTCATTTTAAGTCAATAAAACTATTTGAACAGCGATGTAATTTTGACACATCTATTTAAAATAATAAATCAAACCAAACATTTAACACAGTAGTGCAATTTTGACACATGAGCCTAAATAATGATAATAAATAGCAAACGAAAACAAACATTTGCAGTGCAACTTTGACATATCAGCCTAAACAAATTATAAATAGTAAATCAAAACAAACATTTAACGCAGTAGTGCAATTTTAAAATATCAGCCTGAAATTAATAATAATAAATAGTAAACCATAACAAACACTTACCACAGTTGTGAATTTTTTACGTATCAACGTTATAATGGCACGCGTGAACATCGCGAGGCTCAGCGTCTCTCCAGTTTTAGCATTTACATAGTGTTTTTCCTGCTCATCTCGGGCCTGTTCGTTCAGAACAGCTGTGCATTCACAACGTACACAACGTACACCCGGCATGAGCTTTTGGATATCGGTTTGCGCATTCCCGGAAGTTATATCAGCAACATTCAACTCGTCCCTGAGATCGTCAAAACACCCAACGCTACGCACCCCACACGGCCGGACGGAAGTGCTCGCCGGCGGCGTCGAGATCGTAAACAAAGGCGGGGGAAGCGCGGAGGGCTAAGAGCTAAGCTAAAGCTAACACCACACCGGCTCTCTTTACCCAGCATTTTCCATGCTAATGTATGATCATTAGTGAACAAAATGGATGAGATTCGACTCTGCAGTTCAAAAGTCTTTTGTTGTTGATGATGCGATTGTCATAATCTTCACGGAAACATGGCTACACAGCGGCATACCGGACAACGCTATTCAGTTAGCGGGCTACAACACACACCGCGCGGATAGAACGGCAGAGGAATCAAGACAAGAGGAGGTGGACTGTGCATTTATGTCAATAAAGCTTGGTGCACAAACTCTTTTATTGTCGGGAGATACTGCTCGGCTAACCTTGAGTTTCTCATGGTTAAATGTAGACCGTTTTATCTGCCACGGGAATTCACTTCCACCATTATAACGGCAGCTTATATTCCACCGGATGCTGATGCCAAGCTTGCTATGAAAGAACTTCATGCAGCCATCAGTAAACAACAGACTGCTCACCCGGAGGCTGCATTTATTGTTGCGGGAGATTTTAATCACTCTAACTTAAAGACAGTGCTCCCTAAATTTCACCAGCATGTTTCCTGCCACACAATTGGAAACAAAACTTTGGATCATGTCTACACAAACATGGCTGAAGCTTACGCCGCGACACCCCCTCCCCCACCTGGGTCAATCTGATCACCTTTCTTTGTTCCTCACCCCCAAGTACTCACCTCTCATTAATCGTGTGAGCCATCAGTGAAGACCATCAAGGTGTGGCCTGCGGGGGCAGACTTCACACTCCAGGAAAGGCTTCTACACACAGACTGGAGTATGTTTGCTTCTCAGGCAACCAGTGGCTCTCACACGGACATAGACAGCTACACCTCCTCTGTAGTGGACTACATCAATACCACCATTGATAGTGTCACAACTCAGAAGCAGATCACCATATACCCCAATCAGAAACCATGGATGAACAAGGAAGTGCGCCTCCTGTTGAAAGCACGCAACACTGCCTTCAGATCAGGTGATGAACATGCCTACAGTACTTCCAGGGCAAATCTGAAGAGGGGCATCAGAAAGGCCAAGCACTGCTACAAGTTGAAGCTAGAGGAACACTTTTCCAATTCTGACCCTCGACGCATGTGGCAGGGCATCCAGGCCATAAGTTACTACAAACCCAACCACTCCATCCCCATAACCACAGATGCCGCCTTCCTGAGTGAGCTTAATGACTTTTATGCACGCTTTGAGAGAGACAATAAGGAACCCGCCACCAGGCCCACACCTTCTGCTGACCACCCAATCATCACACTAAATTCCACAGATGTTTTCACTGCACTAAGCCGGATAAATGCGCGCAAAGCTGCTGGCCCAGATGGCTTCCCTGGTCGCGTACTCAGGGCATGTGCTGAGCAGCTCGCTGGGGTCTTCACGGACATCTTCAACCCCATCCACATTAATGGGATGGCTGTTGAACGTGTTTCCAGTTTTAAGTTCCTGGGGACCCATATTTCGGAGGACCTGTCCTGGACCACCAACACCTCATGCCTGGTCAAGAAGGCTCACCAGCGTCTCTTCTTTCTGAGGACACTGAAGAAGAACCAACTGTCTTCAACTATCCTGGTGAACTTCTATCGCTGCACGATAGAGAGCATCCTGACCAACTGTGTCAGTCTGGTACGGGAACTGTTCTGTTGCTGAGTGCAAGGCACTGCAGCGGGTGGTGAAAACAGCCCAGCGCATCACAGGAACTACACTCCCTTCCATTGAGGACATCCAGAAGAAACGCTGTCTGCGTCGAGCTCGCAGCATTCTCAAGGACTCCTCTCACCCCGCTCATAGACTGTTTACTCTCCTGCCTTCCGGTAGGCGCTTCAGGTCCCTCCGGACAAGAACTAGCAGACTGGGAAACAGCTTTTTTCCCAGAGCTGTTTCATTTTTGAACTCTGCCCCCCACTGATTTCACTACCCTCATAACTTTATCTTTAATGCTGCTATTACATTGTTTACATTGCACTACAGGGCTGCCATGCATGACTGAACTGTACACACCAGTTCTTCATGTATCTGCTCTACCGGAATGTTTACACACACACAGCATCATTTGCACTCTATACTGCTCACTTGCACAAAAGGAATATTATACTGAATGCTCATTTGCACTAATGGACTACTCTCATAACTGCATTACCTCATCTACTGCACTGTAACTTCAATAACTGCACTAACTGGAAGAAGTTCTTGAGGTTACAAGACGCGCGAGCCAAGCTGAGAACGAAGCGCTATTTTCGGATTGAATCACCCACGTTCCGGGGTGAATATCTTTGGTTCTACAAGTTGTAGAGAAACGAGGCATCCCTTGTTCAAAAGGTCTGGCCCAGACCTTTCGAACGAGACCGGCTTCGAGGCTCTGCGGCATCCCGGAGCTAGACCTCCTGGTAGATCGGAGGTTTGAATAAAAAATCCAACTCCCGAACCCCGAGACCCCGGGCTCGAGACGCCGCGTGTTGCAACGGTCGTAACAAGACCTTTCGAACGAGACCAGCCTCGACCCTCTGCGTGCCCGGGGGCCGGAGCTACATTTTCGGATTGAATCGCTCGCGTTCCGGGGTCAATATCTCCGGTTCTACAAGTTGTAGAGAAACGAGAGGCACCCCTTGTTCAAAAGGTCTGGCCCAGACCTTTCGAACGAGACCGGCCTCGACCCTCTGCCTGCCCGGGGGCAGGAGATATAAAATCCTAAATCCTTCCAGGACCTTGCTCGCGGAGATATAAAATTCGTCCGCCAGTCGGCGCACTTTTTCCCCGCATACGTTCACTGGTCAGTCGATATCTCCTGTTCTACGAGACCCACAGACCGAGACACGGCTCTTTCGAAAGGTCTCGCCGAGATCTTTCGAAATTGACCGGCCACGAGACTTTGCGTGCCCGAGTTTTTAAACGCCACGGAGCATTGTCTTTTTTACCACTTTTTTCCTAATGCGCAAAGCGTGTGTTAAAATATAACATCGCTCCCGAGACTGTGGCTCTCTTTAAATGTCTCCGCCGTGGCTCTCCAACGAGACCTGTGGCTCTCCAACTAGATCGGCCACGAGTCTCTGTGTCCCCGGGAGTCGGCGCACGGGCTCCCGGTGGCCGGTTCGTTCCAAAAATCGTAGCTCCCGAACCCGGGCACGCAGAGACTCGAGAGAGGGCTTGTAGTAAAGGTCTCGACTGTGGCTTTCGAGAGAAGTTCGAGAAGACTGTGGCTTTCCTCTGCGTAGCCGGGAGCCGGCGCACAGGCTCCCGGTAGAAACGGCGGAGCAATAATGGCCATTTTTCCCCCAATTTTTAGCTCCCGATCCCCGAGACCCTTGGGCTCGAGACGATGTTTTTTGGGAAGGCCCGGACGAGACCTTTAAAGAGACCCGGACTTTTTTTTGGCTCCAGTGGTCCTTCTTTAAAAACGTCGTAGCTCCCGAACCCGGGCACGCAGAGACTCGAAGGCGGGACCGTTGGAAAGGTCTCGTCGAGACCTTTCCAACGGTACCCGCCACGAGGCTATGCGTCCCCGGGGGCCGGTAAACGGGCCGCGAGTCGCATGAGCCCGGCTGGCGTTACCTTTTTCTAAGAACGACCGTAGCTCCCGGACCCGGGCACGCAGAGACTCGAGACCGCGAGTAGCCGGAGCATGTTTGACGACGCGTAGCTCCCAATCGCCACGATATCCGTTGGAGCGCCTGACTGAGACCTTTCGAACGAGACCGGCCTCAACCCTCTACGTGGCCGGGGGCCAGTGCACGGGCTCCCGGAAGACTGAGATGGGCCTCCGGTGGCCGTTTGCTTCGAACGACCGTAGCTCCCGAACCCGGGCACGCACAGACTCGAGACAGGGCTCGTTCGAAAGGTCTCGGCTCGTCGTCTGGGGCCGGAGCTACACCGCGAAATATAAACCTGTTTGTAAAAATTATAAGACGGGACGGGTTCGACGAACGGGCTCGACGAGACCTTTCCAACGGTATAAAGCACTTGTCGGTGCGACCTTCCTTGGCCGAGATATTGATTTTTGACACGGTTCTCTTTGGCTCCGCTTCTCCGGCCAGGAAGGTCGCAGAAAGATGGGTCTTGTCCAGACCTTTCCGTAGACACCCGTCTCGTCTCTAGGACGTTCCTACGCGGAGTTATAACATTTGTCCGCCAGACGGCGCTCTTTTGTCCGGGTCTAGAAAACCCCACTTTCACCGGCCCGTATCTCCGGTTCTATAAGGCCCAGAGACCCGGTACACGGCTCGTTGGAAAGGCCGGGACCAGGGCTCTCCGGGGATACCTGCCACGTCCCGCTGCGACCCAGGCGGCCGGAGCTATCGACGCTTGAACGATGATGACTGTGAAGAGTTTGTGAAGATGCGCTTTTTCCGGATAAAATGACCCACGTTCACCTGTCGATATCTCCGGTTCTGTATGACCCAGAGGAACGAGGCTCGGCTTGTTGGAAAGGCCGGGACGAGGGCTTTCGAAACATACCGGCCTCGACCCTCTGCGCGCCCGGGGGCCGGTGAACGGGCTCCCGGAAATCGGAGATCGGGCTCCCGCGGCCGTTTCTTTGAAAAATCCTAGCTCCCGAACCCGGGCACGCACATACTCGAAACAGGGCTCTTTGGAAAGGCCTGGCCGAGACCTTTCGAACGACACCGGCCTCGACCCTTTGCGTGCCCGGGGGCCGGAGCTAGGCCTCCCGGTAGCCGGAGGTTTGAAAAATCATATCTCCCGAACCCGTAGAGTCGAAACACAGCGCGTTGCAAAGGTCCTGACGAGACCTTTCGAACGAGACCGGCCACGAGGCTCTGCGACCCGGCATCCCGGAGCTAGGCCTCCCGGTAGCCGGAACGCTCCGAGGCCCGTAGCTCCGGACCCACGCCCAGGGCGGGCGCACCCCGGCCCGGCCTCACCTCCGAGCGAGGCCCGCCCCGGGCGGCCTTCTCATGACCTCTCCCCGGGTCTAGTGCACCCCGGCCCGGCCTCACCTCCGGGCGAGGCCCGCCCCGACCTCCGGTGCTCTGCTACCTGGTGCACCGTCTGGTCCCTGCGCGCCCGGACTTAAGCACCCCTCTTCGGGCTAAGCACTTCAGCCCGCGCCCTCCGGACGACCAGACAGCTGGTCAACCCGAAGGGACTTAGGTTTTTTCCGGCTTTGGTTTTTCCCCTCGGCTGATCAACCCGAAGGGACTTAGGTTTTGGCTGCTCCGCGGTGGGTGTCCCGCTCCACCGCTCCCCCGGGGGTGGGGAGCGTCGAGGGTTGCCCCCCGACAAAAGGTTGGACCCGGGGATGACTTTCAATGGATCGCAGCAAGGAGCTGCTCTGCCACTCTCGACACCCCGGCCCAGAATCAGGTCGTGTAGGAGTCAATTGGCACCTGCTGGACCCAGCAGAAGCCAAGAGGAGAGGAGCCAGAGGAGAGTGGGTGTCCAAAGAGAGCTTGCGTCAGGGCGAGGGAAACCGTGGCCCAGCTCAACTCCCAGGTGGACACCCTCACGTCCACCCTGAAGGAGCTTTCCAGGCGCTTCCGCATTATGCAACGCCGCTCACACCGAAGGCCTTCGGACTTCAGGCGAAGCAACTCCTCTCCTCATTTGCGATCGAGGAAGACAACGTGGAGGAAGATGCAGTGCCCCCCTCACCGAGGCAGCAAACCGACCCTGAGCCTGATCCTTCCCCTCAGCATTCCTCCTCCCAGGCGTCGTGCAGCAAGTCCCCTGCGACGTCTGGGGAGCATGGGCTTCCCCAGTTCCCGGACCACGTCGCGGTCTTGAGTGAGTGTGACTCTCCGCCTGTGGCCCCTTGAAGGTTATGTGCTGTTTTTTGTGTCTTTGAGTTAAGATGTCTCTTTTTTGCTGTCTCTCTTTGCAGATACACTGATGGAGCAATACAGGGCCCATCCGGAGGGCCCCGACCCCTCCACTAAGCTGCGGGACAATCTCGCCAGCAAGGTGTACCGCATTAAGCGATTTATTGCGTACATGGCCCAGGGAGGGGGCAAGCTCCAGACTCTGGACTTCCTCAACCAAACAGAGAGGATGCGAAGGCAAGACCAGTTGCAAGCGCTTTTTGTGACAAAACAGTGTGTCTATCTGTCTGCAGGTGGGTAAAGACCCTGAGAACCATGGCGATTCGGGAGACAATGATTAACCATCTTTTAAAAAACATTGCCCAGTTTATGGACTATGTGGCGGCAACACCCCCTCCGACCTGCCGCCTCTCCAAGAGGGTCTTATTCTCTATCAGAAGAGAAATGAGGATGATGCTGCGGTGCATGAAGCGCCCGGTCACTTTGCACCAGATGACGGTGAAACGGGCCAAAGACGGGCAGCTCATCCCCAAGGCCCTTTTGGAGAAGTGCAGGGAGGAGGCGAGAAAGAAAATACCCCAAATTCTCGGTAAGTCAATGTTTTCAGTGGTTAGTAACAGTTCACTATCCTTTACTAAAGATCCTGTTATTTTGTGTTCCTCCAGATGAGCTGGAAAATACCAAGGCCCAGAAGACCCAGCTCCGTTTGTATGGGTAGTTGACATCGTTCCTGCGGGGTCTTCCAAAACATGACCATAGAGGAGGTCAGGAACGCGACGAAGATGTCAAATGCCTACCTCATCAATGTAACTGATCTCCCTGTGTGTGTGTGTCTCTTCTCTTGATCATTTCTGACACAAATGAGAATGCAAACACATGATCTTTAATGTATAATAGTGTAGAATGTGGTGAATGTACGCAAAAGGTAATAATAGATGGCATTGTGCAGTGTGTGCACTGTGAGAGGTCAAAGTAAGCTCAGGGCATACACCAGAGGCTGAAACATTCACAACTTACAGAACAAAGTAATCAAACCATTTAAAATCATACAGGCCATAATTTTTCTCTGTGAACGATTGAAATTGCCTTGAAGCTCAGGTGAGAGTGTCTGGAGAGCAAGATGTTTGTAAATAAACTTACCCTAACCACCATCTTAGTCTTCAGTGAAACCACATGGTTTTGACCAGACAAGCAAGCATGCCACATGTGAGTATAACTTTGCTTTCTTTTGAATGTAATTTTCTTTAAAAAGTCTTTTAATTCAGCAGTAATTGTAGCCCAGTTTGCAATGCAATGTATTTGTTAATTTTCCAGTTGCTCATCACACTCTGCACTGTATTACATTAAAGATAATGTGTTTGCTTTCTAACATGTGTCTTTTACAGCATCTGGGGAAGGCCCTTTGTGTGTATGAGCACAGTTTGACCTGTGACATCTTAACAATGCAATGTGTTTGTTCATTTTGCCTATGCTAATCACACTCTGCACTGTATTACATCAAAGACCATGTGTTTGCTTTCTGACCTGTGTCTTTTTCCTGCATCTGAAGTCTGCCCTGCATGCATGTCTGCTTATTTGAACCTTTATGCATGATCAAATAATATGAAACTTCCTTTGTGTCATTTTGTCTTCCAGGTTCATAAGTCTGAATGCCCCCTGTGCCACAGGGAAATTACGAATTTTAAGCAGCACCTTAGGGTGTTGCATAAAATCACGAATCTCCAGGAGGGCCAGTTATGGCAGAAGTGGGCAAGGGGCAGGGTCTTCCTTGGAGGACAGATCTGCCCCTTGTGCAATGTGTTTCTTAAACAGTTTGAAAAGCACCTAAAAACTGGCCATCCAGACATCTCTGTAAGTCATTGATAAAACACATTTAATTGTTGCCTTTTTGCTTGGTTTTCTACAAACATAGATGTCAATTTGTCTTTTTCAGTCAGTTAAGAAGAGGAAAATTGTGAAGAAAATGGAGAGAGGGGTCACCATGGGGAAGTTGCGAGAGCTGGAGACCAGCAACCCTGCCATCCCCAAGCTGACCCTGAAGGATGAGCCACAGGGCAATTCAGGTACTTGGTAGGTTGTCAATAAAAAGTGCGTATACTACTCAACTACTCTCTCATGACATAATAAATCTCAAGTGTTGTGTGACTCTCGTGTTTTCCCAGGAAACCCCATCGCTCCTGAGTCCCTCAACATAAACACCCATCCTTCTTCTCCTGGTGAGCCTGCCACCCCTTCCTTCAGTTCCTCTCTCACTCCTGAATATTTAAGCCCTCACATCAGCCCTCCTGGAAGTGCCACGCCAGCCACCCCTTCATATGAGCCTGTCCCCCCACCCATCGTCCCTCGCTCTCCTCCCTCTACAGCCTACGGGGGAGGCTTATTCAGTCCCCTCCTATTTAGTGAGGATGAATTGAATATGTTGGAGAACCTGGGTGAGTCTTAAGCAGTCACTGACATCTTAGATAGTCTAAAATGTGCATTCCAACTCTGAAAACTAAACCAATGCTTTGTTTAACCACAGACATTCCCACCATCAGTTATGAGGAGGAGGAGGCCTTTTCCTAATCAAATGTGTAAAAGTTAGCAATTTAACAAAGTTTTCCTTGTGGAGATTCACGAAATCAAGGATCTGGGGTTCAGCATGTTGATGGATCTGTAGTTTTTTTTTATTGTATATAGATTGTAAATATGTTTTATGAATCTCTTGTTTAATATGTTGTATGAATTTGTTATGTTTCTAAATGCATTTTCTCTTTTATAAGATTCAACACATATTGCTTAAGTAATAGTTACACGTTAGTATTTACAAACCATTTATTTATAACGATGAAGGGCCTCTGGTCACATTTGCTCATTATTAAATATAAAATTAATTGGGTAAGATGCTATATGTCAAAATAAAGGTCCTCTGGTCATTTTCACTCATTAGTTAATACAAAATTAATTGGGTAAGATGCCATACGTCAAAATAAAGGTCCTCTGGTTAGTTTTGCTCATTAGTTACTACAAAATTATTTGCGTAAGATGCCATATCTCAAAATAAAGGTCCTCTGGTCAGTTTTGCTCATTTTTAAATATAAAATTAATAGTGTAAGATGCCATATGTCAAAATAAAGGTCCTCTGGTCAGTTTTGCTCATATTTAAATATAAAATGAATTGGGTAAGATGCCATACGTCAAATTAAAGGTCCTCTGGTCATTTTCACTCATTAGTTAATCCAAAATTATTTGCGTGAGATGCCATATGTTAAAATAATGGTCCTCTGGTCAGTTTTGTTCATTTTTAAATATAAAATTAATTGCGTAAGATGCCATATGTCAAAATAAAGATCCTCTGGTCAGTTTCGCTCATTATTAATTATAAAATTAATTTCGTAAGATGCCATATGTCAAAATAGTGCTCCTCTGGTCAGTTTTGCTCATTTCTATATTTGAAACCTATTACCACTTTCAATATTATCACCTACCTTTGGCATAAAGTGACGCCGGGCAGAAAAGTGCTTTCGTTGTCATCTGTAGACCATCTGTGTAACTTGCAAACGGGCACAATGGTGGTTTCATGGCCACAGAGCAACTGTAGTGGCTAAATAGACAGAAAAGTGGTTTCGCGGACATCGTTACAGAAAGGTCGAGCGGCATAAAACCTGCTTTACGGTAATTAAATATGTATTCTAGAGTCTCAGACCTTTCCAAAGATACAATGTTTGTCATGATAAGGTTAGAATTCACATGCAACATCTTGAAGTTGGCCTCATGGCTTTCCATTGTTTGATGTTAGTTTTGTCATATACAGATTTTTAACTTTCTCTACATAAATGACTTTATGAAACAATGATGAAATATGTATTCTAGAGTCTCAGACCTTTCCAAAGATACAATATGTCATGATAAGATATTAATTCACATGCAAAATCTTGAAGTTGCCCTCATGTGTCACGAATGAGGTTCCTGCAGACTCTCCCGTTCGCCACCAGAGGGCTCCCTCCCCAGAATATTGAACTTATTACTAGAGTTGAGCCGGATACTCGGCTGAAACGAGTATCCGGTACGGATAAAGCACTTTTGCCGAGTACGAGTATTATACGAGTAATACGAGTCAATATATGTGCTCGGACTGAATAAAAATCCTCATTGGGTAGCTGACTGTGTCTGCGTTCTGTGATAGGCTGGTCACAGCGCCCCTCCCCTACACACATACAGATCAGTGGCGGCTGCTGATCTTTTAAAGAGGGGAAGCTCATTTTCGGCCTAAATCATAAAAATTGTCCATTTATAGGTAAACTCTGCCCTACGTTCCTTTTCAAGAAAATGCTCTGTAACCCTGTCCTACCAACTAGGCGTCTTTTCCAGTGACTTGACCAGTGTCCTCTCAATGGCCAGCAGAGCTAGGCTGCTTAAACGGCCTTGGCCCATTGTGTTACGGGTGTAGGACTTGAGCCGCTTTAAACAGGAGAAGCTCCTTTCTACACCTGCAGATGTAGCTCCAATTGTTGCCACTAATGAGAACAGTTTGTAAAGCTGAGGCATTGCACTGTCCAACTCCATGTCTTTAAGGAACACCAAGTAATCACACAGCTTTCCCCTGTTACTCTGCAAGTCCTGATCTGAATACAGGACTTGAAGTTCAGACCTCAGTCTCCCTGAATCAAAGGCCATAACTTTTCAGGACACTTTGGAAGGCCTCCTCTGGAAATGCTTGTCTCATTTCATCAAATTTCCCTGGATTGACTAATTCTAACGGGAGGAAATGTGGGAATTATGTTAAACTGAAACAATGAATGTGTTGTGAAATTGTGTGAAATATACGATGAAGGTTGCAGCAGTTTGTCTTTTGACTACACATGCAAAATCCGCGATGGGACTGAGTTAGAAATGGAGACACAGAGTGATACGCGTCATAATCTGTAGACCACGCCACACCAACCGTCTCTTTGCATTGCGAGAAGCTGCCGCCTCCTTGTCATTTATGATTTATAAAAAAAATGTCTAAAAGCTGATATGTGACAATGTGTATAGCAAACAAGCTTAAAAAACAAACAAGAAATACGTTTTATAAGCTGTCGACCCCAAAAAACGAGCGTTTTAGGACATAAATCTATTTGTCATCCCTCTGTCTGTGTCTCAATCTATTTGTCATCTCTCTGTCTGTGTCTCAATCTATTTGTCATCTCTCTGTCTGTGTCTCAATCTATTTGTCATCTCTCTGTCTGTGTCTCAATCTATTTGTCATCTCTCTGTCTGTGTCTCAATCTATTTGTCGTCTTTATCTGTGTCTGAATCTATTTTTCATCTCTCTGTCTATGTCTCAATCTATTTGTTATCTCTCTGTCTGTGTCTGAATCTATTTTTCATCTCTCTGTCTGTGTCTCAATCTATTTGTCATCTCTCTGTCTGTGTCTCAATCTATTTGTCATCTCTCTGTCTGTGTCTCAATCTATTTGTCATCTCTCTGTCTGTGTCTCAATCTATTTGTCATCTTTGTCTGTGTCTGAATCTATTTGTCATCTCTCTGTCTGTGTCTCAATCTATTTGTCATCTCTCTGTCTCTGTCTGAATCTATTTGTCATCTCTCTGTCTGTGTCTCAATCTATTTGTCATCTCTCTGTCTGTGTCTGAATCTATTTGTCATCTTTGTCTGTGTCTGAATCTATTTGTCATCTCTCTGTCTGTGTCTCAATCTATTTGTCATCTCTCTGTCTGTGTCTGATTCTATTTGTCATCTCTCTGTCTGTGTCTCAATCTATTTGTCATCTCTCTGTCTGTGTCTCAATCTATTTGTCATCTCTCTGTCTGTGTCTGAATCTATTTGTCATCTCTTGTCTGTGTCTGAATCTATTTGTCATCTCTCTGTCTGTGTCTCAATCTATTTGTCATCTCTCTGTCTGTGTCTGATTCTATTTGTCATCTCTCTGTCTGTGTCTCAATCTATTTGTCATCTCTCTGTCTGTGTCTCAATCTATTTGTCATCTCTCTGTCTGAATCTATTTGTCATCTCTCTGTCTGTGTCTGAATCTATTTGTCATCTCTCTGTCTGAATCTATTTGTCATCTCTCTGTCTGTGTCTGAATCTATTTGTCATCTCTCTGTCTGTGTCTGAATCTATTTGTCATCTCTCTGTCTGTGTCTGAATGTATTTGTCATCTCTCTGTCTGTGTCTCAATCTATTTGTCATCTCTCTGTCTGTGTCTGAATCTATTTGTCATCTCTCTGTCTGTGTCTGAATCTATTTGTCATCTCTCTGTCTGTGTCTCAATCTATTTGTCATCTCTCGTTCTGTGTCTGAATCTATTTGTCATCTCTCTGTCTGTGTCTCAATCTATTTGTCATCTCTCTGTCTGTGTCTGATTCTATTTGTCATCTCTCTGTCTGTGTCTCAATCTATTTGTTATCTCTCTTCTGTGTCTCAATCTATTTGTCATCTCTCTGTGTGTGTCTCAATCTATTTGTCATCTCTCTGTCTGAATCTATTTGTCATCTCTCTGTCTGTGTCTGAGTCTATTTGTCATCTCTCTGTCTGTGTCTCAATCTATTTGTTATCTCTCTTCTGTGTCTCAATCTATTTGTCATCTCTCTGTGTGTGTCTCAATCTATTTGTCATCTCTCTGTCTGAATCTATTTGTCATCTCTCTGTCTGTGTCTCAATCTATTTGTCATCTCTCTGTCTGTGTCTGAATCTATTTGTCATCTCTCTGTCTGTGTCTCAATCTATTTGTCATCTCTCTGTCTGAATCTATTTGTCATCTCTCTGTCTGTGTCTGAATCTATTTGTCATCTCTCTGTCTGTGTCTCAATCTATTTGTCATCTCTCTGTCTGAATCTATTTGTCATCTCTCTGTCTGTGTCTGAATCTATTTGTCATCTCTCTGTCTGTGTCTCAATCTATTTGTCATCTCTCTGTCTGAATCTATTTGTCATCTCTCTGTCTGTCTCTGAATCTATTTGTCATCTCTCTGTCTGTGTCTGAATCTATTTGTCATCTCTCTGTCTGTGTCTGAATCTATTTGTCATCTCTCTGTCTGCGTCTGATTCTATTTGTCATCTCTCTTTCTGTGTCTGAGTCTATTTGTCATCTTTGTCTATGTCTGAGTCTATTTGTCATCTCTCTGTCTGCGTCTGATTCTATTTGTCATCTCTCTTTCTTTGTCTGAGTCTATTTGTCATCTTTGTCTATGTCTCAATCTATTTGTCATCTCTCTCTCTGTGCTTCAGTCTATTTGTCATCTCTCTGTCTGTGTCTGAATCTATTTGTCATCTCTCTGTCTGTGTCTGAGTCTATTTGTCATCTCTCTGTCTGTGTCTGATTCTATTTGTCATCTCTCTGTCTGTGTCTGAGTCTATTTGTAATCTCTCTGTCTGTGTCTGAATCTATTTGTAATCTCTGTCTGTGTCTGATTCTATTTGTAATCTCTCTGTCTGTGTCTGATTCTATTTGTCATCTCTCTGTCTGTGGTTCAGTCTATTTGTCATCTCTCTGTCTGTGTCTGAATCTATTTGTCATCTCTCTGTCTGTGTCTCAGTCTATTTGTCATCTCTCTGTCTGTGTCTGAATCTATTTGTAATCTCTCTGTCTGTGTCTGATTCTATTTGTCATCTCTCTGTCTGTGGTTCAGTCTATTTGTCATCTCTCTGTCTGTGTCTGAATCTATTTGTCATCTCTCTGTCTGTGTCTCAGTCTATTTGTCATCTCTCTGTCTGTGTCTGATTCTATTTGTCATCTCTCTGTCTGTGTCTGAATCTATTTGTCATCTCTCTTCTGTGTTTCAATCTATTTGTCATCTCTCTGTCTGTGTCTCAATCTATTTGTCATCTCTCTGTCTGTGTCTGAATCTATTTGTAATCTCTCTGTCTCTGTCTGAATCTATTTGTCATCTCTCTGTCTGAATCTATTTGTCATCTCTCTGTCTGTGTCTGAATCTATTTGTCATCTCTCTTTCTGTGTCTGAATCTATTCATCATCTTTGTCTATGTCTGAGTCTATTTGTCATCTCTCTGTCAGTGTCTGATTCTATTTGTGATCTCTCTGTCTGAATCTATTTGTCATCTCTCTGTCTGAATCTATTTGTCATCTCTCTGTCTGAATCTATTTGTCATCTCTCTGTCTGTGTCTGAGTCTATTTGTCATCTCTCTGTCTGTGTCTGAGTCTATTTGTCATCTCTCTGTCTGTGTCTGAATCTATTCATCATCTTTGTCTATGTCTGAGTCTATTTGTCATCTCTCTGTCTGTGTCTGAATCTATTTGTCATCTCTCTGTCTGTGTCTGAGTCTATTTGTCATCTCTCTGTCTGTGTCTGAATCTATTCATCATCTTTGTCTATGTCTGAATCTATTTGTCATCTCTCTGTCTGTGTCTGAGTCTATTTGTCATCTCTCTGTCTGTGTCTGAATCTATTCATCATCTTTGTCTATGTCTGAATCTATTTGTCATCTCTCTGTCTGAATCTATTTGTCATCTCTTTGTCTGTGTCTGAATCTATTCGTCATCTCTCTGTCTGTGTCTGATTCTATTTGTCATCTCTCTGTCTATGTCTGATTCTATTTGTGATCTCTCTGTCTCTGTCTGTGTCTGATTCTATTTGTCATCTCTCTGTCTATGTCTGATTCTATTTGTGATCTCTCTGTCTCTGTCTGTGTCTGATTCTATTTGTCATCTCTCTGTCTATGTCTGAATCAATTTGTCATTTCTCTGTCTGTGTCTGAGTCTATTTGTCATCTCTCTGTCTGTGTCTGAATCTATTCATCATCTCTCTGTCTGAATCTATTCGTCATCTCTCTGTCTGTGTCTGAATCTATTCGTCATCTCTCTGTTTGTATTTGAATCTATTTATCATCTCTCTCTCTGTGCCTCAGTCTATTTGTCATCTCTCTGTTTGTGTCTCAATCTATTTGTCATCTCTTTGTCTGTGTCTGAATGTATTTGTCATCTCTCTGTCTGTGTCTGAATCTATTCATCATCTTTGTCTATGTCTGAGTCTATTTGTCATCTCTCTGTCTGTGTCTGATTCTATTTGTCATCTCTCTGTCTATGTCTGATTCTATTTGTCATCTCTCTGTCTGTGTCTGAATCTATTTGTCATCTCTCTGTCTGAATCTATTTGTCATCTCTCTGTCTGAATTTATTCGTCATCTCTCTGTCTGTGTCTGAATCTATTTGTCATCTCTCTGTCTGTGTCTGAATCAATTTGTCATCTCTCTGTCTGAATCTATTCGTCATCTCTCTGTCTGAATCTATTCGTCATCTCTCTGTCTGTGTCTGAATCTATTTGTCATCTCTCTGTCTGTGTCTGAATCTATTTGTCATCTCTCTGTCTGTGTCTGAATCTATTTGTCATCTCTCTGTCTGTGTCTGAATCTATTTGTCATCTCTCTGTCTGTGTCTCAATCTATTTGTCATCTCTCTGTCTGTGTCTGAATCTATTTGTCATCTTTGTCTGTGTCTGAATCTATTTGTCATCTCTCTGTCTCTGTCTGAATCTATTTGGCATCTCTCTGTCTGTGTCTCAATCTATTTGTCATCTCTCTGTCTGTGTCTGATTCTATTTGTCATCTCTCTGTCTGAATCTATTCGTCATCTCTCTGTCTGTGTCTCAATCTATTTGTTATCTCTCTTCTGTGTCTCAATCTATTTGTCATCTCTCTGTGTGTGTCTCAATCTATTTGTCATCTCTCTGTCTCTGTCTGAATCTATTTGTCATCTCTCTGTCTGTGTCTCAATCTATTTGTCATCTCTCTGTCTGTGTCTGAATCTATTTGTCATCTCTCTGTCTGTGTCTCAATCTATTTGTCATCTCTCTGTCTGTGTCTGATTCTATTTGTCATCTCTCTGTCTGTGTCTCAATCTATTTGTTATCTCTCTTCTGTGTCTCAATCTATTTGTCATCTCTCTGTGTGTGTCTCAATCTATTTGTCATCTCTCTGTCTGAATCTATTTGTCATCTCTCTGTCTGTGTCTGAATCTATTTGTCATCTCTCTGTCTGTGTCTCAATCTATTTGTCATCTCTCTGTCTGTGTCTGATTCTATTTGTCATCTCTCTGTCTGTGTCTCAATCTATTTGTTATCTCTCTTCTGTGTCTCAATCTATTTGTCATCTCTCTGTCTGAATCTATTTGTCATCTCTCTGTCTGTCTCTGAATCTATTTGTCATCTCTCTGTCTGTGTCTGAATCTATTTGTCATCTCTCTGTGTGTGTCTCAATCTATTTGTCATCTCTCTGTCTGAATCTATTTGTCATCTCTCTGTCTGTGTCTGAATCTATTTGTCATCTCTCTGTCTGTGTCTGAATCTATTTGTCATCTCTCTGTCTGTGTCTGAATCTATTTGTCATCTCTCTGTCTGTGTCTCAATCTATTTGTCATCTCTCTGTCTGAATCTATTTGTCATCTCTCTGTCTGTGTCTCAATCTATTTGTCATCTCTCTGTCTGTGTCTGATTCTATTTGTCATCTCTCTGTCTGTGTCTCAATCTATTTGTCATCTCTCTGTCTGTGTCTCAATCTATTTGTCATCTCTCTGTCTGAATCTATTTGTCATCTCTCTGTCTGTGTCTGAATCTATTTGTCATCTCTCTGTCTGTGTCTGAATCTATTTGTCATCTCTCTGTCTGTGTCTGAATCTATTTGTCATCTCTCTGTCTGTGTCTGATCTATTTGTCATCTCTCTGTCTGTGTCTGAATCTATTTGTCATCTTTGTCTGTGTCTGAATCTATTTGTCATCTCTCTGTCTGTGTCTGAATCTATTTGTCATCTCTCTGTCTGTGTCTGAGTCTATTTGTCATCTTTGTCTGTGTCTCAATCTATTTGTCATCTCTCTCTCTGTGCTTCAGTCTATTTGTCATCTCTCTGTCTGTGTCTGAATCTATTTGTCATCTCTCTGTCTGTGTCTGAATCTATTTGTCATCTCTCTGTCTGTGTCTGATTCTATTTGTCATCTCTCTGTCTGTGTCTGAATCTATTTGTCATCTCTCTGTCTGTGTCTGAATCTATTTGTCATCTCTCTGTCTGTGTCTGATTCTATTTGTCATCTCTCTGTCTGTGTTCAATCTATTTGTCATCTCTCTGTCTGTGTCTGAATCTATTTGTCATCTCTCTGTCTGTGTCTCAATCTATTTGTCATCTCTCTGTCTGTGTCTGATTCTATTTGTCATCTCTCTGTCTGTGTCTGAATCTATTTGTCATCTCTCTGTCTGTGTCTCAATCTATTTGTCATCTCTCTGTCTGTGTCTCAATCTATTTGTCATCTCTCTGTCTGTGTCTGAATCTATTTGTCATCTCTCTGTCTGTGTCTGAATCTATTTGTCATCTCTCTGTCTGAATCTATTTGTCATCTCTCTGTCTGTGTCTGAATCTATTTGTCATCTCTCTGTCTGTGTCTGAATCTATTTGTCATCTTTGTCTGTGTCTGAATCTATTTGTCATCTCTCTGTCTGTGTCTGATCTATTTGTCATCTCTCTGTCTGAATCTATTTGTCATCTCTCTGTCTGAATCTATTTGTCATCTCTCTGTCTGTGTCTGAATCTATTTGTCATCTCTCTGTCTGTGTCTGAGTCTATTTGTCATCTCTCTGTCTGTGTCTGAATCTATTTGTCATCTCTTGTCTGTGTCTGAATCTATTTGTCATCTCTCTGTCTGTGTCTGAATCTATTTGTCATCTCTCTGTCTGTGTCTGAGTCTATTTGTCATCTCTCTGTCTGTGTCTGAATCTATTCATCATCTTTGTCTATGTCTGAATCTATTTGTCATCTCTCTGTCTGTGTCTGAGTCTATTTGTCATCTCTCTGTCTGTGTCTGAATCTATTTGTCATCTTTGTCTATGTCTGAATCTATTTGTCATCTCTCTGTCTGAATCTATTTGTCATCTCTTTGTCTGTGTCTGAATCTATTTGTCATCTCTCTGTCTATGTCTGAATCTATTTGTCATCTCTCTGTCTGAATCTATTTGTCATCTCTTTGTCTGTGTCTGAATCTATTTGTCATCTCTCTGTCTGTGTCTGAATCTATTTGTCATCTCTCTGTCTGTGTCTGATTCTATTTGTCATCTCTCTGTCTGTGTCTGAGTCTATTTGTCATCTCTCTGTCTGTGTCTGAATCTATTTGTAATCTCTGTCTGTGTCTGATTCTATTTGTAATCTCTCTGTCTGTGTCTGATTCTATTTGTCATCTCTCTGTCTGTGTTCAGTCTATTTGTCATCTCTCTGTCTGTGTCTGAATCTATTTGTCATCTCTCTGTCTGTGTCTCAGTCTATTTGTCATCTCTCTGTCTGTGTCTGAATCTATTTGTAATCTCTCTGTCTGTGTCTGATTCTATTTGTCATCTCTCTGTCTGTGGTTCAGTCTATTTGTCATCTCTCTGTCTGTGTCTGAATCTATTTGTCATCTCTCTGTCTGTGTCTCAGTCTATTTGTCATCTCTCTGTCTGTGTCTGATTCTATTTGTCATCTCTCTGTCTGTGTCTGAATCTATTTGTCATCTCTCTTTCTGTGTTTCAATCTATTTGTCATCTCTCTGTCTGTGTCTCAATCTATTTGTCATCTCTCTGTCTGTGTCTGAATCTATTTGTAATCTCTCTGTCTGTGTCTGAATCTATTTGTCATCTCTCTGTCTGAATCTATTTGTCATCTCTCTGTCTGTGTCTGAATCTATTTGTCATCTCTCTTTCTGTGTCTGAATCTATTTGTCATCTTTGTCTGTGTCTGAGTCTATTTGTCATCTCTCTGTCTGTGTCTGATTCTATTTGTCATCTCTCTGTCTGAATCTATTTGTCATCTCTCTGTCTGAATCTATTTGTCATCTCTCTGTCTGAATCTATTTGTCATCTCTCTGTCTGTGTCTGAATCTATTTGTCATCTCTCTGTCTGTGTCTGAATCTATTTGTCATCTCTCTGTCTGTGTCTGAATCTATTCATCATCTTGTCTGTGTCTGAGTCTATTTGTCATCTCTCTGTCTGTGTCTGAATCTATTTGTCATCTCTCTGTCTGTGTCTGAATCTATTTGTCATCTCTCTGTCTGTGTCTGAATCTATTTGTCATCTTTGTCTGTGTCTGAATCTATTTGTCATCTCTCTGTCTGTGTCTGATCTATTTGTCATCTCTCTGTCTGTGTCTGAATCTATTTGTCATCTTTGTCTGTGTCTGAATCTATTTGTCATCTCTCTGTCTGAATCTATTTGTCATCTCTTGTCTGTGTCTGAATCTATTTGTCATCTCTCTGTCTGTGTCTGAATCTATTTGTCATCTCTCTGTCTGTGTCTGATTCTATTTGTGATCTCTCTCTGTCTGTGTCTGATTCTATTTGTCATCTCTCTGTCTGTGTCTGATTCTATTTGTGATCTCTCTGTCTCTGTCTGTGTCTGATTCTATTTGTCATCTCTCTGTCTGTGTCTGAATCTATTTGTCATCTCTCTGTCTGTGTCTGAGTCTATTTGTCATCTCTCTGTCTGTGTCTGAATCTATTCATCATCTCTCTGTCTGAATCTATTTGTCATCTCTCTGTCTGTGTCTGAATCTATTCGTCATCTCTCTGTCTGTGTCTGAATCTATTTGTCATCTCTCTCTCTGTGTCTCATCTATTTGTCATCTCTCTGTTGTGTCTCAATCTATTTGTCATCTCTCTGTCTGTGTCTGAATCTATTTGTCATCTCTCTGTCTGTGTCTGAATCTATTCATCATCTTTGTCTGTGTCTGAATGTATTTGTCATCTCTCTGTCTGTGTCTGATTCTATTTGTCATCTCTCTGTCTATGTCTGATTCTATTTGTCATCTCTCTGTCTGTGTCTGAATCTATTTGTCATCTCTCTGTCTGAATCTATTTGTCATCTCTCTGTCTGAATTTATTCGTCATCTCT
>CM017911.1:20935751-20995928 GCA_008369825.1 Triplophysa tibetana | reverse complement strand
ATCTCTCTGTCTGTGTCTGATCTATTTGTCATCTCTCTGTCTGTGTCTCAATCTATTTGTCATCTCTCTGTCTGTGTCTGAATCTATTTGTCATCTCTCTGTCTGTGTCTGATTCTATTTGTCATCTCTCTGTCTGATCTAATTTGTCATCTCCTGTCCTGAATCTATTTGTCATCTCTCTGTCTGAATCTATTTGTCATCTCTCTGTCTGTGTCTGAATCTATTTGTCATCTCTCTGTCTGTGTCTCAATCTATTTGTCATCTCTCTGTCTGTGTCTGATTCTATTTGTCATCTCTCTGTCTGTGTCTCAATCTATTTGTCATCTCTCTTCTGTGTCTCAATCTATTTGTCATCTCTCTGTCTGTGTCTAATCTATTTGTCATCTCTCTGTCTGTGTCTGATCTATTTGTCATCTCTCTGTCTGTGTCTGAATCTATTTGTCATCTCTCTGTCTGTGTCTGAATCTATTTGTCATCTCTCTGTCTGTGCTTCAATCTATTTGTCTCTCTCTGTCTGTGTCTGAATCTATTTGTCATCTCTGTCTGTGTCTGAATCTATTTGTCATCTCTCTGTCTGTGTCTCAATCTATTTGTCATCTCTCTGTTCTGTGTCGAATCTATTTGTCATCTCTCTGTCTGTGTCTGATCTATTTGTCATCTCTCTGTCTGTGTCTCAATCTATTTGTCATCTCTCTGTCTGTGTCTGAATCTATTTGTCATCTCTCTGTCTGTGTCTGAATCTATTTGTCATCTCTCTGTGTGTCTCAATCTATTTGTCATCTCTCTGTCTGTGTCTGAATCTATTTGTCATCTCTCTGTCTGTGTCTGATTCTATTTGTCATCTCTCTGTCTGTGTCTCAATCTATTTGTCATCTCTCTGTCTGTGTCTGAATCTATTTGTCATCTCTCTGTCTGTGTCTGAATCTATTTGTCATCTCTCTGTCTGATCTATTTGTCATCTCTCTGTCTGTGTCTGAATCTATTTGTCATCTCTCTGTCTGTGTCTGAATCTATTTGTCATCTCTCTGTCTGTGTCTGAATCTATTTGTCATCTCTCTGTCTGTGTCTGAATCTATTTGTCATCTCTCTGTCTGAATCTATTTGTCATCTCTCTGTCTGTGTCTGAATCTATTTGTCATCTCTCTGTCTGTGTCTGAATCTATTTGTCATCTCTCTGTCTGTGTCTGAATCTATTTGTCATCTCTCTGTCTGTGTCTGAATCTATTTGTCATCTCTCTGTCTGTGTCTCAATCTATTTGTCATCTCTCTGTCTGAATCTATTTGTCATCTCTCTGTCTGTGTCTGATTCTATTTGTCATCTCTCTGTCTGTGTCTGAATCTATTTGTCATCTCTCTTCTGTGTCTGAATCTATTTGTCATCTCTCTGTCTGAATCTATTTGTCATCTCTCTGTCTGTGTCTGAATCTATTTGTCATCTCTCTGTCTGTGTCTGAATCTATTTGTCATCTCTCTGTCTGTGTCTGAATCTATTTGTCATCTCTCTGTCTGTGTCTGAATCTATTTGTCATCTCTGTCTGTGTCTGAATCTATTTGTCATCTTTGTCTGTGTCTGAATCTATTTGTCATCTCTCTCTGTCTGAATCTATTTGTCATCTCTCTGTCTGTGTCTGATCTATTTGTCATCTCTCTGTCTGTGTCTGATCTATTTGTCATCTCTCTGTCTGTGTCTCAATCTATTTGTCATCTCTCTGTCTGTGTCTCAATCTATTTGTCATCTCTCTGTCTGTGTCTGAATCTATTTGTCATCTCTCTGTCTGAATCTATTTGTCATCTCTCTGTCTGTGTCTGAATCTATTTGTCATCTCTCTGTCTGTGTCTCAATCTATTTGTCATCTCTCTGTCTGTGTCTGAATCTATTTGTCATCTCTCTGTCTGTGTCTGAATCTATTTGTCATCTCTCTGTCTGAATCTATTTGTCATCTCTCTGTCTGTGTCTGAATCTATTTGTCATCTCTCTGTCTGTGTCTGAATCTATTTGTCATCTCTCTGTCTGTGTCTCAATCTATTTGTCATCTCTCTTCTGTGTCTGAATCTATTTGTCATCTCTCTGTCTGTGTCTGATTCTATTTGTCATCTCTCTGTCTGTGTCTGAATCTATTTGTCATCTCTCTGTCTGAATCTATTTGTCATCTCTCTGTCTGAATCTATTTGTCATCTCTCTGTCTGTGTCTGAATCTATTTGTCATCTCTCTGTCTGTGTCTGAATCTATTTGTCATCTCTCTGTCTGAATCTATTTGTCATCTCTCTGTCTGAATCTATTTGTCATCTCTCTGTCTGTGTCTGAATCTATTTGTCATCTCTCTGTCTGAATCTATTTGTCATCTCTCTGTCTGTGTCTGAATCTATTTGTCATCTCTCTGTCTGTGTCTGAATCTATTTGTCATCTCTCTGTCTGTGTCTCAATCTATTTGTCATCTCTCTGTCTGTGTCTGAATCTATTTGTCATCTCTCTGTCTGTGTCTGAATCTATTTGTCATCTCTCTGTCTGTGTCTCAATCTATTTGTCATCTCTCTGTCTGTGTCTCAATCTATTTGTCATCTCTCTGTCTGTGTCTGAATCTATTTGTCATCTCTCTGTCTGTGTCTGAATCTATTTGTCATCTCTCTGTCTGAATCTATTTGTCATCTCTCTGTCTGAATCTATTTGTCATCTCTCTGTCTGTGTCTGAATCTATTTGTCATCTCTCTGTCTGTGTCTGAATCTATTTGTCATCTCTCTGTCTGAATCTATTTGTCATCTCTCTGTCTGAATCTATTTGTCATCTCTCTGTCTGTGTCTGAATCTATTTGTCATCTCTCTGTCTGAATCTATTTGTCATCTCTCTGTCTGTGTCTGAATCTATTTGTCATCTCTCTGTCTGTGTCTGAATCTATTTGTCATCTCTCTGTCTGTGTCTCAATCTATTTGTCATCTCTCTGTCTGTGTCTGAATCTATTTGTCATCTCTCTGTCTGTGTCTGAATCTATTTGTCATCTCTCTGTCTGTGTCTGAATCTATTTGTCATCTCTTGTCTGTGTCTGAATCTATTTGTCATCTCTCTGTCTGTGTCTCAATCTATTTGTCATCTCTCTGTCTGTGTCTGAATCTATTTGTCATCTCTCTGTCTGTGTCTGAATCTATTTGTCATCTCTCTGTCTGTGTCTGAATCTATTTGTCATCTCTTGTCTGTGTCTGAATCTATTTGTCATCTCTCTGTCTGTGTCTCAATCTATTTGTCATCTCTCTGTCTGTGTCTCAATCTATTTGTCATCTCTCGTCTGTGTCTGAATCTATTTGTCATCTCTCTGTCTGTGTCTGAATCTATTTGTCATCTCTCTGTCTGTGTCTCAATCTATTTGTCATCTCTCGTCTGTGTCTGAATCTATTTGTCATCTCTCTGTCTGTGTCTGAATCTATTTGTCATCTCTCTGTCTGTGTCTGAATCTATTTGTCATCTCTCTGTCTGTGTCTCAATCTATTTGTCATCTCTCTGTCTGTGTCTGAATCTATTTGTCATCTCTGTCTGTGTCTGAATCTATTTGTCATCTCTCTGTCTGTGTCTGAATCTATTTGTCATCTCTCTGTCTGTGTCTGAATCTATTTGTCATCTCTCTGTCTGTGTCTTCAATCTATTTGTCATCTCTCTGTCTGTGTCTGAATCTATTTGTCATCTCTCTGTCTGTGTCTGAATCTATTTGTCATCTATGTCTGTGTCTGAATCTATTTGTCATCTCTCTGTCTGTGTCTCAATCTATTTGTCATCTCTCTGTCTGTGTCTGAATCTATTTGTCATCTCTCTGTCTGTGTCTGAATCTATTTGTCATCTCTCTGTCTGTGTCTGAATCTATTTGTCATCTCTCTGTCTGTGTCTCAATCTATTTGTCATCTCTCGTTCTGTGTCTGAATCTATTTGTCATCTTTGTCTGTGTCTGAATCTATTTGTCATCTCTCTGTCTGTGTCTCAATCTATTTGTCATCTCTCTGTCTGTGTCTGATTCTATTTGTCATCTCTCTGTCTGTGTCTCAATCTATTTGTCATCTCTCTCTCTGTGTCTCAATCTATTTGTCATCTCTCGTCTGTGTCTGAATCTATTTGTCATCTCTGTCTGTGTCTGAATCTATTTGTCATCTCTCTGTCTGTGTCTGAATCTATTTGTCATCTCTCTGTCTGTGTCTCAATCTATTTGTCATCTCTCTGTCTGTGTCTGAATCTATTTGTCATCTCTCTGTCTGTGTCTGATCTATTTGTCATCTCTCTTCTGTGTCTGAATCTATTTGTCATCTCTCTGTCTGTGTCTGAATCTATTTGTCATCTCTGTCTGTGTCTGAATCTATTTGTCATCTCTCTGTCTGTGTCTGATTCTATTTGTCATCTCTCTGTCTGTGTCTCAATCTATTTGTCATCTCTCTTCTGTGTCTCAATCTATTTGTCATCTCTCTGTCTGTGTCTGATTCTATTTGTCATCTCTCTGTCTGTGTCTCAATCTATTTGTCATCTCTCTGTCTGTGTCTCAATCTATTTGTCATCTCTCTGTCTGAATCTATTTGTCATCTCTCTGTCTGTGTCTGAATCTATTTGTCATCTCTCTGTCTGTGTCTGAATCTATTTGTCATCTCTCTGTCTGTGTCTGAATCTATTTGTCATCTCTCTGTCTGTGTCTGAATCTATTTGTCATCTCTCTGTCTGTGTCTCAATCTATTTGTCATCTCTCTGTCTGAATCTATTTGTCATCTCTCTGTCTGTGTCTGAATCTATTTGTCATCTCTCTGTCTGTGTCTGAATCTATTTGTCATCTCTCTGTCTGTGTCTGATTCTATTTGTCATCTCTCTGTCTGTGTCTCAATCTATTTGTCATCTCTCTGTCTGTGTCTGAATCTATTCATCATCTCTGTCTGTGTCTGAGTCTATTTGTCATCTCTCTGTCTGTGTCTGAATGTATTTGTCATCTCTCTGTCTGTGTCTGAATCTATTTGTCATCTCTCTGTCTGTGTCTGAATCTATTTGTCATCTCTGTCTGTGTCTGAATCTATTTGTCATCTCTCTGTCTGTGTCCAATCTATTTGTCATCTCTCTGTCTGTGTCTGATTCTATTTGTCATCTCTCTGTCTGTGTCTCAATCTATTTGTCATCTCTCTGTCTGTGTCTCAATCTATTTGTCATCTCTCTGTCTGTGTCTGAATCTATTTGTCATCTCTGTCTGTGTCTGAATCTATTTGTCATCTCTCTGTCTGTGTCTGAATCTATTTGTCATCTCTGTCTGTGTCTGAATCTATTTGTCATCTCTCTGTCTGTGTCTGAATCTATTTGTCATCTCTCTGTCTGTGTCTCAGTCTATTTGTCATCTCTCTGTCTGTGTCTGAATCTATTTGTCATCTCTCTGTCTGTGTATCAATCTATTTGTCATCTCTCTGTCTGTGTCTCAATCTATTTGTCATCTCTCTGTCTGTGTCTGAATCTATTTGTAATCTCTCTGTCTCTGTCTGAATCTATTTGTCATCTCTCTGTCTGAATCTATTTGTCATCTCTCTGTCTGTGTCTGAATCTATTTGTCATCTCTCTGTCTGTGTCTGAATCTATTTGTCATCTCTCTGTCTGTGTCTGAATCTATTTGTCATCTCTCTGTCTGTGTCTGAATCTATTTGTCATCTCTCTGTCTGTGTCTGAATCTATTTGTCATCTCTCTGTCTGAATCTATTTGTCATCTCTCTGTCTGTGTCTGAATCTATTTGTCATCTCTCTGTCTGTGTCTGAATCTATTTGTCATCTCTCTGTCTGTGTCTGAATCTATTTGTCATCTCTCTGTCTGTGTCTCAATCTATTTGTCATCTCTCTGTCTGTGTCTCAATCTATTTGTCATCTCTCTGTCTGTGTCTCAATCTATTTGTCATCTCTCTGTCTGTGTCTGAATCTATTTGTCATCTCTCTGTCTGTGTCTGAATCTATTTGTCATCTCTCTGTCTGTGTCTGAATCTATTTGTCATCTCTGTCTGTGTCTGAATCTATTTGTCATCTCTCTGTCTGTGTCTGAATCTATTTGTCATCTCTCTGTCTGTGTCTGAATCTATTTGTCATCTCTCTGTCTGTGTCTGAATCTATTTGTCATCTCTGTCTGTGTCTGAATCTATTTGTCATCTCTCTGTCTGTGTCTCAATCTATTTGTCATCTCTCTGTCTGTGTCTGAATCTATTTGTCATCTCTCTGTCTGTGTCTGAATCTATTTGTCATCTCTCTGTCTGTGTCTGAATCTATTTGTAATCTCTCTGTCTCTGTGTGAATCTATTTGTCATCTCTCTGTCTGAATCTATTTGTCATCTCTCTGTCTGTGTCTGAATCTATTTGTCATCTCTCTGTCTGTGTCTGAATCTATTTGTCATCTCTCTGTCTGTGTCTGAATCTATTTGTCATCTCTCTGTCTGTGTCTGAATCTATTTGTCATCTCTCTGTCTGTGTCTGAATCTATTTGTCATCTCTCTGTCTGTGTCTGAATCTATTGTCATCTCTCTGTCTGTGTCTGAATCTATTTGTCATCTCTCTGTCTGTGTCTGAATCTATTTGTCATCTCTCTGTCTGTGTCTGAATCTATTTGTCATCTCTCTGTCTGTGTCTGAATCTATTTGTAATCTCTCTGTCTGTGTCTGAATCTATTTGTCATCTCTCTGTCTGTGTCTGAATCTATTTGTCATCTCTGTCTGTGTCTGAATCTATTTGTCATCTCTCTGTCTGTGTCTCAATCTATTTGTCATCTCTCTGTCTGTGTCTGAATCTATTTGTCATCTCTCTGTCTGTGTCTGAATCTATTTGTCATCTCTCTGTCTGTGTCTGAATCTATTTGTCATCTCTCTGTCTGTGTCTCAATCTATTTGTCATCTCTCTGTCTGTGTCTGAATCTATTTGTCATCTCTGTCTGTGTCTGAATCTATTTGTCATCTCTCTGTCTGTGTCTGAATCTATTTGTCATCTCTCTGTCTGTGTCTGAATCTATTTGTCATCTCTCTGTCTGTGTCTCAATCTATTTGTCATCTCTCTTCTGTGTCTCAATCTATTTGTCATCTCTCGTCTGTGTCTGAATCTATTTGTCATCTCTTGTCTGTGTCTGAATCTATTTGTCATCTCTCTGTCTGTGTCTCAATCTATTTGTCATCTCTCTGTCTGTGTCTGAATCTATTTGTCATCTCTCTGTCTGTGTCTGAATCTATTTGTCATCTCTCTGTCTGTGTCTGAATCTATTTGTCATCTTTGTCTCTGTCTGAATCTATTTGTCATCTCTCTGTCTGTGTCTGATCTATTTGTCATCTCTCTGTCTGTGTCTCAATCTATTTGTCATCTCTCTGTCTGTGTCTCAATCTATTTGTCATCTCTCTGTCTGTGTCTGAATCTATTTGTCATCTCTCTGTCTGTGTCTCAATCTATTTGTCATCTCTCTTCTGTGTCTCAATCTATTTGTCATCTCTCTGTCTGAATCTATTTGTCATCTCTCTGTCTGTGTCTGAATCTATTTGTCATCTCTCTGTCTGTGTCTGAATCTATTTGTCATCTCTCTGTCTGTGTCTGAATCTATTTGTCATCTCTCTGTCTGTGTCTGAATCTATTTGTCATCTCTCTGTCTGTGTCTGAATCTATTTGTCATCTCTCTGTCTGTGTCTGAATCTATTTGTCATCTCTCTGTCTGTGTCTCAATCTATTTGTCATCTCTCTGTCTGTGTCTGAATCTATTTGTCATCTCTCTGTCTGTGTCTGAATCTATTTGTCATCTCTCTGTCTGTGTCTGAATCTATTTGTCATCTCTCTGTCTGTGTCTGAATCTATTTGTCATCTCTCTGTCTGTGTCTCAATCTATTTGTCATCTCTCTGTCTGTGTCTGAATCTATTTGTCATCTCTCTGTCTGTGTCTCAATCTATTTGTCATCTCTCTGTCTGTGTCTGAATCTATTTGTCATCTCTCTGTCTGTGTCTGAATCTATTTGTCATCTCTCTGTCTGTGTCTGAATCTATTTGTCATCTCTCTGTCTGTGTCTCAATCTATTTGTCATCTCTCTGTCTGTGTCTGAATCTATTTGTCATCTCTCTGTCTGTGTCTGAATCTATTTGTCATCTCTCTGTCTGTGTCTGAATCTATTTGTCATCTCTCTGTCTGTGTCTGAATCTATTTGTCATCTCTCTGTCTGTGTCTGAATCTATTTGTCATCTCTCTGTCTGTGTCTGAATCTATTTGTCATCTCTCTGTCTGTGTCTGAATCTATTTGTCATCTCTCTGTCTGTGTCTCAATCTATTTGTCATCTCTCTGTCTGTGTCTGATTCTATTTGTCATCTCTCTGTCTGTGTCTCAATCTATTTGTCATCTCTCTTCTGTGTCTCAATCTATTTGTCATCTCTCTGTCTGAATCTATTTGTCATCTCTCTGTCTGTGTCTGAATCTATTTGTCATCTCTCTGTCTGTGTCTGAATCTATTTGTCATCTCTCTGTCTGTGTCTGAATCTATTTGTCATCTCTCTGTCTGTGTCTGAATCTATTTGTCATCTCTCTGTCTGTGTCTGAATCTATTTGTCATCTCTGTCTGTGTCTGAATCTATTTGTCATCTCTCTGTCTGTGTCTGAATCTATTTGTCATCTCTCTGTCTGTGTCTGAATCTATTTGTCATCTCTCTGTCTGTGTCTCATCTATTTGTCATCTCTCTGTCTGTGTCTGAATCTATTTGTCATCTCTCTGTCTGTGTCTGAATCTATTTGTCATCTCTCTGTCTGTGTCTGAATCTATTTGTCATCTCTCTGTCTGTGTCTGAATCTATTTGTCATCTCTCTGTCTGTGTCTGAATCTATTTGTCATCTCTCTGTCTGTGTCTGATTCTATTTGTCATCTCTCTGTCTGTGTCTCAATCTATTTGTCATCTCTCTGTCTCTGTCTGAATCTATTTGTCATCTCTCTGTCTTGTGTCTCAATCTATTTGTCATCTCTCTGTCTGTGTCTGATTCTATTTGTCATCTCTCTGTCTGTGTCTGAATCTATTTGTCATCTCTCTGTCTGTGTCTCAATCTATTTGTCATCTCTCTGTCTGTGTCTCAATCTATTTGTCATCTCTCTGTCTGTGTCTGAATCTATTTGTCATCTCTCTGTCTGTGTCTGAATCTATTTGTCATCTCTCTGTCTGAATCTATTTGTCATCTCTCTGTCTGTGTCTGAATCTATTTGTCATCTCTCTGTCTGTGTCTGAATCTATTTGTCATCTTTGTCTGTGTCTGAATCTATTTGTCATCTCTCTGTCTGTGTCTGAATCTATTTGTCATCTCTCTGTCTGAATCTATTTGTCATCTCTCTGTCTGAATCTATTTGTCATCTCTCTGTCTGTGTCTGAATCTATTTGTCATCTCTCTGTCTGTGTCTGAATCTATTTGTCATCTCTCTGTCTGTGTCTGAATCTATTTGTCATCTTTGTCTGTGTCTGAATCTATTTGTCATCTCTCTGTCTGTGTCTCAATCTATTTGTCATCTCTCTGTCTGTGTCTGATTCTATTTGTCATCTCTCTGTCTGTGTCTCAATCTATTTGTCATCTCTCTGTCTGTGTCTGAATCTATTTGTCATCTCTGTCTGTGTCTGATTCTATTTGTCATCTCTCTGTCTGTGTCTGATTCTATTTGTCATCTTTGTCTGTGTCTGAATCTATTTGTCATCTCTCTGTCTGAATCTATTTGTCATCTCTCTGTCTGTGTCTGATTCTATTTGTCATCTCTCTGTCTGTGTCTCAATCTATTTGTCATCTCTCTGTCTGTGTCTGATTCTATTTGTCATCTCTCTGTCTGTGTCTCAATCTATTTGTTATCTCTCTTCTGTGTCTCAATCTATTCGTCATCTCTCTGTCTGAATCTATTCGTCATCTCTCTGTCTGTGTCTGAATCTATTTGTCATCTCTCTGTCTGTGTCTCAATCTATTTGTCATCTCTCTGTCTGAATCTATTTGTCATCTCTCTGTCTGTGTCTGAATCTATTTGTCATCTCTCTGTCTGTGTCTCAATCTATTTGTCATCTCTCTTCTGTGTCTCAATCTATTTGTCATCTCTCTTCTGTGTCTCAATCTATTTGTCATCTCTCTGTCTGTGTCTGAATCTATTTGTCATCTCTCTGTCTGTGTCTCAATCTATTTGTCATCTCTCTGTCTGAATCTATTTGTCATCTCTCTCTCTCTGTCTGAATCTATTGTCATCTCTCTGTCTGTGTCTGAATCTATTTGTCATCTCTCTGTCTGTGTCTGAATCTATTTGTCATCTCTCTGTCTGAATCTATTTGTCATCTCTCTGTCTGAATCTATTTGTCATCTCTCTGTCTGTGTCTGAATCTATTTGTCATCTCTCTGTCTGAATCTATTTGTCATCTCTCTGTCTGTGTCTGAATCTATTTGTCATCTCTCTGTCTGTGTCTGAATCTATTTGTCATCTTCTGTCTGTGTCTGAATCTATTTGTCATCTCTCTGTCTGTGTCTGAATCTATTTGTCATCTCTCTGTCTGTGTCTGAATCTATTTGTCATCTCTCTGTCTGTGTCTGAATCTATTTGTCATCTCTCTGTCTGTGTCTGATCTATTTGTCATCTCTCGTCTGTGTCTGAATCTATTTGTCATCTTTGTCTGTGTCTGAATCTATTTGTCATCTCTCTGTCTGTGTCTGATTCTATTTGTCATCTCTCTGTCTGTGTCTGAATCTATTTGTCATCTCTCTTCTGTGTCTCAATCTATTTGTCATCTCTCTGTCTGTGTCTGATTCTATTCGTCATCTCTCTGTCTGTGTCTGAATCTATTTGTCATCTCTCTTCTGTGTCTGAATCTATTTGTCATCTCTCTGTCTGTGTCTGAATCTATTCGTCATCTCTCTGTCTGTGTCTGAGTCTATTTGTCATCTCTCTGTCTGTGTCTGAATCTATTTGTCATCTCTCTGTCTGTGTCTGAATCTATTTGTCATCTCTCTGTCTGTGTCTGAATCTATTTGTCATCTCTCTGTCTGTGTCTGAGTCTATTTGTCATCTCTCTGTCTGTGTCTGAATCTATTTGTCATCTCTCTGTCTGTGTCTGAATCTATTTGTCATCTCTCTTCTGTGTCTCAATCTATTTGTCATCTCTCTGTCTGTGTCTGAATCTATTTGTCATCTCTCTGTCTGTGTCTGATTCTATTTGTCATCTCTCTGTCTGTGTCTGAATCTATTTGTCATCTCTCTGTCTGTGTCTGAATCTATTTGTCATCTCTCTGTCTGTGTCTGAATCTATTTGTCATCTCTCTGTCTGTGTCTGAATCTATTTGTCATCTCTCTGTCTGTGTCTGAATCTATTTGTCATCTCTCTGTCTGTGTCTGAATCTATTTGTCATCTCTCTGTCTGTGTCTCAATCTATTTGTCATCTCTGTCTGTGTCTGAATCTATTTGTCATCTCTCGTCTGTGTCTGAATCTATTTGTCATCTCTGTCTGTGTCTGAATCTATTTGTCATCTCTCTGTCTGTGTCTCAATCTATTTGTCATCTCTCTGTCTGTGTCTGATTCTATTTGTCATCTTCTGTCTGTGTCTGAATCTATTTGTCATCTCTCTGTCTGAATCTATTTGTCATCTCTCTGTCTGTGTCTGATTCTATTTGTCATCTCTCTGTCTGTGTCTCAATCTATTTGTCATCTCTCTTCTGTGTCTCAATCTATTTGTCATCTCTCTGTCTGAATCTATTTGTCATCTCTCTGTCTGTGTCTGAATCTATTTGTCATCTCTGTCTGTGTCTGAATCTATTTGTCATCTCTCTGTCTGTGTCTCAATCTATTTGTCATCTCTCTGTCTGTGTCTGAGTCTATTTGTCATCTCTCTGTCTGTGTCTCAATCTATTTGTCATCTCTCTGTCTGTGTCTGAATCTATTTGTCATCTCTCTGTCTGTGTCTCAATCTATTTGTCATCTCTCTTCTGTGTCTCAATCTATTTGTCATCTCTCTGTCTGTGTCTGAATCTATTTGTCATCTCTTGTCTGTGTCTGAATCTATTTGTCATCTCTCTGTCTGTGTCTGAATCTATTTGTCATCTCTCTGTCTGTGTCTGAATCTATTTGTCATCTCTCTGTCTGTGTCTGATTCTATTTGTCATCTCTCTGTCTGTGTCTGAATCTATTTGTCATCTTTGTCTGTGTCTGAATCTATTTGTCATCTCTCTGTCTGTGTCTGAATCTATTTGTCATCTTTGTCTGTGTCTGAATCTATTTGTCATCTCTCTGTCTGAATCTATTTGTCATCTCTCTGTCTGTGTCTGAATCTATTTGTCATCTCTCTGTCTGTGTCTGAATCTATTTGTCATCTCTCTGTCTGTGTCTGATTCTATTTGTCATCTCTCTGTCTGTGTCTCAATCTATTTGTCATCTCTCTGTCTGTGTCTCAATCTATTTGTCATCTCTCTGTCTGTGTCTGAATCTATTTGTCATCTTGTCTGTGTCTGAATCTATTTGTCATCTCTCTGTCTGAATCTATTTGTCATCTCTCTGTCTGTGTCTGAATCTATTTGTCATCTCTCTGTCTGTGTCTGATTCTATTTGTCATCTCTCTGTCTGTGTCTCAATCTATTTGTCATCTCTCTGTCTGTGTCTGATTCTATTTGTCATCTCTCTGTCTGTGTCTCAATCTATTTGTTATCTCTCTTCTGTGTCTCAATCTATTTGTCATCTCTCGTTCTGTGTCTGAATCTATTTGTCATCTTTGTCTGTGTCTGAATCTATTTGTCATCTCTCTGTCTGTGTCTCAATCTATTTGTCATCTCTCTGTCTGTGTCTCAATCTATTTGTCATCTCTCTGTCTGTGTCCGATTCTATTTGTCATCTCTCGTTCTGTGTCTGAATCTATTTGTCATCTTTGTCTGTGTCTGAATCTATTTGTCATCTCTCTGTCTGTGTCTGATTCTATTTGTCATCTTTGTCTGTGTCTGAATCTAATTGTCATCTCTCTGTCTGAATCTATTTGTCATCTCTCTGTCTGAATCTATTTGTCATCTCTCTGTCTGTGTCTCAATCTATTTGTCATCTCTCTGTCTGTGTCTGATCTATTTGTCATCTCTCTGTCTGTGTCTCAATCTATTTGTCATCTCTCTCTCTGTGTCTCAATCTATTTGTCATCTCTCTGTCTGAATCTATTTGTCATCTCTCTGTCTGTGTCTGAATCTATTTGTCATCTCTCTGTCTGTGTCTGAATCTATTTGTCATCTCTCTGTCTGTGTCTGAATCTATTTGTCATCTCTCTGTCTGTGTCTGAATCTATTTGTCATCTCTCTGTCTGTGTCTGAATCTATTTGTCATCTCTCTGTCTGTGTCTCAATCTATTTGTCATCTCTCTGTCTGTGTCTCAATCTATTTGTCATCTTTGTCTGTGTCTGAATCTATTTGTCATCTCTCTGTCTGTGTCTGAATCTATTTGTCATCTCTCTGTCTGTGTCTCAATCTATTTGTCATCTCTCTGTCTGTGTCTGAATCTATTTGTCATCTCTCTGTCTGTGTCTCAATCTATTTGTTATCTCTCTTCTGTGTCTCAATCTATTTGTCATCTTTGTCTGTGTCTGAATCTATTTGTCATCTCTCTGTCTGTGTCTCAATCTATTTGTCATCTCTCTGTCTGTGTCTGAATCTATTTGTCATCTCTCTGTCTGTGTCTCAATCTATTTGTCATCTCTCTGTCTGTGTCTCAATCTATTTGTCATCTCTCTGTCTGTGTCTCAATCTATTTGTCATCTTTGTCTGTGTCTGAATCTATTTGTCATCTTTGTCTGTGTCTGAATCTATTTGTCATCTCTCTGTCTCTGTCTGAATCTATTTGTCATCTCTCTGTCTGTGTCTGAATCTATTTGTCATCTCTTGTCTGTGTCTCAATCTATTTGTCATCTCTCTGTCTGTGTCTGAATCTATTTGTCATCTCTCTGTCTGTGTCTGAATCTATTTGTCATCTTTGTCTGTGTCTGAATCTATTTGTCATCTCTGTCTGTGTCTGAATCTATTTGTCATCTCTCTGTCTGTGTCTGAATCTATTTGTCATCTCTCTGTCTGTGTCTGAATCTATTTGTCATCTCTCTGTCTGTGTCTCAATCTATTTGTCATCTCTCTTCTGTGTCTCAATCTATTTGTCATCTCTCGTCTGTGTCTGAATCTATTTGTCATCTTCTGTCTGTGTCTGAATCTATTTGTCATCTCTCTGTCTGTGTCTCAATCTATTTGTCATCTCTCTGTCTGTGTCTCAATCTATTTGTCATCTCTCTGTCTGTGTCTGATTCTATTTGTCATCTCTCTTCTGTGTCTCAATCTATTTGTCATCTCTCGTCTGTGTCTGAATCTATTTGTCATCTTTGTCTGTGTCTGAATCTATTTGTCATCTCTCTGTCTGTGTCCGATTCTATTTGTCATCTCTCTGTCTGTGTCTCAATCTATTTGTCATCTCTCTGTCTCTGTCTGAATCTATTTGTCATCTTTGTCTGTGTCTGAATCTATTTGTCATCTCTCTGTCTGTGTCTGATTCTATTTGTCATCTCTCTTCTGTGTCTCAATCTATTTGTCATCTCTCTGTCTGTGTCTCAATCTATTTGTCATCTCTCTGTCTCAATCTATTTGTCATCTCTCTGTCTCTGTCTGAATCTATTTGTCATCTCTCTGTCTTGTGTCTCAATCTATTTGTCATCTCTCTGTCTGTGTCTGATTCTATTTGTCATCTCTCTGTCTGTGTCTCAATCTATTTGTTATCTCTCTTCTGTGTCTCAATCTATTTGTCATCTTTGTCTGTGTCTGAATCTATTTGTCATCTCTCTGTCTGTGTCTCAATCTATTTGTCATCTCTCTGTCTGTGTCTCAATCTATTTGTCATCTCTCTGTCTGTGTCTGAATCTATTTCATCTCTCTTCTGTGTCTCAATCTATTTTTCATCTCTCGTTCTGTGTCTGAATCTATTTGTCATCTCTCTGTCTGTGTCCGATTCTATTTGTCATCTTTGTCTGTGTCTGAATCTAATTGTCATCTCTCTGTCTGAATCTATTTGTCATCTCTCTGTCTGTGTCTGAATCTATTTGTCATCTCTCTGTCTGTGTCTGATCTATTTGTCATCTCTCTGTCTGTGTCTCAATCTATTTGTCATCTCTCTTCTGTGTCTGAATCTATTTGTCATCTCTCTGTCTGTGTCTGATTCTATTTGTCATCTCTCTGTCTGTGTCTGAATCTATTTGTCATCTCTCTGTCTGTGTCTCAATCTATTTGTCATCTCTCTTCTGTGTCTCAATCTATTTGTCATCTCTCTGTCTGTGTCTCAATCTATTTGTCATCTCTCTGTCTGTGTCTGATTCTATTTGTCATCTCTCTGTCTGTGTCTCAATCTATTTGTCATCTCTCTTCTGTGTCTCAATCTATTCGTCATCTCTCTGTCTGAATCTATTCGTCATCTCTCTGTCTGTGTCTGAATCTATTTGTCATCTCTCTGTCTGAATCTATTCGTCATCTCTCTGTCTGTGTCTCAATCTATTTGTCATCTCTCTGTCTGAATCTATTTGTCATCTCTCTGTCTGTGTCTGAATCTATTTGTCATCTCTCTGTCTGTGTCTCAATCTATTTGTCATCTCTCTTCTGTGTCTCAATCTATTTGTCATCTCTCTTCTGTGTCTCAATCTATTTGTCATCTCTCTGTCTGTGTCTGATTCTATTTGTCATCTCTCTGTCTGTGTCTCAATCTATTCGTCATCTCTCTGTCTGAATCTATTCGTCATCTCTCTGTCTGAATATATTTGTCATCTCTCTGTCTGTGTCTGAATCTATTTGTCATCTCTCTGTCTGTGTCTGAATCTATTTGTCATCTCTCTGTCTGAATCTATTTGTCATCTCTCTGTCTGAATCTATTTGTCATCTCTCTGTCTGTGTCTGAATCTATTCGTCATCTCTCTGTCTGTGTCTGAATCTATTTGTCATCTCTCTGTCTGAATCTATTTGTCATCTCTCTGTCTGTGTCTGAGTCTATTTGTCATCTCTCTCTCTGTGTCTCAATCTATTTGTCATCTCTCTGTCTGTGTCTGAATCTATTTGTCATCTCTCTGTCTGTGTCTGAATCTATTTGTCATCTCTCTGTCTGTGTCTGAATCTATTTGTCATCTCTTGTCTGTGTCTGAATCTATTTGTCATCTCTCTGTCTGTGTCTGAATCTATTTGTCATCTCTCTGTCTGTGTCTGAATCTATTTGTCATCTCTCTGTCTGTGTCTGAATCTATTTGTCATCTCTCTTCTGTGTCTCAATCTATTTGTCATCTCTCGTCTGTGTCTGAATCTATTTGTCATCTTCTGTCTGTGTCTGAATCTATTTGTCATCTCTCTGTCTGTGTCTCAATCTATTTGTCATCTCTCTGTCTGTGTCTGAATCTATTTGTCATCTTCTGTCTGTGTCTGAATCTATTTGTCATCTCTCTTCTGTGTCTCAATCTATTTGTCATCTCTCGTTCTGTGTCTGAATCTATTTGTCATCTCTGTCTGTGTCTGAATCTATTTGTCATCTCTCTGTCTGTGTCTGAATCTATTTGTCATCTCTCTGTCTGTGTCTGAATCTATTTGTCATCTCTCTGTCTGTGTCTTCAATCTATTTGTCATCTCTCTGTCTGTGTCTGAATCTATTTGTCATCTCTGTCTGTGTCTGAATCTATTTGTCATCTCTCTGTCTGTGTCTCAATCTATTTGTCATCTCTCTGTCTGTGTCTGAATCTATTTGTCATCTCTCTGTCTCTGTCTGAATCTATTTGTCATCTTTGTCTGTGTCTGAATCTATTTGTCATCTCTCTGTCTGTGTCTGAATCTATTTGTCATCTCTCTGTCTGTGTCTGAATCTATTTGTCATCTCTCTGTCTGTGTCTGAATCTATTTGTCATCTCTCTGTCTGTGTCTCAATCTATTTGTCATCTCTCTGTCTGTGTCTCAATCTATTTTTCATCTCTCTGTCTGTGTCTCAATCTATTTGTCATCTCTCGTTCTGTGTCTGAATCTATTTGTCATCTTTGTCTGTGTCTGAATCTATTTGTCATCTCTCTGTCTGTGTCTCAATCTATTTGTCATCTCTCTGTCTGTGTCTGATTCTATTTGTCATCTCTCTGTCTGTGTCTGATTCTATTTGTCATCTCTCTGTCTGTGTCTCAATCTATTTGTCATCTTTGTCTGTGTCTGAATCTATTTGTCATCTCTCTGTCTGTGTCTCAATCTATTTGTCATCTCTCTGTCTGTGTCTCAATCTATTTGTCATCTCTCTGTCTGTGTCCGATTCTATTTGTCATCTCTCGTTCTGTGTCTGAATCTATTTGTCATCTTTGTCTCTGTCTGAATGTATTTGTCATCTCTCTGTCTGTGTCCGATTCTATTTGTCATCTCTCTGTCTGTGTCTCAATCTATTTGTCATCTCTCTTCTGTGTCTCAATCTATTTGTCATCTCTCTGTCTGTGTCCGATTCTATTTGTCATCTCTCTGTCTGTGTCTCAATCTATTTGTTATCTCTCTTCTGTGTCTCAATCTATTTGTCATCTCTCTGTCTGTGTCCGATTCTATTTGTCATCTCTCTGTCTGTGTCTCAATCTATTTGTTATCTCTCTTCTGTGTCTCAATCTATTCGTCATCTCTCTGTCTGAATCTATTCGTCATCTCTCTGTCTGTGTCTGAATCTATTTGTCATCTCTCTGTCTGTGTCTGAATCTATTTGTCATCTCTCTGTCTGTGTCTGAATCTATTTGTCATCTCTCTGTCTGTGTCTGAATCTATTTGTCATCTCTCTGTCTGTGTCTGAATCTATTTGTCATCTCTCTGTCTGTGTCTGATTCTATTTGTCATCTCTCTGTCTGTGTCTCAATCTATTTGTCATCTTTGTCTGTGTCTGAATCTATTTGTCATCTCTCGTCTGTGTCTGAATCTATTTGTCATCTTTGTCTGTGTCTGAATCTATTTGTCATCTCTCTGTCTGTGTCTCAATCTATTTGTCATCTCTCTGTCTGTGTCTGATTCTATTTGTCATCTTTGTCTGTGTCTGAATCTATTTGTCATCTCTCTGTCTGAATCTATTTGTCATCTCTCTGTCTGTGTCTCAATCTATTTGTCATCTCTCTGTCTGTGTCTGATTCTATTTGTCATCTCTCTGTCTGTGTCTCAATCTATTTGTCATCTCTCTTCTGTGTCTCAATCTATTTGTCATCTCTCTGTCTGAATCTATTTGTCATCTCTCTGTCTGTGTCTGAATCTATTTGTCATCTTCTGTCTGTGTCTGAATCTATTTGTCATCTCTCTGTCTGTGTCTGAATCTATTTGTCATCTCTCTGTCTGTGTCTGAATCTATTTGTCATCTCTCTGTCTGTGTCTGAATCTATTTGTCATCTCTCTGTCTGTGTCTCAATCTATTTGTCATCTCTCTGTCTGTGTCTGAATCTATTTGTCATCTCTCTGTCTGTGTCTCAATCTATTTGTCATCTCTCTGTCTGTGTCTGAATCTATTTGTCATCTCTCTGTCTGTGTCTCAATCTATTTGTCATCTCTCTGTCTGTGTCTCAATCTATTTGTCATCTCTCTGTCTGTGTCTGAATCTATTTGTCATCTCTCTGTCTGTGTCTCAATCTATTTGTCATCTCTCTGTCTGTGTCTGAATCTATTTGTCATCTCTCTGTCTGTGTCTCAATCTATTTGTCATCTCTCTGTCTGTGTCTGAATCTATTTGTCATCTCTCTGTCTGTGTCTCAATCTATTTGTCATCTCTCTGTCTGTGTCTGAATCTATTTGTCATCTCTCTGTCTGTGTCTGAATCTATTTGTCATCTCTCTGTCTGTGTCTGAATCTATTTGTCATCTCTCTGTCTGTGTCTGAATCTATTTGTCATCTCTCTGTCTGTGTCTCAATCTATTTGTCATCTCTCTGTCTGTGTCTGAATCTATTTGTCATCTATGTCTGTGTCTCAATCTATTTGTCATCTCTCTGTCTGTGTCTGAATCTATTTGTAATCTCTCTGTCTGTGTCTGAATCTATTTGTCATCTCTCTGTCTGAATATATTTGCCATCTCTCTGTCTGAATCTATTTGTCATCTCTCTGTCTGAATCTATTCGTCATCTCTCTGTCTGTGTCTGAATCTATTCGTCATCTCTCTGTCTGTGTCTGAATCTATTTGTCATCTCTCTGTCTGTGTCTCAATCTATTTGTCATCTCTCTGTCTGTGTCTGAATCTATTTGTCATCTCTCTGTCTGTGTCTGAATCTATTTGTCATCTCTCTGTCTGTGTCTGAATCTATTTGTCATCTCTCTGTCTGTGTCTGAATCTATTTGTCATCTCTCTGTCTGTGTCTGAATCTATTTGTCATCTCTCTGTCTGTGTCTGAATCTATTTGTCATCTCTCTGTCTGTGTCTGAATCTATTTGTCATCTCTTGTCTGTGTCTGAATCTATTTGTCATCTCTCTGTCTGTGTCTGAATCTATTTGTCATCTCTCTGTCTGTGTCTGAATCTATTTGTCATCTTTGTCTGTGTCTGAATCTATTTGTCATCTCTCTGTCTGTGTCTGAATCTATTTGTCATCTCTCTGTCTGTGTCTGAATCTATTTGTCATCTTTGTCTGTGTCTGAATCTATTTGTCATCTCTCTGTCTGTGTCTGAATCTATTTGTCATCTCTCTGTCTGTGTCTCAATCTATTTGTCATCTCTCGTTCTGTGTCTGAATCTACTTGTCATCTTTGTCTGTGTCTGAATCTATTTGTCATCTCTCTGTCTGTGTCTCAATCTATTTGTCATCTCTCTGTCTGTGTCTGAATCTATTTGTCATCTCTCTGTCTGTGTCTCAATCTATTTGTCATCTCTCTGTGTGTGTCTCAATCTATTTGTCATCTCTCTGTCTGTGTCTCAATCTATTTGTCATCTCTCTGTCTGTGTCTCAATCTATTTGTCATCTCTCTGTCTGAATCTATTTGTCATCTCTCTGTCTGTGTCTGAATCTATTTGTCATCTCTCTGTCTGTGTCCGATTCTATTTGTCATCTCTCTGTCTGTGTCTCAATCTATTTGTTATCTCTCTTCTGTGTCTCAATCTATTCGTCATCTCTCTGTCTGTGTCCGATTCTATTTGTCATCTCTCTGTCTGTGTCCGATTCTATTTGTCATCTCTCTGTCTGTGTCTCAATCTATTTGTCATCTCTCTTCTGTGTCTCAATCTATTTGTCATCTCTCTGTCTGAATCTATTTGTCATCTCTCTGTCTGTGTCTGAATCTATTTGTCATCTCTCTGTCTGTGTCTGAATCTATTTGTCATCTCTCTTCTGTGTCTCAATCTATTTGTCATCTCTCTTCTGTGTCTCAATCTATTTGTCATCTCTCTGTCTGTGTCTGAATCTATTTGTCATCTCTCTGTCTGTGTCTCAATCTATTTGTCATCTCTCTGTCTGAATCTATTTGTCATCTCTCTGTCTGTGTCTGAATCTATTTGTCATCTCTCTGTCTGTGTCTGAATCTATTTGTCATCTCTCTGTCTGAATCTATTTGTCATCTCTCTGTCTGAATCTATTTGTCATCTCTCTGTCTGTGTCTGAATCTATTTGTCATCTCTCTGTCTGTGTCTGAATCTATTTGTCATCTCTCTGTCTGTGTCTGAATCTATTTGTCATCTCTCTGTCTGTGTCTCAATCTATTTGTCATCTCTCTGTCTGTGTCTGAATCTATTTGTCATCTCTCTGTCTGTGTCTGAATCTATTTGTCATCTCTCTGTCTGTGTCTGAATCTATTTGTCATCTTTGTCTGTGTCTGAATCTATTTGTCATCTCTCTGTCTGTGTCTCAATCTATTTGTCATCTCTCTGTCTGTGTCTGAATCTATTTGTCATCTCTCTGTCTGTGTCTGAATCTATTTGTCATCTCTCTTCTGTGTCTCAATCTATTTGTCATCTCTCTGTCTGTGTCTGAATCTATTTGTCATCTTTGTCTGTGTCTGAATCTATTTGTCATCTCTCTGTCTGTGTCTGAATCTATTTGTCATCTCTCTGTCTGTGTCTGAATCTATTTGTCATCTCTCTGTCTGTGTCTTCATCTATTTGTCATCTCTCTGTCTGTGTCTGAATCTATTTGTCATCTCTGTCTGTGTCTGAATCTATTTGTCATCTCTCTGTCTGTGTCTCAATCTATTTGTCATCTCTCTGTCTGTGTCTGAATCTATTTGTCATCTCTCTGTCTGTGTCTGAATCTATTTGTCATCTCTGTCTGTGTCTGAATCTATTTGTCATCTCTCTGTCTGTGTCTCAATCTATTTGTCATCTCTCTGTCTGTGTCTCAATCTATTTGTCATCTCTCTGTCTGTGTCAGATTCTATTTGTCATCTCTCGTCTGTGTCTGAATCTATTTGTCATCTTTGTCTGTGTCTGAATCTATTTGTCATCTCTCTGTCTGTGTCTGATTCTATTTGTCATCTCTCTGTCTGTGTCTGAATCTATTTGTCATCTCTCTGTCTGTGTCTCAATCTATTTGTCATCTCTCTGTCTGTGTCTGATTCTATTTGTCATCTCTCTGTCTGTGTCTCAATCTATTTGTCATCTCTCTTCTGTGTCTCAATCTATTTGTCATCTCTCTGTCTGTGTCTGATTCTATTTGTCATCTCTCTGTCTGTGTCTCAATCTATTTGTCATCTCTCTGTCTGAATCTATTCGTCATCTCTCTGTCTGTGTCTGAATCTATTTGTCATCTCTCTGTCTGTGTCTGAATCTATTTGTCATCTCTCTGTCTGTGTCTGAATCTATTTGTCATCTCTCTGTCTGTGTCTGAATCTATTTGTCATCTCTCTGTCTGTGTCTGAATCTATTTGTCATCTCTCTGTCTGTGTCTGAATCTATTTGTCATCTCTCTTCTGTGTCTCAATCTATTTGTCATCTCTTGTCTGTGTCTGAATCTATTTGTCATCTCTCTGTCTGTGTCTGAATCTATTTGTCATCTTCTGTCTGTGTCTGAATCTATTTGTCATCTCTCTGTCTGTGTCTCAATCTATTTGTCATCTCTCTGTCTGTGTCTGATTCTATTTGTCATCTCTTGTCTGTGTCTGAATCTATTTGTCATCTCTCTGTCTGAATCTATTTGTCATCTCTCTGTCTGTGTCTCAATCTATTTGTCATCTCTCTGTCTGTGTCTGATTCTATTTGTCATCTCTCTGTCTGTGTCTCAATCTATTTGTCATCTCTCTTCTGTGTCTCAATCTATTTGTCATCTCTCTGTCTGAATCTATTTGTCATCTCTCTGTCTGTGTCTGAATCTATTTGTCATCTCTGTCTGTGTCTGAATCTATTTGTCATCTCTCTGTCTGTGTCTGAATCTATTTGTCATCTCTCTGTCTGTGTCTGAATCTATTTGTCATCTCTCTGTCTGTGTCTGAATCTATTTGTCATCTCTCTGTCTGTGTCTCAATCTATTTGTCATCTCTCTGTCTGTGTCTGAATCTATTTGTCATCTCTCTGTCTGTGTCTCAATCTATTTGTCATCTCTCTGTCTGTGTCTGAATCTATTTGTCATCTCTCTGTCTGTGTCTCAATCTATTTGTCATCTCTCTCTGTGTCTCAATCTATTTGTCATCTCTTGTCTGTGTCTGAATCTATTTGTCATCTCTCTGTCTGTGTCTGAATCTATTTGTCATCTCTCTGTCTGTGTCTGAATCTATTTGTCATCTCTCTGTCTGTGTCTCAATCTATTTGTCATCTCTCTGTCTGTGTCTGAATCTATTTGTCATCTCTCTGTCTGTGTCTCAATCTATTTGTTATCTCTCTTCTGTGTCTCAATCTATTCGTCATCTCTCTGTCTGAATCTATTCGTCATCTCTCTGTCTGTGTCTGAATCTATTTGTCATCTCTCTGTCTGTGTCTGAATCTATTTGTCATCTCTCTGTCTGTGTCTGAGTCTATTTGTCATCTCTCTGTCTGTGTCTGATTCTATTTGTCATCTCTCTGTCTGTGTCTCAATCTATTTGTCATCTCTCTGTCTGTGTCTCAATCTATTTGTCATCTCTCTTTCTTTGTCTGAGTCTATTTGTCATCTTTGTCTGTGTCTCAATCTATTTGTCATCTCTCTGTCTGTGTCTGAATCTATTTGTCATCTCTCTGTCTGTGTCTGAATCTATTTGTCATCTCTCTGTCTGAATATATTTGCCATCTCTCTGTCTGAATCTATTTGTCATCTCTCTGTCTGAATCTATTCGTCATCTCTCTGTCTGTGTCTGAATCTATTTGTCATCTCTCTGTCTGTGTCTGAATCTATTTGTCATCTCTCTGTCTGTGTCTCAATCTATTTGTCATCTCTCTGTCTGTGTCTGAATCTATTTGTCATCTCTCTGTCTGTGTCTGAATCTATTTGTCATCTCTCTGTCTGTGTCTGAATCTATTTGTCATCTCTCTGTCTGTGTCTGAATCTATTTGTCATCTCTCTGTCTGTGTCTGAATCTATTTGTCATCTCTCTGTCTGTGTCTGAATCTATTTGTCATCTCTCTGTCTGTGTCTGAATCTATTTGTCATCTCTGTCTGTGTCTGAATCTATTTGTCATCTCTCTGTCTGTGTCTGAATCTATTTGTCATCTCTCTGTCTGTGTCTGAATCTATTTGTCATCTCTCTGTCTGTGTCTGAATCTATTTGTCATCTCTCTGTCTGTGTCTGAATCTATTTGTCATCTCTCTGTCTGTGTCTGAATCTATTTGTCATCTTCTGTCTGTGTCTGAATCTATTTGTCATCTCTCTGTCTGTGTCTGAATCTATTTGTCATCTCTCTGTCTGTGTCTGAATCTATTTGTCATCTCTCTGTCTGTGTCTGAATCTATTTGTCATCTTTGTCTGTGTCTGAATCTATTTGTCATCTCTCTGTCTGTGTCTGAATCTATTTGTCATCTCTCTGTCTGTGTCTGATCTCTTTGTCATCTCTCTGTCTGTGTCTGAATCTATTTGTCATCTCTCTGTCTGTGTCTGATCTATTTGTCATCTCTCTGTCTGTGTCTCAATCTATTTGTCATCTCTCTGTCTGTGTCTCAATCTATTTGTCATCTCTCTGTCTGAATCTATTTGTCATCTCTCTGTCTGTGTCTGAATCTATTTGTCATCTCTCTGTCTGTGTCTGATTCTATTTGTCATCTCTCTGTCTGTGTCTGAATCTATTTGTCATCTCTCTTCTGTGTCTCAATCTATTTGTCATCTCTCTGTCTGTGTCTGATTCTATTTGTCATCTCTCTGTCTGTGTCTGATTCTATTTGTCATCTCTCTGTCTGTGTCTCAATCTATTTGTCATCTCTCTCTGTGTCTCAATCTATTTGTCATCTCTCTGTCTGAATCTATTTGTCATCTCTCTGTCTGTGTCTGAATCTATTTGTCATCTCTCTGTCTGTGTCTGAATCTATTTGTCATCTCTCTGTCTGTGTCTGAATCTATTTGTCATCTCTCTTCTGTGTCTGAATCTATTTTTCATCTCTCTGTCTGTGTCTGAATCTATTTGTCATCTCTCTGTCTGTGTCTCAATCTATTTGTCATCTCTCTGTCTGAATCTATTTGTCATCTCTCTGTCTGTGTCTGAATCTATTTGTCATCTCTCTGTCTGTGTCTGAATCTATTTGTCATCTCTCTGTCTGAATCTATTTGTCATCTCTCTGTCTGAATCTATTTGTCATCTCTCTGTCTGTGTCTGAATCTATTTGTCATCTCTCTGTCTGTGTCTGAATCTATTTGTCATCTCTCTGTCTGTGTCTGAATCTATTTGTCATCTCTCTGTCTGTGTCTGAATCTATTTGTCATCTCTCTGTCTGTGTCTGAATCTATTTGTCATCTCTCTGTCTGTGTCTGAATCTATTTGTCATCTCTCTGTCTGTGTCTGAATCTATTTGTCATCTCTTGTGTGTCTGAATCTATTTGTCATCTCTCTGTCTGTGTCTCAATCTATTTGTCATCTCTCTGTCTGTGTCTGAATCTATTTGTCATCTCTCTGTCTGTGTCTGAATCTATTTGTCATCTCTCTTCTGTGTCTCAATCTATTTGTCATCTCTCGTCTGTGTCTGAATCTATTTGTCATCTCTTGTCTGTGTCTGAATCTATTTGTCATCTCTCTGTCTGTGTCTGAATCTATTTGTCATCTCTCTGTCTGTGTCTGAATCTATTTGTCATCTCTCTGTCTGTGCTTCAATCTATTTGTCATCTCTCTGTCTGTGTCTGAATCTATTTGTCATCTTTGTCTGTGTCTGAATCTATTTGTCATCTCTCTGTCTGTGTCTCAATCTATTTGTCATCTCTCTGTCTGTGTCTGAATCTATTTGTCATCTCTCTGTCTGTGTCTGAATCTATTTGTCATCTCTCGTCTGTGTCTGAATCTATTTGTCATCTCTGTCTGTGTCTGAATCTATTTGTCATCTCTCTGTCTGTGTCTGAATCTATTTGTCATCTCTCTGTCTGTGTCTGATCTATTTGTCATCTCTCTGTCTGTGTCTGAATCTATTTGTCATCTCTCTGTCTGTGTCTCAATCTATTTGTCATCTCTCTGTCTGTGTCTGAATCTATTTGTCATCTTTGTCTGTGTCTGAATCTATTTGTCATCTCTCTGTCTGTGTCTCAATCTATTTGTCATCTCTCTGTCTGTGTCTGAATCTATTTGTCATCTCTCTGTCTGTGTCTGAATCTATTTGTCATCTCTCTGTCTGTGTCTCAATCTATTTGTCATCTCTGTCTGTGTCTGAATCTATTTGTCATCTCTCTGTCTGTGTCTCAATCTATTTGTCATCTCTCTGTCTGTGTCTCAATCTATTTGTCATCTCTCTGTCTGTGTCTGATTCTATTTGTCATCTCTCGTCTGTGTCTGAATCTATTTGTCATCTCTGTCTCTGTCTGAATCTATTTGTCATCTCTCTGTCTGTGTCTGATTCTATTTGTCATCTCTCTGTCTGTGTCTGAATCTATTTGTCATCTCTCTTCTGTGTCTGAATCTATTTGTCATCTCTCTGTCTGTGTCTGATTCTATTTGTCATCTCTCTGTCTGTGTCTCAATCTATTTGTCATCTCTCTTCTGTGTCTCAATCTATTTGTCATCTCTCTGTCTGTGTCCGATTCTATTTGTCATCTCTCTGTCTGTGTCTCAATCTATTTGTCATCTCTCTTCTGTGTCTCAATCTATTTGTCATCTCTCTGTCTGAATCTATTTGTCATCTCTCTGTCTGTGTCTGAATCTATTTGTCATCTCTCTGTCTGTGTCTGAATCTATTTGTCATCTCTCTGTCTGTGTCTGAATCTATTTGTCATCTCTCTGTCTGTGTCTGAATCTATTTGTCATCTCTCTGTCTGTGTCTGAATCTATTTGTCATCTCTCTGTCTGTGTCTGAATCTATTTGTCATCTCTCTTCTGTGTCTCAATCTATTTGTCATCTCTTGTCTGTGTCTGAATCTATTTGTCATCTCTCGTCTGTGTCTGAATCTATTTGTCATCTCTTGTCTGTGTCTGAATCTATTTGTCATCTCTCTGTCTGTGTCTCAATCTATTTGTCATCTCTCTGTCTGTGTCTGATTCTATTTGTCATCTTTGTCTGTGTCTGAATCTATTTGTCATCTCTCTGTCTGAATCTATTTGTCATCTCTCTGTCTGTGTCTCAATCTATTTGTCATCTCTCTGTCTGTGTCTGATTCTATTTGTCATCTCTCTGTCTGTGTCTCAATCTATTTGTCATCTCTCTTCTGTGTCTCAATCTATTTGTCATCTCTCTGTCTGAATCTATTTGTCATCTCTCTGTCTGTGTCTGAATCTATTTGTCATCTCTCTGTCTGTGTCTGAATCTATTTGTCATCTCTCTGTCTGTGTCTGAATCTATTTGTCATCTCTCTGTCTGTGTCTGAATCTATTTGTCATCTCTCTGTCTGTGTCTGAATCTATTTGTCATCTCTCTGTCTGTGTCTCAATCTATTTGTCATCTCTCTGTCTGTGTCTCAATCTATTTGTCATCTCTCTGTCTGTGTCTGAATCTATTTGTCATCTTCTGTCTGTGTCTCAATCTATTTGTCATCTCTCTGTCTGTGTCTGAATCTATTTGTCATCTCTCTGTCTGTGTCTGAATCTATTTGTCATCTCTCTGTCTGAATCTATTTGTCATCTCTCTGTCTGAATCTATTTGTCATCTCTCTGTCTGAATCTATTTGTCATCTCTCTGTCTGTGTCTGAATCTATTTGTCATCTCTCTGTCTGTGTCTGAATCTATTTGTCATCTCTCTGTCTGTGTCTCAATCTATTTGTCATCTCTCTGTCTGTGTCTGAATCTATTTGTCATCTCTCTGTCTGTGTCTGAATCTATTTGTCATCTCTCTGTCTGTGTCTGAATCTATTTGTCATCTCTCTGTCTGTGTCTGAATCTATTTGTCATCTCTCTGTCTGTGTCTGAATCTATTTGTCATCTCTCTGTCTGTGTCTGAATCTATTTGTCATCTCTCTGTCTGTGTCTGAATCTATTTGTCATCTCTGTCTGTGTCTGAATCTATTTGTCATCTCTCTGTCTGTGTCTGAATCTATTTGTCATCTCTCTGTCTGTGTCTGAATCTATTTGTCATCTCTCTGTCTGTGTCTGAATCTATTTGTCATCTCTCTGTCTGTGTCTGAATCTATTTGTCATCTCTCTGTCTGTGTCTGAATCTATTTGTCATCTCTGTCTGTGTCTGAATCTATTTGTCATCTCTCTGTCTGTGTCTGAATCTATTTGTCATCTCTCTGTCTGTGTCTCAATCTATTTGTCATCTCTCTGTCTGTGTCTGAATCTATTTGTCATCTTTGTCTGTGTCTGAATCTATTTGTCATCTCTCTGTCTGTGTCTCAATCTATTTGTCATCTCTCTGTCTGTGTCTGAATCTATTTGTCATCTCTCTGTCTGTGTCTCAATCTATTTGTCATCTCTCTGTCTGTGTCTCAATCTATTTGTCATCTCTCTGTCTCTGTCTCAATCTATTTTTCATCTCTCTGTCTGTGTCTCAATCTATTTGTCATCTCTCTGTCTGAATCTATTTGTCATCTCTCTGTCTGTGTCTGAATCTATTTGTCATCTCTCTGTCTGTGTCTGATTCTATTTGTCATCTCTCTGTCTGTGTCTCAATCTATTTGTCATCTCTCTTCTGTGTCTCAATCTATTTGTCATCTCTCTGTCTGTGTCTGATTCTATTTGTCATCTCTCTGTCTGTGTCTGATTCTATTTGTCATCTCTCTGTCTGTGTCTCAATCTATTTGTTATCTCTCTTCTGTGTCTCAATCTATTCGTCATCTCTCTGTCTGAATCTATTCGTCATCTCTCTGTCTGTGTCTGAATCTATTTGTCATCTCTCTGTCTGTGTCTCAATCTATTTGTCATCTCTCTTCTGTGTCTCAATCTATTTGTCATCTCTCTTCTGTGTCTCAATCTATTTGTCATCTCTCTGTCTGTGTCCGATTCTATTTGTCATCTCTCTGTCTGTGTCTCAATCTATTCGTCATCTCTCTGTCTGAATCTATTCGTCATCTCTCTGTCTGTGTCTGAATCTATTTGTCATCTCTCTGTCTGTGTCTGAATCAATTTGTCATCTCTCTGTCTGAATCTATTTGTCATCTCTCTGTCTGAATCTATTTGTCATCTCTCTGTCTGTGTCTGAATCTATTTGTCATCTCTCTGTCTGTGTCTGAGTCTATTTGTCATCTCTCTGTCTGTGTCTCAATCTATTTGTCATCTCTCTGTCTGTGTCTCAATCTATTTGTCATCTCTCTGTCTGTGTCTGAATCTATTTGTCATCTCTCTGTCTGTGTCTGAATGTATTTGTCATCTCTCTGTCTGTGTCTGAATCTATTTGTCATCTTGTCTGTGTCTGAATCTATTTGTCATCTCTCTGTCTCTGTCTCAATCTATTTGTCATCTCTCTGTCTGTGTCTGAATCTATTTGTCATCTCTCTGTCTGTGTCTGATTCTATTTGTCATCTCTCTTCTGTGTCTCAATCTATTTGTCATCTCTCGTTCTGTGTCTGAATCTATTTGTCATCTTTGTCTGTGTCTGAATCTATTTGTCATCTCTCTGTCTGTGTCTGAATCTATTTGTCATCTCTCTGTCTGTGTCTGAATCTATTTGTCATCTCTCTCTCTGTGTCTTCAATCTATTTGTCATCTCTCTGTCTGTGTCTGAATCTATTTGTCATCTTTGTCTGTGTCTGAATCTATTTGTCATCTCTCTGTCTGTGTCTCAATCTATTTGTCATCTCTCTGTCTGTGTCTGAATCTATTTGTCATCTCTCTTCTGTGTCTGAATCTATTTGTCATCTCTCGTCTGTGTCTGAATCTATTTGTCATCTCTGTCTGTGTCTGAATCTATTTGTCATCTCTCTGTCTGTGTCTGAATCTATTTGTCATCTCTCTGTCTGTGTCTCAATCTATTTGTCATCTCTCTGTCTGAATCTATTTGTCATCTCTCTGTCTGTGTCTCAATCTATTTGTCATCTCTCTGTCTGTGTCTGAATCTATTTGTCATCTTTGTCTGTGTCTGAATCTATTTGTCATCTCTCTGTCTGTGTCTCAATCTATTTGTCATCTCTCTGTCTGTGTCTGAATCTATTTGTCATCTCTCTGTCTGTGTCTGAATCTATTTGTCATCTCTCTGTCTGTGTCTCAATCTATTTGTCATCTTTGTCTGTGTCTGAATCTATTTGTCATCTCTCTGTCTGTGTCTCAATCTATTTGTCATCTCTCTGTCTGTGTCTCAATCTATTTGTCATCTCTCTGTCTGTGTCCGATTCTATTTGTCATCTCTCGTTCTGTGTCTGAATCTATTTGTCATCTTTGTCTCTGTCTGAATGTATTTGTCATCTCTCTGTCTGTGTCCGATTCTATTTGTCATCTCTCTGTCTGTGTCTCAATCTATTTGTTATCTCTCTTCTGTGTCTCAATCTATTTGTCATCTCTCTGTCTGTGTCTGATTCTATTTGTCATCTCTCTGTCTGTGTCTCAATCTATTTGTTATCTCTCTTCTGTGTCTCAATCTATTTGTCATCTCTCTGTCTGTGTCCGATTCTATTTGTCATCTCTCTGTCTGTGTCTCAATCTATTTGTTATCTCTCTTCTGTGTCTCAATCTATTCGTCATCTCTCTGTCTGAATCTATTCGTCATCTCTCTGTCTGTGTCTGAATCTATTTGTCATCTCTCTGTCTGTGTCTGAATCTATTTGTCATCTCTCTGTCTGTGTCTGAGTCTATTTGTCATCTCTCTGTCTGTGTCTGAATCTATTTGTCATCTCTCTGTCTGTGTCTGAATCTATTAGTCATCTCTCTGTCTGTGTCTGATTCTATTTGTCATCTCTCTTCTGTGTCTCAATCTATTTGTCATCTTTGTCTGTGTCTGAATCTATTTGTCATCTCTCGTTCTGTGTCTGAATCTATTTGTCATCTTTGTCTGTGTCTGAATCTATTTGTCATCTCTCTGTCTGTGTCTCAATCTATTTGTCATCTCTCTGTCTGTGTCCGATTCTATTTGTCATCTTTGTCTGTGTCTGAATCTAATTGTCATCTCTCTGTCTGAATCTATTTGTCATCTCTCTGTCTGTGTCTCAATCTATTTGTCATCTCTCTGTCTGTGTCCGATTCTATTTGTCATCTCTCTGTCTGTGTCTCAATCTATTTGTTATCTCTCTTCTGTGTCTCAATCTATTCGTCATCTCTCTGTCTGAATCTATTCGTCATCTCTCTGTCTGTGTCTGAATCTATTTGTCATCTTTGTCTGTGTCTGAATCTATTTGTCATCTCTCTGTCTGTGTCTGAGTCTATTTGTCATCTCTCTGTCTGTGTCTGAGTCTATTTGTCATCTCTCTGTCTGTGTCTGATTCTATTTGTCATCTCTCTGTCTGTGTCTCAATCTATTTGTCATCTCTCTGTCTCTGTCTGAATCTATTTGTCATCTCTCTGTCTTGTGTCTCAATCTATTTGTCATCTCTCTGTCTGTGTCTGATTCTATTTGTCATCTCTCTGTCTGTGTCTGAATCTATTTGTCATCTCTCTGTCTGTGTCTCAATCTATTTGTCATCTCTCTGTCTGTGTCTGAATCTATTTGTCATCTCTCTGTCTGTGTCTGAATCTATTTGTCATCTCTCTGTCTGTGTCTGAATCTATTTGTCATCTCTCTGTCTGTGTCTCAATCTATTTGTCATCTCTCTGTCTGTGTCTCAATCTATTTGTCATCTCTTGTCTGTGTCTGAATCTATTTGTCATCTCTCTGTCTGTGTCTGAATCTATTTGTCATCTCTCTGTCTGTGTCTGAATCTATTTGTCATCTCTCTGTCTGTGTCTCAATCTATTTGTCATCTCTCTGTCTGTGTCTGATTCTATTTGTCATCTCTCTGTCTGTGTCTCAATCTATTTGTCATCTCTCTTCTGTGTCTCAATCTATTTGTCATCTCTCTGTCTGAATCTATTTGTCATCTCTCTGTCTGTGTCTGAATCTATTTGTCATCTCTCTGTCTGTGTCTGAATCTATTTGTCATCTCTCTGTCTGTGTCTGAATCTATTTGTCATCTCTCTGTCTGTGTCTGAATCTATTTGTCATCTCTCTGTCTGTGTCTCAATCTATTTGTCATCTCTCTGTCTGTGTCTGAATCTATTTGTCATCTCTCTGTCTGTGTCTCAATCTATTTGTCATCTCTCTGTCTGTGTCTGAATCTATTTGTCATCTCTCTGTCTGTGTCTCAATCTATTTGTCATCTCTCTGTCTGTGTCTCAATCTATTTGTCATCTCTCTGTCTGTGTCTGAATCTATTTGTCATCTCTCTGTCTGTGTCTCAATCTATTTGTCATCTCTCTGTCTGTGTCTGAATCTATTTGTCATCTCTCTGTCTGTGTCTCAATCTATTTGTCATCTCTCTGTCTGTGTCTGAATCTATTTGTCATCTCTCTGTCTGTGTCTCAATCTATTTGTCATCTCTCTTCTGTGTCTCAATCTATTTGTCATCTCTCGTCTGTGTCTGAATCTATTTGTCATCTCTTGTCTGTGTCTGAATCTATTTGTCATCTCTCTGTCTGTGTCTCAATCTATTTGTCATCTCTCTGTCTGTGTCTCAATCTATTTGTCATCTCTCTGTCTGTGTCCGATTCTATTTGTCATCTCTCTTCTGTGTCTCAATCTATTTTTCATCTCTCGTTCTGTGTCTGAATCTATTTGTCATCTTTGTCTGTGTCTGAATCTATTTGTCATCTCTCTGTCTGTGTCCGATTCTATTTGTCATCTCTCTGTCTGTGTCTCAATCTATTTGTCATCTCTCTGTCTCTGTCTGAATCTATTTGTCATCTTTGTCTGTGTCTGAATCTATTTGTCATCTCTCTGTCTGTGTCTGATTCTATTTGTCATCTCTCTGTCTGTGTCTCAATCTATTTGTCATCTCTCTGTCTGTGTCTGATTCTATTTGTCATCTCTCTGTCTGTGTCTGAATCTATTTGTCATCTCTCTGTCTGTGTCTGAATCTATTTGTCATCTCTCTGTCTGTGTCTGAATCTATTTGTCATCTCTTGTCTGTGTCTGAATCTATTTGTCATCTCTCTGTCTGTGTCTGAATCTATTTGTCATCTCTCTGTCTGTGTCTGAATCTATTTGTAATCTCTCTGTCTGTGTGTGAATCTATTTGTCATCTCTCTGTTTGTGTCTGAATCTATTTGTCATCTCTCTGTCTGTGTCTGAATCTATTTGTCATCTCTCTGTCTGTGTCTGAATCTATTTGTCATCTCTTGTCTGTGTCTCAATCTATTTGTCATCTCTCTGTCTGTGTCTGAATCTATTTGTCATCTCTCTGTCTGTGTCTGAATCTATTTGTCATCTCTCTGTCTGAATCTATTTGTCATCTCTCTGTCTGAATCTATTTGTCATCTCTCTGTCTGAATCTATTTGTCATCTCTCTGTCTGTGTCTGAATCTATTAGTCATCTCTCTGTCTGTGTCTGAGTCTATTTGTCATCTCTCTCTCTGTGCCTCAGTCTATTTGTCATCTCTCTGTCTGTGTCTGAATCTATTTGTCATCTCTCTGTCTGAATCTATTCGTCATCTCTCTGTCTGTGTCTGATCTATTTGTCATCTCTCTGTCTGTGTCTGAATCTATTTGTCATCTCTCTGTCTGTGTCTGAATCTATTTGTCATCTCTCTGTCTGTGTCTGAATCTATTTGTCATCTCTCTGTCTGTGTCTGAATCTATTTGTCATCTCTCTGTCTGTGTCTCAATCTATTTGTCATCTCTCTGTCTGTGTCTGAATCTATTTGTCATCTCTCTGTCTGTGTCTGAATCTATTTGTCATCTCTCTGTCTCTGTCTGAATCTATTTGTCATCTCTCTGTCTGTGTCTCAATCTATTTGTCATCTCTCGTTCTGTGTCTGAATCTATTTGTCATCTTTGTCTGTGTCTGAATCTATTTGTCATCTCTCTGTCTGTGTCTCAATCTATTTGTCATCTCTCTGTCTGTGTCTGATTCTATTTGTCATCTCTCTGTCTGTGTCTCAATCTATTTGTCATCTCTCTGTCTGTGTCTCAATCTATTTGTCATCTCTCTGTGTGTGTCTCAATCTATTTGTCATCTCTCTGTGTGTGTCTCAATCTATTTGTCATCTCTCTGTCTGAATCTATTTGTCATCTCTCTGTCTGTGTCTGATTCTATTTGTCATCTCTCTGTCTGTGTCTCAATCTATTTGTCATCTCTCTGTGTGTGTCTCAATCTATTTGTCATCTCTCTGTGTGTGTCTCAATCTATTTGTCATCTCTCTGTCTGAATCTATTTGTCATCTCTCTGTCTGTGTCTGAGTCTATTTGTCATCTTTGCCTGTCTCTGAATCTATTTGTCATCTCTCTGTCTGTGTCTGAGTCTATTTGTCATCTTTGCCTGTCTCTGAATCTATTTGTCATCTCTCTGTCTGTGTCTGAATCTATTTGTCATCTCTCTGTCTGCGTCTGATTCTATTTGTCATCTCTCTTTCTTTGTCTGAGTCTATTTGTCATCTTTGTCTATGTCTGAATCTATTTGTCATCTCCCTGTCTGTGTCTGAATCTATTTGTCATCTCTCTGTCTGTGTCTCAGTCTATTTGTCATCTCTCTGTCTGTGTCTGAATCTATTTGTCATCTCTCTGTCTGTGTCTGAATCTATTTGTCATCTCTCTGTCTGTGTCTCAGTCTATTTGTCATCTCTCTGTCTGTGTCTGAATCTATTTGTAATCTCTCTGTCTCTGTCTGAATCTATTTGTCATCTCTCTGTCTGAATCTATTTGTCATCTCTCTGTCTGTGTCTGAATCTATTTGTCATCTCTCTGTCTGTGTTCGATTCTATTTGTAGTCTCTCTGTCTGTGTCTGATTCTATTTGTCATCTCTCTGTCTGTGTCTGATTCTATTTGTCATCTCTCTGTCTGTGTCTGAATCTATTTGTTATCTCTCTGTCTTTGTCTGAATCTATTTATCATCTTTGTCCATGTCTGAGTCTATTTGTCATCTCTCTGTCTGTGTCTGATTCTATTTGTCATCTCTCTGTCTCTGTCTCAATCTATTTTTCATCTCTCTGTCTGTGTCTGATTCTATTTGTCATCTCTCTGTCTCTGTCTGAATCTATTTGTCATCTCTCTGTCTGAATCTATTTGTCATCTCTCTGATTCAAGATTCAAGATTCAAAGGAGCTTTATTGGCATGATAAAAGAAAATTTACATTGCCAAAGCACAAGATTAAATATAAACATGCACCAATACAGATTAAGATAAAAAATAAGATAGAATAAAATTAAAAGTCTATAAGTAAAAATATATATATATAAACATCTCAATATAAACAGAAAAAGAGCTTTAATTAAAGTTCTCAATGAGGGTGATAGTGTCAGTTTGTGTGTGTTGTTCTGTCAGTGTTGTTTTGTGTTGTGCTGCTTGTTCTTTGCTCGTGGCAGGACTTGACATATCTTGAGCAGGTTTGAGCTTCTTGAGTTTTCTCCCAGTATGTATGAGATCTTGTCCTTTTGTTGAAACTGGTCAAAGTCTTTGTGTAAGTTTGCAAACTGGGGGAAGAATGTTTCTCTGATGTGTGTGTAGTTGGGACAGGAGAGGAGAAAGTGCAGCTCTGTTTCCACTTGATTGTGTGTGCAGTGTGGACACAGTCGCTCTTCTCTCGGTGTCCATGTGTGTCTGTGTCTGCCTGTCTCTACAGTGAGCTGCTGATCACTGAGTCTGTACATGCTCAACACTTTTCTTAGTTTAGGATCTGATACGCTTATGAGGTATTCTGACACTTTATATTCTCTCTTTAGCGACAGATAGCATTCCAGTTTACTTTGCTGAGCTGTTGCTTCTGTCCAGTGTTGGAGATATTTCTCTTTTTGTCTTTTGATCATTTGGTTTAGTCTGGCTGGGGTTTGGGGTTGTCTTGGGCATGTTTGGGGTTGTAGAGTTAGTTGTGAGATCAGTTGGATGAAGGGGTTTCTCTCTGGGCTCAGCTCTTGATGGCTTAAGGCTTTGTGATGGAGTGTGTCTGTGTCGCTGTTCTTAAGGTGCGTGTAGAATTTTAAAGCTCTTTTTTGTATTTTAATGATTAGAGGATACAGTCCTAATTCTGCTCTGCAGGCGTTGTTTGGAGTTTTTCTCTGTACCCGTAGAATGTTTTTACACATTTCTGTTTGCAGAATCTCTATTGGGTGTTTGTCCCATCTGCTGAACTCTTGGTTGGCGAGAGGACCCCAAACCTCACTTCCATACAGCGCGATCGGTTCTATAATTGATTGTATTATTTTCAGCCAGATTACGGTTGGGATGTCAATTTTGATATTCTTTTTGATTGCGTAAAAGGCTCTTCGTGCCTTGTCTCTCAGGTCATTTACAGCCTTGTTTAAGTTTCCGGTGTTACTTATGTTTATACCAAGATATGTGTAGTTCTTGGTGTGTTCTAGGGGCACGTTGTTTAGTTTGAAACGGTTATGTTGGTTTTGGCTGCTTTGCTTTTTTTGGAATATCATGACTCGAGTCTTTTTAAGGTTAACCGATAGGGCCCAGGTTTGGCAGAAAGTGTGCAGGGTGTCCAGACAGAGACATCTCTGTCTGTGTCTGAATCTATTTGTCATCTCTCTGTCTGTGTTCGATTCTATTTGTCGTCTCTCTGTCTGTGTCTGATTCTGTTTGTCATCTCTCTGTCTGTGTCTGATTCTATTTGTCATCTCTCTGTCTTTGTCTGAATCTATTTATCATCTTTGTCCATGTCTGAGTCTATTTGTCATCTCTCTGTCTGTGTCTGATTCTATTTGTCATCTCTCTGTCTCTGTCTGAATCTATTTGTCATCTCTCTGTCTGTGTCTGAATCTATTGGTCATCTCTCTGTCTGTGTCTGAATCTATTTGTCATCTCTCTGTCTGCGTCTGATTCTATTTGTCATCTCTCTTTCTTTGTCTGAGTCTATTTGTCATCTTTGTCTGTGTCTCAATCTATTTGTCATCTCTCTGTCTGGGTCTGAATCTATTTGTAATCTCTCTGTCTGTGTCTGAATCTATTTGTCATCTCTCTGTCTGAATATATTTGCCATCTCTCTGTCTGAATCTATTTGTCATCTCTTTGTCTGAATCTATTTGTCATCTCTCTGTCTGACTCTATTTGTCATCTCTCTGTCTGTGTCTCAATCTATTTGTCATCTCTCTGTCTGAGTCTATTTGTGATCTTTGTCTATGTCTGAGTCTATTTGTCATCTCTCTGTTTGTGTCTGATTCTATTTGTCATCTCTCTGTCTGTGTCTGAATCTATTTGTCATCTCTCTGTCTGAATCTATTTGTCATCTCTCTGTCTCTGTCTGAATCTATTTGTCATCTCTCTGTCTGTGTCTGATTCTATTTGTCATCTCTCTGTCTGTGTCTGAGTCTATTTGTCATCTCTCTGTCTGTGTCTGAGTCTATTTGTAATCTTTGTCTGTGTCTGAGCGGCCAGTCCGCTCCTCCCAGGAGCCGGAACCAAGCCAGGTCCAGGAGCCGGAACCAAGCCAGGTCCAGGAGCCGGAACCAAGCCAGGTCCAGGAGCCGGAACCAAGCCAGGTCCAGGAGCCAGAACCAAGCCCGGTCCAGGAGCCGGAACCAAGCCCGGTCCAGGAGCCTGAACCAAGCCCGGTCCAGTAGCCGGAACCAAGCCCGGTCCAGGAACCGGAACCAAGCGCTGGCCAGCAGCCGCCGTCAGAGAGCGCTGCCCAGGAGTCGCCGTCTAAGAGCGCTGCCCAGCAGCCGCCGTCAGAGAGCGCTGCCCAGCCGCCGACGTCAGAGTCCATGTCATGTCCGGCCATCCAGCCTGTGTCCCGCCCGGCATTTCAGCCGGCCTTCCAGCCTGTGTCTCGTCCGGCCTTCCAGCCGGCCTTCCAGCCTGTGTCCCGTCCGGACTTCCTGCCGGCCTTTCAGCCTGTGTCCCCTCCGGCCTTCCAGCTGGCCTTCCAGCCTGTGTCCCGTCCGGCCTTCCAGCCTGTGTCCCGTCCGGCATTCCAGCCGGCCTTCCAGCCATGGTCCAGCCCGGCACTCCAGCCGGGGTCCAGACCAACAGTCCTGCATGGGACTAAGACAGTTCCCCCAAGGACTTCCCCGCTCTGGCGCGTCCCCAAGGGCTGGAACTTCCCCACCCAGCCCTAACCCTTCTGGACTTCCCATGTTCTCTTGTTTGCCCCCACCCCCCCTACCTTTTCTGTTATTTTTATTGTCCCACCCTAATCCACTTATTGTTCTTGCCTGTCTGCCCCTCGTCTTGTTTTCCATGTTTTGTTTGGTCTTGTCAGTGTCCCAGTCTGCCTTGTCCTGTTTGTGCCTTTGAGGAGCATCAGGTTGCTGCTTTTTAAAGCGGGGGTTATTTCATGGTTTCACCTCTCCTTGTCAGGTATTTCTTGGTTTAGAGGTGGAATCATACAAAATTCCTTTGTTTCATGTGGGAGAGAGACGATTTCATCTTTCTCTTGTCTCGTCATCGTTCCTACCCTCCTGTTTCCTAGTTTGTGTTAATTAGCTTTCCTTGAGTGTAATCCCTTGCACCTGTTCCCTCTTGTTATCTCTCCCTATAAAGAGTCCTCATGTTTCATTGTCTTGTGCGCATTCATTGTAAGTTGTACCCGTAGTTTGTTGCTGTAAGTCTGACCTTGCTGTAGCTGTTTTATGTTTCCCATTTCCACAGCTTTATGCTTCTACCCTGTGTCGTCGAGTTCTAGTAAGTTTAGTTTAGTGTTTGTTCCTAGTGTTTGTTTTTGTAGTTTAGTCAGTGGTTGTTCTTGTTTTGTATTAGGACCAAGATGGCGGCGCGTGAACATCGCGAGGCTCAGCGTCTCTCCAGTTTTAGCAATTATATAGTGTTTTTCTTGCTCATCTCGGGCCTGTTCGTACAGGACAGTTGTGCCTTCACATCGTACACCCGGCAGGAGCTTTTGGATATCGGTTTGCGCATTCCCGGAAGTTATATCAGCAACATTCAACTCGTCCCTGAGATCATCAAAACACCCGATGCTACGCACCCCACACGGCCGGGCGGAAGTGCTCGTCGGCGGCGTCGACATCGTAAACAAAGGCGGGGAACGCGCGGAGGGCTAAGAGCTAAGCTAAAGCTAACACCACACCGGCTCTCTTTACCCAGCATTTTCCTTGCTAATGTACGATCATTAGTGAACAAAATGGATGAGATTCGACTCCGCATCATCAACAACAAAAGACTTTTAAACTGCAATGTCACAATCTTCACGGAAACATGGCTACACAGCGGCATACCGGACAACGCTATTGAGTTAGCGGGCTACAACACACACCGGGCGGATAGAACGGCAGAGGAAGTGGCCTGTGGAAGACAAGAGGAGGTGGACTGTGCATTTATGTCAATAAAGCTTGGTGCACGAACTCTGTTATTGTCGGGAGACACTGCTCGGCTAACCTTGAGTTTCTCATTTTTAAATGTAGACCGTTTTATCTGCCACGGGAATTCACTTCCACCATTATAACGGCAGCTTATATTCCACCGGATGCTGATGCCAAGCTTGCTATGAAAGAACTTCATGCAGCCATCAGTAAACAACAGACTGCTCACCCGGAGACTGCATTTATTGTTGCGGGAGATTTTAATCACTCTAACTTAAAGACAGTGCTCCCTAAATTTCACCAGCATGTGTCCTGCCACACAAGAGGAAACAAAACTTTGGATCATGTCTACACAAACATGGCTGAAGCTTACGCCGCGACACCCCTCCCCCACCTGGGTCAATCTGATCACCTTTCTTTGTTCCTCACCCCCAGGTATTCACCTCTCATTAATCGTGTGACGCCATCATTGAAGACCATCAAGGTGTGGCCTGCGGGGGCAGACTTCACACTCCAGGAAAGGTTTCTACACACAGACTGGAGTATGTTTGCTTCTCAGGCCACCAGTGGCTCTCACACGGACATAGACAGCTATACCTCCTCTGTATTGGACTACATCAATACCACCATTGATAGTGTCACAACTCAGAAGCAGATCACCATATACCCTAATCAGAAGCCATGGATGAACAAGGAAGTGCGCCTCCTGTTGAAAGCACGCAACACCGCATTCAGATCAGGTGATGAACAGGCCTATAGTACTTCCAGGGCAAATCTGAAGAGGGGCATCAGAAAGGCCAAGCACTGCTACAAGTTGAAGCTAGAGGAGCATTTTACCAATTCTGACCCTCGACGCATGTGGCAGGGCATCCAGGCCATTAGTGACTACAAACCCAACCACTCCATCCCCATAGCCACAGATGCTGCCTTTCTGAACGAGCTTAATGACTTTTATGCACGCTTTGAGAGAGACAATAAGGAACCCGCCACCAGGCTCACACCTTTTACTGACCACCCAATCATCACACTAAACTCCGCAGATGTTTACACTGCACTAAGCCGGATAAACGCACGCAAGGCTGCTGGCCCTGATGGCATCCCTGGTCGCGTACTCCGGGCATGTGCGGAGCAGCTCGCTGGGGTCTTCACGGATATCTTCAACCTGTCCCTCGCCAAAGCAGTCGTTCCAGCATGTTTCAAATCCACCTCCATTGTTCCCATTCCAAAACATTCCAGCCCGACATGCCTGAACGACTACCGCCCTGTAGCACTCACACCCATTGTTATGAAGTGCTTCGAGCGGCTGGTCCTGTCACACCTAAAAGACTCTCTACCATCCACACTGGACCCATACCAATTTGCCTACCGCAGCAATAGGAGCGTAGATGATGCAGTGTCCATGGCGCTGCACTCCGTGCTCACACATCTGGATAATAAGGACACTTATGCACGCATGCTGTTTGTAGACTTCAGCTCTGCATTCAATACCGTCATCCCTTCCATGCTAATCATCAAACTTGGAAACCTAGGCATTAACAACTCAACCTGCAACTGGATTATGGATTTCCTGACGAACAGGCCTCAGCTTGTTAGGTTAGGCCACATCTGCTCCACCACCATCACCCTCAACACTGGTGTACCACAGGGCTGCGTGCTGAGCCCCTTTCTCTACTCCCTTTTCACACTCGACTGCAGACCTGTGAATGGATCTAACTCCTTCATCAAGTTCGCAGACGATACAACAGTGATTGCTCTCATCAGCAACAACGATGAGACTGCTTACAGGGAGGAGGTACGGCACCTGGCCACATGGTGCTCAGACAACAACCTGCTCCTTAACACCTCCAAGACAAAGGAGATCATCGTGGACTTCAGGAAGGCGAAAGGAGGCACACACGACCCCATCCACATTAACGGGATGGCTGTTGAACGTGTTTCCAGTTTTAAGTTCCTGGGGACCCATATTTCGTAGGACCTGTCCTGGACCACCAACACCTCATGCCTGGTCAAGAAGGCTCACCAGCGTCTCTTCTTTCTGAGGACACTGAAGAAAAACCAACTGTCTTCAACTATCCTGGTGAACTTCTATCGCTGCACGATAGAGAGCATCCTGACCAACTGTGTCACAGTCTGGTATGGGAACTGTTCTGTTGCTTAGCGCAAGGCACTGCAGCGGGTGGTGAAAACAGCCCAGCGCATCACAGGGACTACACTCCCTTCTATTGAGGACATCCAGAGGAAACGCTGTCTGCGTCGAGCTCGCAGCATTCTCAAGGACTCCTCTCAGCCCGCTCATAGACTGTTTACTCTCCTGCCTTCCGGTAGGCGCTTCAGGTGCCTCCGGATAAGAACCAGCAGACTAGGAAACAGCTGTTTTCCCAGAGCTGTTTCATTATTGAACTCTGCTCCCCACTGATTCCACTAACCCTCATAACTTTAACTTTAATGCTGCTACTACATTGTTTACATTGCACTACAGGGCTGCCATGCATGACTGAACCGTACACACCAGTACTTCATGTTATCTGCTCTACCGGACTGTTTACACACACATAGCATCATTTGCACTCTATACTGCTCACTTGCACACCAGGAATATTACACTGAATGCTCATTTGCACTAATAAACTACTTTCATAACTGAATTAACTCATCTACTGCACTGTAACTCATCTATTGCATTTATTGCATAACTAACTGCATCCACTCATCTATTGCACTGTAACTTCAATAACTGCATTAACTCATCTACTGCACTGTAACCTTAATAACCGCATTAACTCATCTATTGCACTGTAACTTCAATAACTGCATTAACTCATCTACTGCACTGTAACCTTAATAACCGCATTAACGCATCTACTGCACTATAACTTCAATAACTGCACTAACTCATCTAATACACTGTAACTGTATTATCTGCATCTTATCATGTATTGCACTATAACTTCAATAACTGCATTATCTCATGTATTGCACTGTACCTTTAATAACCGCATTAACTCATCTACTGCACTGTAACTTTAATATCTAATGTCTGTAATTAATGCACACTCAAGTCACTTGCATTATTGTATTGTCTATATTGTTATCTGTTCATAACCACCTGTACATTAATGTTCACAGTATATAGCCTTCTGTATATATTGTTCATAGTACATACCGACTGTCATATTTTCATACAACATTTGTATAGTATTTCCCTAAAATTGTATTCTGTATTTATTCACACAGTATATCTGCACTTGCTAATTGCACTTCTGGTTAGACCTAAACTACATTTCGTTACACTGTACTTGTATATGTGTAATGACAATAAAGTTGAATCATCATCAATCATCTAATCATCTTAAATATATAAGTCTGTCTTGTTCTCCCCCTCGTGGGTTTTGTTTTGCCTTTTTGTTCCTGTTTTTGTACATTAAATTACCTGTCAACCCTCTACCATCTTGTCCTGTCTCTGCCTGCAATTGGATTCAACCAAAGAGTTTCATAAAAGGTCCTATTTGGGATCTCCTTTCTTTCCTGATCAATCATTTTAACTTGGTGTGTGGTAATTCCTTCCAGTTTAGTGTGAAGTTCCTTTACCTGTTTTATTAAATTAACAACTTCAGTACCGCATCGGTTAACTTCTGTTGCAAATTGTTCTTGACCTTTTTGAAGCTGGTTTTCAACATGTTTTATGTCCTCTCGAAGTTCTTCTTGAAGCTGTTCAATCATGAAACGAAATTCAGCAAGCAGTAGTTTCAACAGCTTTAAGTTCATCTGTAATCATCACTTTCATGGCTTTAATTAGTTGATCCGATTTTTCTTCTTGTTTGTGTGTAGTGATGGAGGTAAATATTTGATGATGGCTTGCTTCCAATTTAGCAGTCAAGTCTGTAAGTTGTTTCCAATGAAGGGTAGCAGCGGATTTTTGCTCCTGGGAAAGATCTTTGAGTTCATAAAACGTCAGGACAAAGTGGTCAAACAAGTTATTCCAATTCCCTTGCATCTGTGTAGTAGGGTGTTTCATCTCTTCTCCAGGTGAGGGGAGGATGTCTAGTAGTTCATGCGGTGGCCCCAAGGATTGAGATGAAGACTCTGGCGACGTACAGATCTGCATATTGTCAGTACTCGGTTCTAACTCCCAGCTAATGGTTTGTACGGGTGTACTGCCTGCTAATCGAGAAGTTGCAAACTGTATATGGGTCCCTGGAAAATGGGTTTGGATGGGACCGAGTTGGGGAGGGCATGACAGCTTTGAAGGGCAAGGCAGCCGTGAATATTGAGCAGATAGAACCCCCCATTGCCATTGCTACTCCAGTCGGGCTATTTCCACAAAAGTGGTTGGAGAGCGGGTAGTGGTAGCCATGTTGTTAATATTCGTGTATATGTAAGTGTATATGTGCAATACATGAAAAAAAATAAACCAAAAATTATCAATTTTTTCGAAAATAAGGGGTGATGGGGCAAAAAAAATGCAATAAGAAAATGCAATACCTTTTTACAATTATTAACTCATCCCCACAAATGAGATACACAAGCTCAACACACCCAGTGAACAATTTCCTTTCAAATATAATTTAACTTAAGTCACTCTTCACAGTTTGTTCTAACAAAAAAATCAGTTTAAACAAGCTTCAGATTGCTCTTATAAACAAGAAATAGTGAGTTCACAAATTTCGAGGTTTCACAGATTTCCACAACTTCAAAATGTTTATGTTCAAAATATAGCAGATTTCATATAAGCAATGCACATGGTCAAAGCACACACACATTTACCACAATGGTCAAATTCCCAGTTTACAAATCAAAGTTCAAAATTCAAAGGTCCCTGTTCGGGCGCCATTTCTGTGACGGTGGTACGCCTAGTGAATGTCAAATATTTAAATCTTGTTCGAGCGCCAGACAGTATTTGGCCTGTCAACCAATATGAATGTGAAAGAACGTTACTATGTTCCAGTCAGACAAATTTACCATGCGTAACCCATTTTTGATGAATAAATCATAAGAAATTTTAGTATTTCTGACACAAAAAAAACTAATAAACAATATATATAAATGTCTAAACAATATGAACGATTTCAATAGATATATTTATATATATATGCAAACAATTCAAAACACAACAAAAACTTTTTACCAATAAAGTTAAAGTAACTGAGGATGCTTACTCCCGATAATGGTCCCTAAGGACCATGAGACATTGCCCCATAGCGTTTCCCTCGTGCCGTCTGTCGGCATGGCCGGCTGGACCACTTCAGTATGCCAATTTTTGGCTCGATCTAGTCCCTTTGGCACTTGCTCTCTCCCGGTCACCGTCTAATGGTGCCTGATCTTTATCAGCTTGTGTAGCTGTCTCACAAGCTTTTTAAATTGTGGGTCTTTGTCCGCCATTTCTATGGGGTAAGAGAAAAATGTTTAAAAAAAAATCATCCTCTGTAGTAGTGGACCCCAAAGTCATTAGGTGTTTCGGCGTTGCTCTACCAATCACCCGCTTTGTTGACTTACCAAACCTACGGGACTGCGAAATCTTAACCACTCCTCCAAAACCGCAGTACCTTTATACCTCTATTCCCCTCACCCTCATTGTTCTTGAGGGCAGACCGACGGGACTGCGTCCGTCAACCTCCCCCTTGCCTGACTGGGCTTAGGGTCGCTGGCCCACCCCTTCCCCGAGGGAGACCCCCCGAGGATCAGGTAGGCCAGCAGACAATGTGCCTGCCTGATGTACCAATTCTCGAATTACTACCTTGTGAATGCTATGCGTACCCTATCTCTTCCCAGTTTGTTTGTCTCAGAGTGACACCCTAGTTCCGAGGTACTGGCAAGTATAGGGAATACGAAATACGACAGCAACACCCACAGCATCCTGCCGTAGTTTGGTGTAGGAAGCTGAAGAGAAGGCACGGGATGCATGTTTTTTGAATGTGTCACCGGACCCCTGACTACCGCAGTTGTGCTTGGACTCTCCTGGATCTCTGGTGTCCCAGACCCATTCCCATTGAAATATATTCTACTTTGGTTAACTGTCCCCTCTTTCTTCCTGGAGGCAACTCTCCGAGTCTCGGTCTGACTTACCAAGTCAAAAGTTAGGCTGTAAAAATGCAACAGCCTCCCCCACCGCATCTCGCTGTAGTTTGGGATAGGAGGCCGTGGAAAAAAGGCACTGGCCGGCGCATGTTTCTGAATGTCGAAGGACCCCTTTCTAACGCACAGTTCTTAAGGCCAACCTCCCAATAGAGTTACAACTGAGTAGGGTTCCTGACACTAGGTTTAGAGTTTGGGTTAGGAATCAGTCAACTCAAAAAACCTGATATGGGCGTCCTTTAAAGAACGCGAGCCGTCCAATCTGGATGTGACATTGGCTGCTGGCATGGCCGTCAATAAAGTGGGCGTCTCCGGGCAACCGCAAAGAGGGTCAAAGCGCAGTCCCGGGCACCATCGGATACGGTGAGACTTCTATGGTCCAGTGGCATTACGGTGTCCAGTCTGATGGACGGAGTCCCCTGTTCTCGGCCTGCTCGGATCCTTTTAGGGATTGCGTTTGAGAAGGCGAGGATGTTCGCTTGGACGCTGCGTCCCCTATAGGGAATGCCGGTTCGATGCCGCGTCCATACCGGGGATGGAAGCATGGACGCCGACAAGTTTTGCGATGTGGACGCGGGCGGCCATGAGCAGGTCAAAACCATCTTTCGATTGATAAGCTAATGCGCCTGTCTGGTGCAGCAGTCAAACACGAGACTCCTCAGCGGGACGTCCCGGGTTCGACTGCCGTTCAGACATAGAGGTCAAAGTCAACTCACCGGTCCTCAGACAAGCCCGTGGCCGACAGGGTGCACCGAACACAGATAAACTCCGCCGGCTGGGCGCTGATTTTCTAAATTTCTCTTTTTTCCTAAGTCCCGTAACCATATGTTTTGGGCATAAAAAAAGCATAGCTCCCGAGACAAGGCTCGTTGGAAATGTGTCCGCCGTGGCTTTCATACGAGACCGGCCCGAAGTCTCTGTGTCCCCGGGAGCCAATGCACGGGCTCCCGGTAGCCGTTTGGTTTGAAATATCATAGCTCCCGATCCCCGAGACCCTCGGGCTCGACACGGGTCTCGTTGGAAAGGTCTCAACCGTGGCTTTCAAACGAGACCGAGCCCGAGTCTCTGCGTCCCCGGGAGCCGGTGCAAGGGCTCCCGGTAGACCCGGCGGGGGCTCCCGTGGCCGTTGCTATGAAGATTTTTAGCTCCCGAGACCCTCAGGCTCGAGACACGGCTCATTGGAAAGGCCCGGCCGAGACCTTTTAAACGAGACCAGCCTCGATGCTCTACGACCTTCCTGGAAGAAGTTACGGAGGGAGATGTATCCACAAGCCAAGCCGATAAAGACGCGCATTTTTCGGATACAGAACACACATTCACCGGTCGATATCTCTGGTTGTGAAAGATTAAGAGAAACGAGGCAAGGCTCGTTCGAAAGGTATGGCTAAGCCCTTTCAAACAACACCGGCCTCGAGACTCTGAGACCCGGCCACAAGGAGACAGAGCTCCGCGTCCCCGGAACGCTCCAAGGCCCGTAACTCCGGGACCCGATGACCCAGCGGCTCGAAGTTGGTGCCGTTGCGCTCATCTCGGCGAGACCTGTCGAACGACACCGGTCTCGAGGCTCTACGACCTTCCTGGATGAAGTTGTTTAGGGAGACATATCCACAAGCCAAGCCGAGATAGACGCGCTTTTCTCAGATAGAATGACCCACGTTTACCGGTCCGTATCTCCGGTTCTCAAAGACCCACATACCCAAGAAACGGCTCGTTGGAAAGGCCGGGACAAGGGCTTTCCAGAGACACCTGCGTTGTCCCGCTGCGACCCAGGCAGCCGGAGCTATCAACGCTAGAAAGTACCGGCCGCGACGTCGAGGACTTGGAGGCCGGGAAGACGCGCTTTTCTCGGATAGAATGACCCACATTCACCGGCCCGTATCTCCGGTTCTCATATCCATACCTGGCGCACCGTCTGGTTCCTGTGGGCCCGGACTTAGGAACCCCTCTAAGGGCTAAGCATTTCAGCCCGCGCCCTCCGGAGGACCAAGCAGCTGGTCAACCTGAAAGGACTTAGGTTTTTTTTCCCCCTCGGCTCCCGGGGGTGGGGACCCTGGAGGGTGGAGGTCTCCCCCGACAAATGGTTGGACCACTTTCAATGGTTGACAATGGGATGACTTTCAATGGAGCTGCTCTGCCACTTACGAAACTCCAGCCCAGAATCAGGTCGTCTACGAGTCATTTGGCACCGGGTCTCTCACAAACTTGCGGTGCGTGTCAGAAGAGGGAGGGCGCGTGTCTGGCCTCTCCCCGGTCCTGTAACGTCAGGCTCTCTGCCGGGGGACGGGCCCGCGGCTCTCCGTGACCTATCGAAATTTCCGCGGCGCTGCGGTTTCGCTTCCTTCAGGTGGGAGTTAGGGGTTAGGTTAGGGTTGGGGTTTGGATATAGGAATGATAACCAGGATGAATCAGCAGAGGATCATTCACTAACCCCAGAATGCTTTTCTGAAGCGATTATCTCTGTCATGTCTTGCAGGAGGGACTAGAAAATTGGTGCTCTTACTATTTGGAGGATGCCCTTTCGAATGCACTTATAAGTTATAAGTCTCTAGCGCCACCACCAGACGAGATAAGTTAGCACACCCTGTAATATAAAGTCGAAAAATGAAATTTATTTGATATTTCCCATCCAAAGTGTATGATAAAGACAGCAAACATGCTGACAGATAGAAATATTTCGATTTTTAAACGTGTAGGTTTAGTTTACGAAGAGGGTCGGTTCCAAACAGGGTTTGTAAGAATGGGTTTGTTTTATCGAAGGAACGTGGCCGCCCAGGGGTCACTCGTTGACCTTAGGCATGATGAGATCTCATAGAACAGGCCACATAGGATATAGAGATGAAAGCCACCATCCCACGTATGCATACATCACAGTGTTTCGGGCAGGTGAGGGAATCTGTCACATGATGATCAATGATATCCCCTTGACATTACAAAACAAAGTCAGTTTTTTGCTGGACTGGATAAATCAACAATCAAGTAATTAATAAGCCTAAAATATGTAAACCTTCATATGTGCTGTTTATCTTTAAAATAATCCGTGTTCTTTTAAAAGTGTTGAAACGAACCGAAGAGAGCATCTTTTTGCACTTGCACATTGAGCGTTAAGCAATGATTGGTTCAGCATTGTCATGGTGACCGGAGCAGCGACTTTTGCTGTTTCTATGCTTTTATTCTACAGTAACGAACATGCTTAGGGGAGATGTGTTAGAATAAAAGTATACATTTTCTTCAGGAAAAGCAGTGGAGTCAAAGTCTGCAGGAATATACTTTTTTTGGGAGTATCTGTACTCTACTTAAATTGGTCCAGAATGCAGCTCTATGCAGTTCTAATCAGGTCCAGAATAAGTATAGATCTGGAGACATATGCTGTGTAAAAATAAAGCTGCTTAACACCTTAGAAAGAGCTGTTGTACATCCGTTATTAACCCTACACATCTGGCAAATGGGGAAATGTAAAGTGGGTACAGGGATAGTATGGCTCCTTGGTAATTTAGGGTGTTATTCTTTCGATTGCAGTGAGATCTTGTGTGCAGTGTTGTGTGTAAAGTTATTGAGCACGTGTGATGAGTGTTTAATGAGCATGTGTGTTTATGGACTTTATTATTGTTGGAAGCCTACTGTGGGTGTGGTATGTAATGGACGACTACAGGTGGCCCCCATTGACGGAATAGAAGCCACGCCTCTCATCACCGTAACTATCGACTCATAGCTCTATAAATGGAGACTGAAACTTACCATCGGGGCGTTCGGACCCGAATTCATCTTCCCTACACGAGTGGTGATCGACTGGTGAACGGCACGATCGATCGAAGACTTGAGTGAACACCGCACGCAATTATCCTTAGAAAGGGACGTTCTTTTTTTCTAATCCTCTCGGAATCCAATGTTGATGGTCGAGCGCTCGTTTGTGGCTGTTTCTATTGAGGACGTTTTGCTGGTTTCTCTTTGTCTAGAGGACGGAAAGCCGCCAAGCCACGCCGGAGCCACGTCGCCTGCCAGACGACGAGAGTTACGTCACCGGTGGTGAAGACGATTACTTCCGGGATCCCCGCGCTGACGCGCTTGCATTCGGCCACGCCCTCTAGAGAACCCCAGAGCTTCGCGAGCTCCACGCCTCCGGCCTGGGTCGATCTAAACGGCCAATTTCAAGAACAATTCGGATAGCTGTGTTTTGTCGTTTGAGAAAACATATTCATTGCATTGTCAACATTGTTGTATTTATGTATGTGGGGAATATTTTGCCCAAGCTTTTTACCGAGTATTATTAAATTGATTTTAGCTTTCCTAAAATTATCTGTCTGGCTCTAGTTCCTGGGATTCTATCAGAGTATAGAGGGGTGCTTCTGACACATCTTACAGACATCATCTCGAGGTCTATACAACATCTGGCAGATGCTGTTTGCTCATCTTGCCTACATCTCTGAGACGAATATGCAAACATCAAATAGATTTCTGCCAGATGTACTTGTGCTATCAGGGTACAGTACTCAAGTATTTCTACTGTTACATTACAAGACTGAAAAGTGATTTGGCCAAGATGAATTTTAAAATGCCATGATCACGTTTGTTGTTTTTCTTTAACAAACAGTTTGAAGTTATGAAGGAGAAGATATTTATAATTATACTTCATTTATTTTATTATAATATTATCTTTAGTTATAGTTTATTTATACTTTCTTGTTTTAATAAAGTTATTTGAGTTTTTTGTATGCTTTCTTGTTTAAATACAGTAAAGGCTTATGCGTAAGGCATTACTACTGGTACAACACACTAAAAGTAAAAATTTCCCAATAAAAATGAAAAGAATGTTTCACACGTGATTTACTCACAGCCGACATGTAACGTATTTACATACTTTAGATGAATATGTATAATATAAGCGAGCACCAAATCAATGTTTGAAACTTTTTAAATGCTACATACAAGCAGAACTGTAATATACCCTTACATTTGCGCCATGTGTGTAGCTATATTGTCATCACAGCTGTTAAACTATATTCATTGTGTAGTTGTAGCTTTACTTCTGATCAACGGTACCCAGAAAATTGAATCAACTTTTTTGTCCCCAGCTAACAAATGTAGGTTCTAAACACATTTTGAAAACATTGAACTTTGGTTGTGGAAACTGAAATGTTAAAATGTCCAGTTTTCCTGTTGTTGTTATAATGTTATGCTATATAAACATTATCTGTAACGTTTGACTAACTTTACTTTCAACCAAACTATATGACGTATACTTTAAACATTTAAACAAATATATTATAATAGCGTTAAAATGTACAGTCATTTAAAATGTAATGTATTACTTTTTTTCCAAACAAAACATGTTATCCTTTAAATATTTATTTTTTATGCTTTATTGTCAAACTTATATTGTTCCAAACACTTTACACCTCACAGCTCGTTCAAAGCATGTTTCCCAACAATTAAAGAAATGAAAGTTTCACTAGTGTTTTACTGTTTGAACTGTTTTACTCCTTCACGTGGATTCATGTACTGGGGCTGTTATTGTTTGTTTACGTTGCAAAGCTTTCTTGGAATTTGAGTTTCGGGAATGAGAGGTGAAAGCAGTAAAGGCATTTGCATATAATCCAATTTACTTCTGTTGGTGTAATGTTTAATTATTTCCTCTCTTCCGCATTAGTCTTTGACAAGCGCCTCGACTTTGGATCTGAATTTGTATTCTGAAGATAGAGATCTTACTATTGATGTAAAGTAATAAATGACAAAATTTTAATTATTGGATGAACTAACCCTTTAATAAGAACATTGATCTGTAAACTAATCTAATTAGTCTGATTATAATTATTCACTCTTCAAAGTAATAACTCTACAACCCGTTTTCCTCCCTGTTAAAGAACTCCAAGTGTGAATCCTGACGGACTCGATGTGTAGAGATATTGAAGGCTATCTTCAGCCAGCTCGCTGCTGGGTTCACCCCGGCACAACTCTTGTTCGATCCGCCTGCCAACACCTGAGACGCGTTTAAATTTTGATGAAAAAACACTTGTACTGATTCACATAGGGACCAACTGCAACAACTGTTCTTCAACGGATGCAAACACTCATAAAATCAATAACACAAGTTAATCAACAAGTGGTATATTTTGTATTCGGCACTATATTACCACGTATGACAGACGACTCCACAACAAAGTTGATTTTGCATTCTTACTGACTGAACCATGAACTATTCACATTACCATATTCTCATTTGAACATTCATCACAATGCTGTATGTGTGTAAATAAAAGTGTATGATTTCCACAACAGGTCAACATCATATTTGTCCAGTACAGACAGTGTGATATTCAGACCTTTGTGATGATACAATGAAAGATCCTCACTGTTCATAGAGAGTCTTGTCCATGGCGGCCTGACAAAGTTTTATGTTAAGCCATGGAACAGTGAGCTATAGTTACTCAGGCACACAATGTTTGACCAGCCTCACACTTCATATGTTTGATAAGAGTCCTGGGCTGAACACATATCCATCTCAGTGTTCACTGACAGTCATAGCGCAACCACCTGGCAACAGGAAATATGGCACGTATAAATATATTACAAAAGATAATATTAATATATGAACATTTTAAGGCTGATGTCAACATGTATTTGGTTTTGAAGGCACTTTTATGTTATATGTATCCTTAGGGATTTAGAATGTATGACTATAATCGTCTAGGTTATCGCTGTTGTACCCACTATGGTTTGATTTGGTTGTATATACAGTGCCTTGCGAAAGTATTTGGCCCCCTTGAACTTTGTGACCTTTTGCCACATTTCAGGCTTCAAACATAAAGATATGAAATTGTATTTTTTGTGAAGAATCAACAACAAGTGGGACACAATCATGAAGTGAACGAAATTTATTGGATATTTCAAACTTTTTTAACAAATAAAAAACTGAAAAATTGGGCGTGCAAAATTATTCAGCCCCCTTAAATTAATATTTTGTAGCGCCACCTTTTGCTGCGATAACAGCAGTAAGTCGCTTGGGGTAAGTCTCTATCAGTTTTGCACATCGAGAGACTGAAATTTTTGCCCATTCCTCCTTGCAAAACAGCTCGAGCTCAGTGAGGTTGGTTGGAGAGCATTTGTGAACAGCAGTTCCCTTTCTGTCGGTCTCTCGACGTTGTGTCGAGAACGACAGTGTGTCCTTGAGCAAGACACTTTACTCCATGTTGCTCCAGGGGGATTGTCCCTGTAATAAGTGCACTGTAAGTCGCTTTGGATAAAAGCGTCTGCTAAATGTAGAAAAGGCCAATGAAATTTGGCGAATGAAATTTGCATGCCGGACTCCGCCCCTGGATATCCGGTATAAAAGGAAGCCAGCGTGCAGCATTCATTTACCCTTTGTTCTTCAGAGCCTTCACTCTTGAGTACAACATAGGTTTCAAAATCCTCTACAAACTACACTGCTGGTGCTACGACGTGTTGCAGCGGATCGTCCCTACCTGCAGCGACCTTCCCCTGGGAGTCTCGGCGGTTCCGGAGGTGTTAGAGATCTTCTAAAAAGTCCTTTTCAGGACTGACTGAGCATTCTCCAGCACGGCATGTCCCGCTGTTCTCTTGGGTGCGGCACCCTCATCGAGGATGGGGATGGACACGATCGCTGCATTAGGTGTCTGGGCGTCCAGCACACTGAAGCAGCGTTCGTTGACACATCTGCCCGCACTGCGGGCAGATTGTCTTTCAGAAGTTGCGGTCACGGGTGGCTGTCTTCCTACGGGAACCAGCCACCATTTCGTTTGCTACCTGGGCTGTGACATCTGTGGCTACGGCCCTGATGACCACCCACGTTAGCAGCGTTAGTGATATGGGGAACTCTGCGAATGTAAACCCGCCAGCCAAGTGCTCACGGGCCGATCGCACCCCGATTCGCTCTTCTAAACGTTCCCCAACCGGCGGTGGCATACCGTCCGGATCCTCACGCACACACTCGGAAACGATGTGTGACGTAGATGAGAGGTTGCTCGCAGCATCGGAGGGAGACTGGCATCCGGCTCTGACGAATCTGAGCTCCACCCCCGGGTCGAGTTCCGGAGTAAGTAAACCCGGAACGGAATACTCAGGGTTTTTGGTTTCAGAAAGCGAGGTATGTCAAACCCGCGTCCGCGGGGTAAGTCAAGCCCATTTCAGAAAACAAGGTATCTTATACTCCGAGTGAGTAACCAGAGTAACATACTCCGTGAACCTGACCTGGTCGGGAGCAGGTTTTATTCCACTTTTCGACGCGCGAGCAGTGTTGAAATTGCATACGACATTGGTTTATTGATTCATATTGCTATTCGCGCTCAATTTAGTCACACAGACGTTAAAATGTCATGTCCGTTATTCAGGAACCCATAGATGAGGAAGGTGCATTAATTCGCAGAGAGTCACATTTATGTAGGGAGAGAATTGTGATTCCCCGCTTGGACGTTTTATCTTAACTTTTAAGGCCAGTTTAAGTCGTATATTTAACATTTCCCAAACAGGCATCCTACTAGCAAGAGCATTTTATTTCTTTAAACTTACCTGAAAGATGTTCTTGTATTTCATATTCAGCTTCTGCCGAGATCTTTTTATTGCAGAAGGATTGCACCTACATAAGAGCGAGAGAGAGAGAGAGAGAGAGAGAGAGAAAGAGAGCGCGCGAGAGAGAGAGGGAGAGAGAGCGGTAAATATAATTCCCTTTTTCACAGTTTCAACAAAATAAATATAAAAGTGATTGACATATAAACTTGCGCATTAAAAAGTGAATATTTTTTTTCTAAATATGTGCTCATATTCACCGTACGCTTGTAACAGTACCTTCAATTCCATTGGCAACAAATGAACACGTGCTTTTGTCACGTGCCGTTGCCATGGTGAATCGTGCTATCTTCACTCAATTGATGATGGCTTTACATCGCCATGCTGCACGTGCAGAAGGTAACCTAGAGTGAACTTACTCAGAGTGGATTGAACTAACTCAAATCAGCTGGTCTGAAACTGAAAACTCAGAGTAGCGATTCTCTGAGTAAATCAACTCAGAGTTCAGATTTTAACTCGGTGTTGGTTGAACATCCTTATTGAAACGGGCCCCAGATATCGTTTCGACCCTTCATTTAATCACTGATGGAAAACAATAATCAGTCTTACAGTGTGTCTTGCCCTTTTGTCCCTCTCTCCCATCCACAGCCAGTGCGAAAAGGGCGAAGGAGGTGAACAGACAAAATAGCAGAAAAGAAATATGACGAGTGACAATTGTAACATACCTGATTGAAAATAATAAACAGTCTTACAGTGTGTCTTGCCCTTTTGTCCCTCTGTTAACAGAAAAGACGTGTAACATTTAACCCACGTGTTCCACGTACATCGGTTAATCAAACAATAGATATAACCAAATGAAAGTATACAAAACCATGATAAAATAAACACGTAAGACAATATCACTTGTCTCACTAAAACAGAATATATAAAAGAATGAGTTTTAACCAAATATTACAACAATTGGTCTGAGATCAACAGGAACCTACATCTCCCATGCACAGCCAGTGCGAAAAGGGAAGAGGACTTGAACAGACCGGAAATTCCGTAAAACACTGTTCACAGAATATGTAAAGGGGAAGGCGCACACATAGACAGAATATCAGGTAAACACAATAAATATGCTTTTTGTGTAATTCTAAATAAGAGATAAAATTCGAAATAAACTAGTTACATTTTGTACCTGTTACACTCACCCCCCAGAATCACACAAAATTATGAAACATTAGAAAAACTGTACACTGGTCAAAAGCCAGGCTCCCACTCTAAACAAACAGTGGAAACAACAGCAACAAAAGCTACCCAACAAAGGGATAAAAATGTTATGAAATTGGCCAAATTCCATTACATTCCACAGATAACAAAGGTGCCCATTACACCTCGTATAGATTGACCATATATAAACGTTAATCAAGACATTGGCAAAGAATGTGTCAGAAACAGATGTGTCAGTGTCAAAGAGCCTTCTACGTATACCGTCCAGAAGTCTTCAAATCAACACATGGAGAACGTTAAATGCCAGTTGAATATTTATTTTCAGTTCTCCCAAGCCAGCACAGTGCGAGGTGCTCACCGGTGCCAAAACATAAGAATTCAAAAAGAAAACGAAAGGAAAAATACAACCTTGGGTCAGGTATAACAATACAATCAGAGTACTTAACAGATACTGCACTCACTACCACCAGTCCTCCACCTCCTGAACGCTTCCTGGTGTGTCAATTTATACCCATGGGTACAACCATTTATCAACAATTATAACATGGGAAGGTATTAACGACCATGAAAATGTCATGCAGATCAAGGAAAGTATTAAAAGATCAAATAACCACAATTCCTTCAACCCACACACATTTAAATAACCCAGCACAAACTTCATTTCAACAATAATTGTAAGTAGTAAACATCAATAATCTCATCCAAACAGTTCTACCCCCTTACCCACCATACTTGGTATCTCCCACTCCCATAATGCAACACAGCACAGGTACAAAAAAGCATGACAAAAGTCCATTCTGGTCTTTTACTCAAATCAAGATGGCCGCCACCATGTATGCTGATCCAGATGAAGTCCACAGTTTGTGAAAGCTTAAAATGTCCACTGGGTTAGTGCTCAGGTGGCCAGCCTGAGACCCAACAGTCTAATTGTATGTTTGTGTTTGGGGTTGTGGGTGTGTGTGGGTGTAAGCCGTCTCTACCGTCGCTGGTACATCAAGGTAATAAAGATTATTTTAAAATCCAAGTATGTGTTAATGTGTCTCTAAAAAGGCCTAACAAGGGGAACACACGGAACAGAGGGCAGCTCTGTGACAGTCAGAAACAAAAAAAAAAGAAACAGGTTCCAGAAATTACATGGACACCCACTGTTTCATATTTATTGGAAACAGTTTACACATTCAAATTTGAATCACCGTAGACCCAGAATCTAAGCTTAATATGTTCTCGAGATGAACCATAGATTAAATGTTTCTACTTACAGGCCTAATAACTCTCCCGAATCTGGTAGAGTAACGATCTGCTGTATTTAGATCAGCTACGGGACCTTGTGTAGGAACTGGATTTTGGGAAAAGGGTTAGCACCAGCCACAGTACTGTCATCAACTAATGGGGTAACAAGTTGAGACTTTGACTCTGGTTGGTTGGACAACTGAGAAAACACCCATGAACTAGTACGGTCATCACCACAAGTAGCTACACAGGGGACATCAGACACAGACTCAGCACGTGGGAGTTCCACAGAGTCGTTCTCAGCATCATCCGCAGGATTAACCTCAGCAACATTTGAACAAGCATCCCTTTGGAACGGAGCGGCTCGGACATCAGGGCATGTTGGATCAGACTGTGGAGGGACACTGCTGGCATGTGCATCATCATTCTCTTGACTTGAACTATCTGAATCAGATAAAGGCAGGAAGTTAACTTGCAAAAGGAGATTGCGGTGCACCGTACGCTCATTTCCAGCTTTGTCAGAGATCCTATAGATGTGGCAACGACTTTGTTTACAACAGGCTCCCATCTGTCAGCAAGTTTCCGTTTCCCTCCACATCCTTTGTTCACCACAAGTACCTGGTCACCGATGGCTAGAGGAAATCCTTTGACTCTCTTGTTATATTGGTCGGACTGGTGCATTTGCTCTCGAGCAGCATGGACTTGACCTACTGCCATAGCAGATTGGAGGTCACTGATGAGCGATTGAACGTACTGGTCGTAGTCACAAACTGAACTATCCTTCGAAACACTCTGGAACATTAGGTCAACCGGCAACCGCGGTTGACCGCCGAAAATAAGGTAGAACGGGGCAAAGCCTGTTGTTTCATGAGCTGTACAGTTGTACACAAAAGTTATGGTCTGTACCAGCTGCGGCCACTTCAGCTTAGGCCTAGGTGGAAGGGACCTGAGCATGTTGCCTAGTGCTCTATTGAATCTTTCAGTACCACCATTCCCCATCGGGTGTTAAGGTGTAGTTCTGGACTTGTCAATGCCAGCTAATTAGAGAAGCTCAGCAATCAGTTTAACTCTCAAATGAAGATCCCTGGTATGAATGGATGCGTTGGGGAAATCCGTAGACGCAGAAAAATCCATCCCACAGTATCTTAGCTACGGTATTCGCTGTTTGATCCATACATGGAAACGCAAGAGCAAGCTTTGTGAAGTGATCCGTTATAACTAGAACATCCACAGAACTGTGTTGTCGATCCTCAGCAGACCAGAAGTCGATGCAAACGAGTTCCAGCGGGGCTGTTGTCTTGATACTCTCGAGGGCGGCTCTAGCTGCAGGCTCAGGAGTTTTACTGAAGACACACCTGGGACATTTCTTCACATAATCTCTCACATCACGCTCCATATCGAGCCAGAAAAATCACTGACGGCCCAAAGACAAAGTGCGTGGCTGTCCTTGATGACCAGCTAGGTCATGAATGCCAGAAAGTGCTTGACATTTCAAAGACTCCGGTAAGACGAATTGAAATCTCTTGTGCTCTGTGAGCTGGTCTTTAATAACTCTGTACAGGATTCCATCAAGCACTGAAAGTTTATCCCATTGCTTCAAAATTCGTAACACGTACAGATTCTCATTGGCACGTTCACTTCTTTGTCACCACAGATCAAAGAGTTAATATGTTCTGCGACTGATGTGGCTCTACATGCAGTTCCAGTTTCCCATTCATCACAAGAAGACAGTACTGATGATAAATCATCAGCAGACATTGATACATTAAGACAGACGTCAAGGGAGTCCGATCTTAATGACTGCGGTTGACAGGTAAGTCTGAACACTTTTTGCACATTTCCAACTTCAACACCTTGCACTTCTCCTATCAGTGTAGAATAGGGCTCTGATAGAAGTCGCTGAACCACAGGCTTGACAAACGCATCTCTACTGAGTGCATCAGCGAGCACATTGAGTTTTCCAGGAACATATTTGATCTTGAAGGAGTACGGTGCAAGTTTCGATACCCAGCGCTGACCGCAAGTATCCAGCTTTGGCTTGGTCAGAATATACGTAAGCGGATTGTTATCCGTCCACACAGTAAACTCATGTCTGTAGAGAGATTCAAGTAGGGAAGGAAGGAGTCTTGAACCGGAAGACATTTTAAAACAATTAATAAAGTAATATAACAGCCGAACAACAACACAGTAAAACATAAATACACATACAAACACTTCGGGCCCGGACCTCTGTCCTCGACGGTCCGGTCGCTCGTTCTCTTATATGCTCCCATCTCCTCCGTGATTCGAGCCCGGTGTGCGCACAACCACTCGAACCACGGTCTCGCCCCGCCTACTCTACTACATACGCCCATCACCCCTCACAGGGGGTATGCAGCGACGAGACGGGACACCGGAGACGGGAGCCCTCGGAGCGACTCGGAGCGACCGGAAAGAGAGAGGGGAGAGAGGAAAAAAAAATTATAGTCCGGTTCCCTGACATGCTGCCGCTCGGTCCTCAATCAGCCGGGTTACTCTCCTTCGCGATGCCTTGCGGTGGCCCTGGGCCCTCGGTAGACGGCTCGACCGTCCGCCCCCGGCGGCCGGCGGTGGCTCCTCCTTTAGCGGGGCATGTTCCCCGTCCCCTGCTCCTCCCCCTTGGGCGGACGGACGCAGGCTCCTGCCTCTGGCAGGCAGTGGCCGCACTCTGCACTCCCTTCCCCTGCTCCTCCTACTCGGAGGACGGATGCAGGATTCGGCCTCTGGCGGATGGCGGCAACTCCCCCGCTCCCGCTTGGATGACAGCCACCCCACCTCGACCCAGGGGCGCGGCAGCACAGGTCGCCGTTCCACCAAGGCTTTGACCGTGGCCGCACTGTGCACTTCCGTTTCCCCAGAGCCACCGCTTCGGGCAGCTACTGGCGGACGCCCTTCCTCCGCGCTGCCCAAACTCTCCGGCACCGCGAGGTCACTCGGCGGCGAGGACTCTCCGACAGCATGTCTCTCCTTCCTCCTGGAAAGCTCTGGAACCCCCCGACCACCACACTGGAAGGTTACAAGTTTCACGAAAGCTTCGAGCTGACACGCCCAGGCTTGTTACCGTCGCTTCACTGAGATTGTGACAGTGGCGTTTTCCATAGATAACCCCATCTGTCGTTCTCGACACAACGTCGAGAGACCGACAGAAAGGGAACGTCTTGGTTACGTATGTAACCTCAGTTCCCTAATGTAGGGAATGAGACGTTGTGTCCCTTATGCCACAAACCCGTATCGTTTCTGTTGCAGTTTGAGAGGCTCTCAGGCTCTTCAGAACAAGATGTAAATGAATGCTGCACGCCGGCTTCCTTTTATACCAGATATCCAGGGCCGGAGTCCGGCATGCAAATTTCATTCGCCAAATTTCATTGGCCTTTTCTATGGTAGTCAGAGTTGATTGGTTCTCAAGTGCGAACCCCATCTGTCGTTCTCGACACAACGTCTCGTTCCCTCCATCAGGGAACTGAGGTTACATACGTAACCAAGACGTTTTGCAACGTTTTGTCCGGGGTGAACCCAGCACAGGTTAAAACTGTAATGAACCTAAAGAAAACAGTGTGCCAGGATAAGAAATTTATGTGTAGCAATGTGAAGCAAAACAGGTTAAAACTGTCACTTGGAGAGAAATGCAGAAAAGTCAGAGATCATAATGACTTTCTTTATAATTAACCATGCATTTATCATAAGTTTAAAAACCGTTTATACTTTTAAATACTTGTACATACTTTTAAACGAATCAACTTATTAAACACAACAATATCATGCAATCAAATGGAATATAAACTTACAGATAGAAGTGTGCAACAAATTTTTCGGACTAATCCATACAATCACAGACGTTTCGGTTTCAAAATAAAAGCCCCACGTTTTAACTTTCTGTTTATTAACCTGTGGCATTGATTTATACTTTTCAGCAGCATGACCTGTAGACATGGGCGTAGGCGCCGTGGCTTAGCTGGCCAAAGGACCTGTCTCGTAAACAGGAGATAATGGGTTCAAATCCCAGCGGTGCCGATAGGCTTGGATCTTCTTATTGCACATCTTTTCGTACTTGAAAGAAGGGTTTTGTTCTTATACATGTTCAAGAAAGACCCAAGAAGTGAACTTGCTCGACACAGCACCTCTTGAACCTTAGCCGTAAGGATGCGGCCACGGCCGTGCTCAATGGGAGCTGGAGAGAGGCAGCGCATGGTCCTCCGCGAAAGCTACCTGGCCTGGCGGAATTCTGGGCGAAAGTTATGGGTGAGAAGGGCCCCCCCGCCAAGATCAATGCAAAATCGACAGGAGAACAACACTGGGCCCTATTAGACCCGATCGGGGTAGAGGAACTGCGGA